>JACSYO010002143.1:1112500-1587500 GCA_016806645.1 Ophiodon elongatus
GTAGTTGGTTGGCTTAGCTCCATGCTTAAAACTCTTCATATTAGGATTTTCTGACAATTCAATGTAGTGAATGAATGGGAAATTCACTTTTGGGAACTGGAGCCGTTCATTTTATTTAAATTAAAACATTTATTTCCTACTCATTTGAATTGGGTGTGGTTATGCAAATAACCACTACAGATGACAATTATAAAATAAAAGGATAACATTTTGAAAACACAGATTTCTGGTACGAAGAGCACAAAAGTTAACATTAGGCATACATATTTACATTGTTTAATGAATACTCTTCCTACCATAAGAACATTGAAAAAAATATCCAAATCATTCACTTTGTTTCACTGATATATTAGTATTTACTCAGAAACAAATTGATCCACTTGTTCATATTTCCACAGAAACGAGGTAGACACAAATGTATACCATTTTGGAGGTATAAATAAGGTAAAGAGCTTTAATAACTTCTGATAAGTGGAATCTGCATTTTATGAGTTGTATTTCCCCTTTAAAAGGTATTTCAACAACCAACAGTGACTGGGGTGGGGTATAGCCTGGTCCTGTTCGTTTTAGAATTCATTTTAAGATTTTACTGATCACTTTTAAAACATGTATGGGTCTGACCCCAAAATATATAGAGGAATATTTTCAGTCTAATTGTAGTATAATTAATAGTATGAATAGCTGGACAATAACAGCTTGTCTCTTTATAGCTGATATGAGTTCGTAGAACTAGTCCTTGTCAGATGTCTCACGTCTGAACCATGTCCCAGCCCCTTCAGACCGGACTGAGGTCTATGTATCATTACTTTGTCCAAGAGTATATGAATGAGGAAGGTCTTCGATTCTACATTTAGAAATTTGTTATAGAGTGAATTGTGAGAGAAAATTGAGAAAGGAAATCCCCAATAACAATGGTTATTGCATGTATTACCAGAAAGCCTTTGCATTCAGCAACAATGAAATATAACTTGTGACCTAATGCTGTTGAGTTTTATAAGGCCACAAAGGAGATGAGAAGTCAAGTTTACATGACAGTGAATGCATCACGGTATCATGTGACCAAAATCTGCGAGGACTCTTCTGCAAGTATCGACTCCAAAAACATGAAATCCTAAACAAATCCTTTCTAAAAATTCACATTTTTCTAAAAAGGCGGCAAAGTTTGAGTCATACTGGTAATTTCTTTTTCAGTCAAAAAGCAGTCCTCACAATTCACTATTTAACGCAAGATGGTAGTTTCATGTTTCAATATCGTGCCTTCCTTGATTTGCCCATTGCCAGAGGGAATCTCTGTATGCAACAAAAAGAAAAAGGGAAGTGGAGCAATATGCAGTGGACCGGAAAGGCAATCTACTGAACTATACAGTAGCTCAGTTGAGGTCAGTAACAGCTGTTTTACAGAAATGACTTCTGTCGGCCTATAAGTGTCACACAGGAGAGTGATTTTGGCCCCTTGTACGTCACCAGGATGGAGTGTTTTATTAATAAATACCAGTAGAAATCCAGGAAAAAGGAATAGAGCTGGAGGGATCGAGGGTTCGTGAGAGGCCTGGTTCCCCATTAAAGCACCGAATATCTTCTCTAGTCAGTGTGTGTGTGTGTGTGTGTGTGTGTGTGTGTGTGTGTGTGTGTGTGTGTGTGTGTGTGTGTGTGTCCGCGAGTGTCTACATCTTCTCATAGGTGAGTTCATGTCCGCAGGTGGTGCAGGTTTTCTTGTAGAGGTCCTCCTCCGGATCCACCACCTCCTCTGCTCCGTACTGATGTTGGTGAACGCTGGTGTCTTTAGTCCACATACTGCTCCTCACCGCCCTGCGCAGCTCTGACACACAAACACAGATATATGTATGAAACATCCACACGTCCAGAGTTTATGGAGGTTGACGCTCATCCCGAATCCAAATGTAATTCGTTATGTAACTGACTTGGTATTTGGGCTAAGACAGGTAACCTACCTTTGACCTTCTTGTTGAAGCGTTTTTGTTTGTGCGCCTCTCGGTTCTCTTCCCTCGTCTCTTTGGCCTCCTCCAGGCCCTCCTCTGAACCCCACACCTCCATACACCTCTTCACCACCTGGGTAACACGTACAAAATACATAATTCACAGAGACTCATTCAAACATACAGAACAATGAGGGGTTATTTGGCCTTTGACCAACATTTTTGTGGCTTTGATTTAGGGCTGCAACTAAAATTGATTTCATTCTTTTTTTCCTATTCTATGCTATTCTTCCATTGTTCAACAATTTTTCTGGTCACTTGATTATTTAGTCCATAAAATTTTATAAAATTGCGAAATGCCCGAGACCATAGCCTCTCAACTTCAGATGTCTTAGTTTTTCAGAGCGAATTACATAAAACAGAGAAAAGCAGTTCATGATGACTAACTGATTGTTTCAGCACTACTGTAATTTTTTCACGGCTTGATTCTTCATGGTTTATTTAATAAGGGGACATTGCACATTAATAAAAACATTTCTGTAAATGTGCCAGAGTTAGCCAAGAGGCTATTTTTCATCTGTAGTCCCGAGAGGCAGATGTTACAAAACAAACCTAAAAACAGAAATAAGATTAAATATACATGGTTATACAATATTGACGCTTTACAATGCGTGCACAAACAATGAATGTAGTGAGAATATTAATATACGCAGTATCATAATTCAGGAGACTCTTAGACATTGTCAAGTACTAACAAGACATGCAACACAGAGGCTCACAAATTCAACACACACAAAGCAAATAAAATGAGGGATAACTATGTTAAAATAGAATGGACTAAAGACAAGATTATGCTGCATTGTTAGACACTAAAAAGCATCCATGTCAGAGGCACAGAACATAAAAGCATGCAGAGTATGTGAAATATATAAATCAGTCAGACACAGCTAAACAATAAAAGACATGCAGGTAGATGATGGTCGACCGGCAAAGTCAAGACAGACAGACAGCTGACAACAGACAGACAGAGGGAGAGAGAGAGACAGACAGACAGCTGACAACAGACAGACAGACAGCTGACAACAGAGGGAAAGTTCAACACGGACAGATTGAGGACAGTAAGGAACAGTTACATTCTAGTGCTGACAGAGCTGGGTACTAACTAACCATTTCTTTAATTGAGCTTTAAATGAACTGTATGTTTGTAGTTCTCTAATGCTCCCTGGAATGGACTTACAGTCTAGTGCAGCTTGTACAGAAAATGCTGACTGACTGAAAGCACTTTTCCTGAGTGGGATAATACAATCCCCTCTTGCTGCACCTCTTGTGAGCTGGTATCCAGTAGTTTGTGTGATAACAAATTGTTTGAGCGGAGGAGAGGTCAAGCCATGTATAATCTTGTACATGAGACAGACATGCACATATTTAATCATGTTCTCCCAAATAAACAAGTTGTATTTTTTTAGTATAGGGCAATGATGAGAGCGAACAGATTTTTTTTATCAAGGATTTTGAGTGTACGTTTATACAATGACTGCAGTGGTTTCAGAGTAGTGGTGCTAGCATGTGACCAGGTTGTTAAACAGAAAATGATATAGGAAACAATCATAGAAAGCATGTATGTCTTAGCTGCCTCTGTTGACATGTAGTTTCGTGTGAACCTGAAGTTTGATAGATTAAATCTGACCCGATTACAGACCTTTTTCACCTGAGATTTGAATGATAATTTGGAATCAAAAACTACTCCAAGATACTTGTATTCAGGTACAACCTGTAGCCTCTCCCCAGATACAAAAACATCCAGCTCTACACTACCAGTGTTTGTTTTGGTAAAAAAACATACAAACTATTTTGAATACATTGAGTTGTAAACAGCATTGCTTTAACCATGCAGTTACATGAACCATGGAGTTAGTGAGTTCATTTGCAACTTGTCCCATTTTGCTACCATGCAAGTAAATTACAGTGTCATCTGCATACATTTGGATACTGGTATCAGGACATGCTGATGGCAGATCATTGATATATAAAGAAAATAGCAATGGGCCCAGGACAGATCCTTGTGGGAGGCCTGTGGACAAATGGAGGGCAGTAGATTGATAATTCTGTATTTGGACATACTGTGATCCATTTAGCAAATACGATTCAATCCATTTAAGTGTACCTGAGGAGAAATTGTAGCTGGGCAACTTGGACAAAAGAACACTATGATTAACACTGTCAAATGCCTTCTTGAGATCAAGAAATACAACTCCAACAACACCCCCTTTGTCCAATAGAAATTTGATTTTTTTTCTGTGAAGAAACAGGTGGCTGTCTCAGTAGAATAATTGGCTCTGAAGCCAAATTGCATTGGATGAAGGGCAAAAGGACTGTTATTCAAATCAGCTACCAACTTCTCTGCAACCTTTGATACTGTTGGCAGGATACTGATGGCTCTGTAACTAGAGGTAGAAAGGGGATCTCCATTTTCAAATACTGGAACAACAGCAGCCGACTTCCAAACACTGGGAAACATGCTCTGAGAGAATGAGAGGTTGATGATTTTGCTGATGGGATCTGTTAGTGTTCTGCTAAGTTCTTTGAGCATAACTGCATCCACACCAAATATATATTTTGTTTTGGATGGTTTAAGAGAACTGATTATTCGTGTGACCTCTGATTGAGTGAAATTTCTTATGCTGAAGGTAGGCTCCAATTAATTTACTGTACAGACATGTGTATTATCAGGGGAGAAACATTTAGCAATGGTAGCTACAGAATTAATGAAATAGTGATTGAAAGTTTTTGCTACTTCAGCTGGATTATTTGACAGTTTTCCATTTATGTTAATCTCTCATTATGTGTATGTTGGTCTTAAAATCATCTTTCAAAGTTTTTTTAATAGTTTGTGCAATACCCACATGTCGACTAACCTTACAGGGGCAGTCTTTTTTTTTTTTATACAGTATGTGGAAAAACGTATTGATTGTGATGCACATAGTCCCTGTATTCCAGCAAGTACCTGCACTTTGAGGTAAAGCTTCATGTCTCCCCAGGTCGCGTTATGAGGGTTTTTCTTCAGTTTAAACTTGAGTGGAGGCTCTCTCTGGTCCAGGTCACAGTCCTTCAGCAGGTAGTGCTGCTTGGCCTCAGTTCTGGAGATTAGCTTATGCTTCTCGTCGTTGTCTCTGAGGGGGAAAGAGGCTTATACTGTCAATACTGTTAATACATTTCATTGACATGAGATTTTCTGACATGTCAGATTCTGAATCTATGAGCCCGAGATATCTGTAGGTTTCAGATTTTTTTTAAACACTAGCTGAAGTTGAATTTAAAACCAAAGAATAAAACTAAATTTGGTTATCTTGTTTATCTCTGATTAAACATCACTACTCAAATATTTGAGACAACTAAGTGAACAGAACATTACATGTTTGACATGAAATTCATCCACATGACAAAAAAACATGTTTTTGGCATATGTTAGAGTTAACCCTATATTGTATTAATCAAAACACAGCCTTCCACATAATGAAGGTTACGGTACTCTAACCCTAGTTCTATAAATACAAGCAGAGCCCTCTACTGGACTCTATGGGTAATACTCTCCTCCAATCAGGAACACGCATTCATCCCTGGAAGATTTGCATAAGTGTAGCATGCTAATCAGGACGTGCCCACCTGAATACATGTGGTCCCCAAAGTATATAAGATAGCACACCCTGCTGTTCAACATGTCACGATCTCTTCAGCGAGCGGCGTAGGAGTGACAGGCCACCCTTGGTAGAGGGCTCCACCTGTGCTTGTAGAACGAGGGTCGTAACCTTTGTCTAACTCACACAGGACTCAATGGGTACAGTGGGTAGCGTCTGACGAATACACGCCCTGCTGCAACATAACGACCCAATCACAGTGATCCTGACAGACTAAAGGTCAGTCGCTGCAGCCCACCTACGTCTTTGTAACGCTGACCCCGACAGCAGAGGAGTAGGGGGCCCCCAGCCAACCCAGGTAGTACGCAACTAAACTTGGAAGAGCCATGGCCTTACACTGCAGGGGACGAAAGGGAAGCAGTAGACATCCTGCGTACCACAACCAGGTCATCATGGAGCGCTGCCAAGGCAGCTCAAGAAGTGGAGGCGGCCGGAGGCGTTGGGGCTCTATCCAGCCAACGCTCCCCTCCACCTCCCAGTCAAGTTGTTACGCTATATCTCAGCTTTCCTCCGGGCAGATGGTGGCCGAACTGTGATTTCTCGTCATCCAGACGTTTTAAGCGCTGAGTGACCGTTGAAATCGATTGCAAACTGCACTTCCATGGCGATGGGGGCTCCCAGCGTTGAGTCCAAGCCACACATGGAGTGATCCTGCAGCAGTTGCAACTCCCTGAATTAGATCATTAATTTGGCCGATGCAAGGTCCAAAATGTCAGCCCGAGACAGTACGGAAGGGTCTTTAGGCTGGGAAGAAGCCAGCGAAACGCCCCAAAACACCCAAATTGTTAGCAGCTGCATACCCAGTGCAAATATCTTGTCAAAAATATTCCCGCGTCTCCCTGTCACGAAGCAGGGGCTTGTGATTAGAGGAGGAGAGCATTACCCAGTAGAGAGCCTGTGTGAGTTCATTCACGCTTTTAACAGTTAAATGCATATTATCATGTACACTTGGCATACAATATCCAAAATAAGAGTCGTACTATAATTTAAAAGGAGTTGCAGGGCAGACCTGCATAACAATGAGGACATAATGCTGCAGAAAAAAAATGTCGGGGAAACCTGTGAATTATTTGCATTACAATGTCAAATTTGACATATTCAAAACTGACTTCTTAGACATGTTATGCTTTTCCAAAAGCTGCACTCTGAATGTTCTGTGAGTGAGTGAGTGTGAGTGAGAGTGTGAGTGAGTGTGAGTGAGTGTGAGTGAGTGTGTGAGTGAGTGAGTGAGTGTGTGAGTGAGTGAGTGAGTGAGTGAGTGAGTGAGTGAGTGAGTGAGTGAGTGTGTGTGAGTGAGTGAGTGAGTGTGTGAGTGTGTGTACCTGCAATTATCACAGACAGACAGGTCAAAGCTGTTGCTGAGGTACGAGTCCATAAAGGGTTTTTGACAATCATCGCACAGCAGGTAGTCTGGCTCGATCACAGGGGCTGGAAACAAAACACAGCCGCGCTCAACACAACACCTCGATAACACGCATGCGCGCACCCTCAAGTCCCCAAACGCAACACAACCCACCTGGCTGATGCACGACCTTCCTGGTCCTCTGCTCGTCCTCTCCGTCCTGCTCCTCGTCGATGAAGAAGCCGGCACCAGAGTCGATGGTCTTGCAGATTTTTGCCGAGGTCGCCCCCTCCACGGCGGACGACGGCCGGCTCGCCAGTCGAGCCTGCCGGAGCATTAACGCCTGCTGCCGGTTCCGCTCGATTTTAGCCCGCATCGCTGCAGAGAGCTCGGGTTTGGGACTGTGCTCTGGGCCGAGGCCGGCTTTCAGCCCCCCTGACTCTGATGGGTCCATGCTGCTCTCTCGGACAGCGATCAGCACATAGCAGTGAGTGAAATGTCACTCCGGACCAGTCGGGGGGAGATCCACGCAAAGCGCAGCCGGTCGGGCTATTGTTACAAAACTAACGGTGGCATGCTTCCGGTTGCTTCTTCTTCTTCGTTTTAAAGTTTTAGGTGCATTACCGCCACCTACTGCTTGGGAATGTGAAGCACCAGAGACTTAATCCTACTCCTTAGTGCTACATTAGTGTTGCCAGCTGACAAGTTCATTACTGTCTTCATTTTACAAAATCCAGCTTGTTTTAATGGTCTCTCCTGATCGTATCTACCATTCACTTTGACTGAATGGTCAATGGCTCATATAAACTGGTTGGATGCATTTGTTTTGAGTCCACACCAGCCACAAAAATACCCTGGCATCTTCATCAAGGGTCACACCACCTAAATTAAGATTTTGTTATTTCCATGGCTTCGGAAAGTTCACTCAATATGTGTGAACATGAACTTCTCTCTCTCAAAGCCAGAAACCAGAGAAGAAAGTCTCAAACTTGTGATGACGCCAAGTCTGGAGCTGCTGCGTGGACAATGCATGGCAGACTGATTTTGTGGACACACAGAATGTTTGTTTTCTTTATTTATGCCCAAACTAATGATCTTTATTCTATTGTCGTGCTGGCAGCTGTGACACAGAACATTTACCCATTTATATTCATCTGATGCTCTCAGTGTCATCTAAGACATATTTCACAATTCATTGTAGATGGAGCAGCTACACACTTTATACTTCATGACATCACAACTGGACTCTCTCACACCATAGGAATAACATGTGCAAATAAAAAAAATGGGCGCCCTTCAAATGAAGTTCATCGAAAGTGATGAGAAACACAATCCACAAGCCCTCAGTCTGTGCAGAAGTACTTTTTAAAGTTGATTTGAGGTGTATACGATGGCTTGAATGGGTTCAGCACGTTTATCTTCTTCCCTTTATGAGATACTTGAGGGCAGAGGACTCACCCACAGCTGTGACTTATACACATGAGACAGAGACAAGGAAGTTTGTCGCTAACTGACTATCCTCAGTTGTCAGTGAAGAGGAGCGCGCTCAGAAAGCAGGTGAGCGAGTTCTTTATTGGTCGACCAGGTGTCCAGTGAATCCCTGTTGCATCACGCGGATAATGGCAGCGGGCCACACATGCTGCTGTAAGAGGCTTGTGTCAAAGTAAAGCAGATCACATCCTGATAGATGACACAGCAAATCTGACCTGTGCCGTGAGGGGGATGAGAGGTAAAGACAACATCAACATCAACATCAACCTCAACATTCTCATTCTCCTCGACCTCACTGCAGCTTTCGACACCATCAACCACAACATCCTTCTCTCCCGCCTCGAATTGTCCCTCAACATCACCGGAACTGCTCTCTCCTGGCTTAAATCATATCTTACAAACAGAGAACAGTTAATCAGTATCAACAACTGCACCTCCTCCACTGCTCCTCTGTCTCAAGGTGTCCCCCAGGGTTCGGTGCTTGGTCCTCTTCTGTTCATCCTCTACCTGCTCCCTCTTGGTAATATCATACGTCAACATGGTCTCCTCTTCCACTGCTACGCCGATGATGTCCAGCTCTACATCTCCACAGAGGCCATTACCACCACTACTCACTCCACTCTGACCAACTGCCTCACTGATATTAAATCATGGATGCAAACCAACTTCCTTAAACTCAACTGTGATAAAACTGACATGATCATCATCAGTCCCAAATCCCTCACTAAAACCAGTCACAACTTCTGCCTCACCATCGACAACTCCACTCTGTCTCCCTCCCCACACATCCGCAACCTCGGAGTGATGTTTGACAGCAACCTCTCCTTTGAACACCACGTCAAACAAATCACCAGAACTGCCTTCTTTCACTCAAACATAGCCCGTCTCCGCCCATCACTCTCCTCATCTGCTGCTGAAACTCTGATCCACGCCTTCATCACCTCCAGAATTGACTATTGCAACAGTATTCTTTATGGCACATCATCCAAAATCCTAAATAAACTTCAATACATTCAGAACTCTGCTGCTCGCCTGCTCACCCACTCCCGTGATCACATCACCCCTGTTCTCCAGGACCTCCACTGGCTCCCCATCCCACAATGGATCCAATACAAAGTCCTTCTCCTCACTCACAAAGCCCTCCACAACCAGGCCCCCTCCTACCTCAGCGACCTGCTCCACCACCACACTCCATCACCGACCTGCTCCACCACACTCCATCCCGTGGGCTCCGCTCCTCTGATGCCAACCTCTTATCTATCCCACTCAGGACCAAGCACCAGACAAAGGGATGGACAGAGCCTTCTCCATAGCTGCCCCCTCCCTCTGGAACTCTCTCCCCACACACATTCGAGACTGTACTGACCTTTCTATATTCAAATCACAAATCAAAACCCACCTTTTCAGAAGTGCTTTTAATTTATGACTATTGTATGTTCCATGTTTTTAATGTATGGCTCTTTTATGATGATGATTTTTGTAAAGTGATTAATGATTTTTGTAAAGTGCCTTTGAGAATTTTGAAAAGCGCTATATAAATAAAATGTATTATTATTATTATTATTATTAAAGTGACCCGACTTTTTAAGTGGTTTGTTACATCTAGAATGTCCTATGACGACCAGCTATTACAGATTTGCCAAATTATACTGAGTATTTATTCTTTCTGTGTTAAAGTAATTACATAATAATATGAATCATTTCAGAATTTGACTTTCAAGATCATGGAGGCTTCTCCAAATTAGAGAGAAATTATGACATGTTTCAAATAATTTCTTAAAATGAAAAAGGTTTCTAATCCAATCCCAAAATTACCATCGACGCCAAACACCAACAATAAAAATGTGAGGTTTCATTTATTTTATCATATAACACTTTATACAGAGATGAATGATATATGTTTTTTTACAGTATATTACACAATTCAAGTAGTATATGAATATGATTCTAAACTTAACACATAACGTAGAAGGGAAATACAAAAGCATTTTCGCATTCGTCATGGTTTTCAAGGATGAATTCTTACAGATATTTCTAAATGCACTCATTCATACACACATTCCTTACTTTTACATAATCCACCAAAGCGAGGAAGATTTAGAAATGATACTATATAGATAGTCTGGAGTATGAGAATAGAAGTTGTGTTGAGGTTAACTATGTGCTGACTATGATTACACACTGGAGCTTATATACAGATATACATTACAGTTTACAAATCTTTTGTACACATTTTCATACAATAAAACAAACGTTTTAAACTTTGCAAGAAATAGGGAATAGTTAGGTTAAATTCAATGGACACATTTCTTTTGCAATTTATGAAGAAAAAAATGTGTTTGACACAATATAATCTATTTTACTGTTTGGGAGTGTTAAACCAATACTGCCATGGCAATATAATCAGGAAAACCAGATTAATTTATCTAAAATAAAAAAAATGTATATGTCAAACTGAAATAAACACAAATGCAATTTTACCCCTGAATACAAATGAGTGTTTTTGGGGATAGAGTATATAAAAGTTCAAGAAATTTTGAAGCAAAATCTTTCATTAATTCATTCTTGATTTACTGTAACACTTATATAAACACTGAAATAAAAATCAGTGGAGAATTTTATTCAGAGATGTCTAGAGTACCTTGATTGAGCATTTCTCCACGACTGATGGAACATGCTGAATATTGTGAGAGTAAAGTATAAAATATTTCTCACATTCAGATGGGCTTCATATATTTGAAAGCATGCAACATAAGGATAACTAATGACATGCGTTGCAACGCATATGAAGCAATCGTGCAACAGGTGATTGAACTGATGAAGACAAGATGGACGATGTTGAGACGTTGATTTGGTGGGTCATTAGTAGATAACTAATATATCTGCTTCACATCAGTAAGTAGTCTCTTGACATTGACATTGCTCATTAAAGGAAACAAAATAAACCCAATGAAAAAATTCGACCTGAATTTTGCAAAACAATGACAAAGAAATGGAAACAGATTCATTGAGTTACAGACAGCTCTTTATTGTGTTATTGTTTGGTCTTTGCAACCTCTTCAAAATATTTGAAATATATGAGTTGATGGAAACAGACATATTTGAATGGAAAGGTACCTATAGATACCTAGTGATGATAAAGTTACATGCTTTTTGCTTAACGTTATTTCACCGTAAATATAATAGAGAGCGCTTAGAAGAAAACTAAATTGCCAAAATATATAAAGTCACAACAGTCCATGTTTGGTTTTACAATAAAGTTACGGGCCTATTTGCTGTTTCTTACAATAATTTTATTCTAAGAATTCAACCTCTACGTCACACACTGAACACAAGAACATAGCATGTGAACACAGCGGCGCGATATGTTATACAGTACATGAGTTGTTTTACATCAAAACATGACAGAAGAAACCCCGTGATACCTGTTGATACCTCTTTTTTATAAATACATGTTTTGAAAAAAAAAAAAAAACCTTTTGAGTTCATAAAGTAAAATATAATGGAGAACACTAATCTTTAGTCCACCACTTGTTGTCCAGACTGCATCATCTATTTGGAAATGCCACACTGACCTGGTTATTACATTTCCATGCACAAAGTGCAACGTAAAGGCAGACAGAACAGAAAAGTACACGCTCAAGAGCTTATGATATGAAAAATCTGAACAAATTGGAATATATTGAGCATGAAAACACCTTAGAACCTTCTATTTGTGTAAGCTCTAACGTAACTATTTAGCATTTAATGTATCCTATCATAGAATAGTATCCTATCATGAATAGGATGTAAAGTAACCATTTCTGCCAAATATGTCCTTGAATATACTGTATTGAAACACACTCAAGGCTTTTTAACACTGGATGTTTCACTTTTGATGCCATTGCAAAGCCATACAGGAGGTAAAGGAACAAATCTAAAGCAGCTATCACACTTGTGTGTTGCCCGACCCTTTCTCTTTTCTTTCTTTACCGCAGACATACAGGATCTCTCCGGAGCTTTGCTGTCCTTTAAAAAAAACAACAAAATAAAGTCTCATTGAGCCCCCATATTCAGTTTATGTGCTTAACTTGGCTGCTTGGATAGGTAGTGGAGGTACTTCTTATACTGCCAAACGGTCCTTCAGTTCAAAAAACAACAATCTCTGGTGATCTTCAATTGGAATCTTCCATCCCAAGTGGCGTTCACATAACTTGTTCATCACTTTTCAACCCAAAGTGACCACTGGATGTAGTCACATGGTACAAAGAGACAGAGGAGTCCCTCCTATTGGGTGGCATAAAGTCCATTGATGATGTACGGGCTTGTTTGCCAACTGCTGGACGGGTGTGATGCAGTGTTGATTTAAGTCAGTGTCTCTGCCTAACTGACATCCACAACCTGTGTGTGTTTGTTTTCTTCACCTTTCACTTGAGTGTGTGTGTGTGTGTGTGTGTGTGTGTGTGTGTGTGTGTGTGTGTGTGTGTGTGTGTGTGTGTGTGTGTGTGTGTGTGTCTGTCTGTCTGTCTGTCTGTCTGTCTGTGTGCCTGCAGTCTTCTACTGTGTATGTAAGTGAGACAGATAAGAGACAGTTTGCGTCTGTGTGAGCATGTTTTTCCTCTCCTATTGTAAATCCCGCTGTACACGCAAGACCATTCGCGCCTGATTCCTGGCTCTCCTTCTCTCTCAGACAGAGATGGGGCAGACGATGACTTTGTCCTCCAGCATGACGCTGACGATGAGGAAGACGAAGTAGAGCAGGAACATGAAAAGGCCCAGCAACTTGCTCATTCTCCACTTGCAAGCCGCGATGGAGATGATGACGAAGAGGAGCATGAGGAAGAGGAGGACAATGGCGCAGAACAAGCCGTTGCTGCTCACCTCTACTGGCTTATAGTCGTTGAGGATGTTGTAGACGAGCCAGGGGAACGGTAGACTGGAGGGAGAAGAGGAACACAACAGAGAAGAGTTCTTTAGGTTATGAGAGACGAACAGCACTTGTTCTCAACTAAAAACAGATATTCCACTGTGCGTTTTCTTGCTGGACTCACCCCACAGTGATATCAAAGATGTTTGAGCCCACAGAGCTGGACACGGCCATGTCACCGAGGCCTTTTCTTGCTACAATCACGCTGGTGATCAGGTCAGGGATCGAAGTGCCAGCTGCTAATATTGTTAGACCCATTATCTCCTCTGTGATAAAGAACGTTTCTCCAACCTAAAAGCAAGAATACGGTACTTAATGTCCCACAGAATCAAACTGTCGAGGCAGATTTGAAGTTATAATTAGTAGAATGTCTTTTGTGAGTTTCAAGGTGGCAGTAAGGACAGAATAAGATGTTGTGGCAGGGCAAAGAAAGTAAGCAGTTCTCCTACATGTTGATCTCCTGAAAAGCTGGTATTTGTGTCCCCATAGCAACTTACATGGAGACGGTAACATTTTTGTTCAGTAAGGAAATCTAATAGTACTCAATTGTGAAATGTCTTTTCTGGCCTACAACAAACTTTCAAGATCTCCATAAACTAACAGAAGACCTTGTTCTTTTATGCTCCACTGTGTTTGCTCTAAAAGTTGTGAGACCAGTAATGCGACATGCTGAGACAATAAAGATTGCTCACAGCGCTCTGCTCTCGTGTGAACTAAAAGAGCAGGTGCGTCTCCTCCATGCTCACATGACCTCCTGCTTCAGGTCTGTCTGCATCTGTGCTGTTAAAATAGAGCGCTACAGGTTGATCTGGCCGTGGCTCAAGGCAGATTAGTGGGGATTAGCTGCTGTAGTCACACATTCAACACTCTGACTGCTGCACTGACTTATAAGAAAAGGCCTCAGTAATAGAATATACATTAGAGTTGGTGTATGTAGAAATAGAGAACGTGTGTGTGTGTGTGTGTGTGTGTGTGAAGTACCTGGTGAGCCCACCACACCATCAGGTAGGAGAAGAAAGCAATCCAACTAATAGAGCCGAGGAAAGTGATGGGGAAGAACCTTTCTGATGTCTGAAAACCACAAGAGAAACAAAGTTTAGTTTGTCTACCACTCAGTCAAACAACCACTCAATCAATTATTCTTTGGCCCCATCAAGAGCCTGATACACCAATGTTAATAATAAAAAACAGAACAAAACAGTTTTGGAACCTGCTGTTACTCACAAAACTATTGAGCGGGTCACGTAGTAAATTACCAAAATACGAGACACATGTAGTCTTAGTTATTCTAAGTTTCCCGTGCTTCAAAATACAACAAATGACAGCAGTGAAAACCAGAAACTCTTCAATACAGAATGTGAATATGTAGTCGTGAAAGACGACTATTGTTGATTGCATTGTGTCTCCAAGTTGCTTCTACATGTTTGCGCACATAAAACACGCTTTACATATTGTGTGTGTGTGTGTGTGTGTGTGTGTGTGTGTTTGTGTGTGTGTGTGTGTGTGTGTGTTGTCACCTCTCTCCTGACGTCAGGCAGTGTGAGCCACAGTGGTAAGACGATGGGCAGGATGACGAGGTAGGTGAGCCGTTTCCTGTTGGTGTCGGGCCAGGCCAGGCTCAGAGGCTGGTCTTCATCCTCCTCTTCTTCATCACCCTGAAGAAAGAGTTAATCTCTTTACAACTGTATATGTATTTAGATAATTATTCATTTATATTCATTTAAAATACATAAACATTTTCCACGATGCTTTTTTTTTAAACACTTGTGTTCTTGACTGAGGCTCTATACAAATGTATAGTTTAATCATGTGAACTTGGTGGAACGCTGAAAGATAAAAGCCGTACCTCGTCTCCCCCTGCAACACCGTTCATGGGTGGTGTGACTTCCACTGCAACATTTGAACTGTTGGGGATGTTTTTATCAGCTTGAGGAAAGAAAAAAGAAGCCAGATAAGAACAGAGTTTAAGGAACTTGTTCACAAGAACAGTTTTGATTTGAAATTTTAAAAAAGATGGTGTCTAATGACATTTAAAGAAGAGCTATAATTGTACAATTCGCACCTTTTTGAGCTTGTGTCTGGGAGAGGGGTCCTATGTCGACAAACAAAATATACTTGTTAATTTTCTGAGGTCATCCTTACAAGTGTAACACAGCATCACATACATGCCCCTTAACAGTGAACAGACCAAATCCACTACCACATACTTTATGTTACACTTACTGAACGATATAATTCCGTTACTTGTGCAATCATGACCTTTAAAAACGGTTTCAAGCTAAAAGAGGAGGAAGTTGATTTTTCACTTGATCTTTGAGTGGGACAAATAGACTCCCATAGTTTCACATGACACTGTTGCTCACCTACACCGTTGGCACAGGCAGCTTCTTCTTTACACTTCTGCTTGGCCATTTTGTGAAGGATTGATGCCTTTTCTTTAAAACGTCCTGAAACAAAACAGACTCAGTCAGCCCAGCATGGTGTCCTGAACATTTGTAATTAAGTATTACATATACATGGCATGTACAATGGGGGGGAATATGTTTGTCACTGTGCTAGGATTGATTTCTAGGAAAGAGGTAGGGAAATGCTAATAAGTGGAACATGGTTGGATGAATGAAGATCTTAAAATATCTTACCTCAGCCAAACACTATTGTGCCCATAAACATGGTCTGAACCTAATTCTGATCTTAAACATAATCTTCATCAAAATATAGTGTTAATTTAATTCACATCCACAGCACATCCTCTGTTTCATAGTACTATCTTATAATATCTTGTTGCATTTGTGTGCGTGCGTGTGCGTGCGTGTATGTGTGTGTGGTGTTGTGTGTTTTTTGCTTACCCATACCTTCGTCACTGAGAGGGTCGAGAGTGTGTATCATGAGCTGGAAGATGCTGTTTCTCATCAGTGTGTTGTGTAGAGAAGCACAGCTGCCTTCCCTCTGCAGCCTCGGTTTGGCCTATAAAAATATCCCAAATACAGAAATATATATACATTTACATTATATTGAATGCAAAATAAGTGAATGTGTACATACTTGTTCTACATTTGGCTTCATTTAACATTTTTATTATCTCACGAAACTTCTTAAACATTGCCAAGTAAGACGGTGATGGAAAAAAAACACACCCTTATGAGCAGTTGTTTGAATGTCATATCTCTACTGCAGCTTCTTTCTAGTGTACATGTAGAATATGTATCTAGACTACTTTTTGTATAAAATGGCTGACTTTGAAACATACAGCACACTGTAAATATATGCATGCACATAAACGTGATCTGCACCAGTTCACACACACAAAACAAACTCACCGTCAGCTTGTTCTCGTCATCTCCAGGTGCATTGACCTTTTAAAACACAGAGAAATAAATCAATATAGGGACAGTATATGTTTTATCATATGCAGTATACACAGGGAGTAGAGACAGGAACACAAGCACATGTATTATATGCAATCCAATACATTAGGCCTGCAGAAAATACTAATTTCATAATTTCAATATTTGTTCAGACTGTGTGGTGTTGTTGGATTGGACTACTCTGGCAGTGTGGGGAGGCGATTGGTGAGAGAATGAATCGATAGTTATAATACAGTAAATAAACTCTTATGCACCCAGAAGTGTTAAGCTAACAACTCTTAACCTACTCCAATAATAATTTACTTTATCTATGTAAAAGACTTCAAGTGTCGCACGTGTATGTGACATGACCTCCTCTTCTCAGTGGGAGCGAACCAGAGCCAGAGGTTTTGAGCCTTGTTACAACACCAAGGCAAGACAGAGGAGGACTCACACACGAATCTCAACACCATTCATTTCTTCAGAGGACAGTTACAGCACAGCTGTGTTCCCACATACAGTAGAGAAACACACACACACACACACACACACACACACAGTCACACACTCAGTCCAGTCCAGTCCAGTCCTGTGGTGATGGTTTTTGAGGTGGTTGATGTCAGCAGTGGGGAGTGTTTTTTTTGTGGGAATCAGGGATTTGGAGAACGGATTGGATCATAACGTTTTGTGAGTAGATATTGTTTTGTCAAATGTAAACGTAATTGTTGCTGATCACGGAGGTTTGCGTGAGCTGTTCTCATTTTATTAATTTAGCAATTATTTCTGGAACTTTTGAAATTATTTGCCAGGCGGGTCTTTTTCACCACACAAACTATTTACTTTACTTCACTATACTAACCAGTACTGGCTCTGTAGCTTTCCCGTAGGTGGGTTACATCACACTAGGAGCAACCACACTGTAACGTTCTGCCCTGGAGTCTGCCCTAAAGTCAAGCTCAATAAAGAATCTTTTATTGAATGTTTAGATGTCATGAAGAAGTTTGCTCTTAAGAAAAACTGGGGAAGAATAAAGCAAAGAACAGGGTCAATTTTACTTCATTTCAGCACAATATAAATATATTAAATGAACAAGTAAAATTGATGTTTGAGTCAGTTTAGAAAGCTTAGGAGTTAGAATGTAATATAATGGAGGACCACTTTTTATAAACAGTGTAGTGTAACAGTGTAATAATCATTTGAATTCATATTTCACAACTGATCTTCATAAACTGGGGCACAGTCTGTCTAAGCATTCAGTTTATCTTGATTTAACTTATGTCCAGAGGTTTTAAACATATAAGATGATTTTGTAAAGTAAACTCACTCGCTCACACACCCTCATAACAGATTCACAGCAATAGCGCTCTCTGAGGTGAATTGCACTCATTGTGCCTCATCGTTTTCCTTAAATAGCGCTAAACTTAATACAGAGTCATCTTACACAAACGATTACATCACACAGCCGAGGTAACTATTCCATGCCTTTTTCCACAAAGACATTCACCGACAACAAGAAGAGAGGTGGAGGGTTTTGTTGTTGACATGTTTTCATGATGGAGGCCACAGTTTGAGAAGATAATCCCTTTAACTTGCATCTGACAAGACACCTGCTGCTGTTATGGCAGCAAAAGCAAGGCTGAAGATAAGAGGGTTGTCTTTAAAGGGTTACCACTTCTATACACTTGTCACATATTTGTCCAGTCTAGGTTTGGCTCAAACACAGGATGAAATTTCATAAATGTGTGACCAAGTACTCAAAGCCAAGTTCTTTTGACTAAATTATCATATTAATTATTATACATGAAATATATGTTATCAAACAAGATGGATAGAAATACATTTAAGTTACCGTTAACAAGTAACATAACAAAAGAAGCTGTGGACACCTGGCCCTGTGATTGCTGAGCAGCTCTCATGGTTGGTGCTCACACGGCTCTTGAGAGCTGCTTGATGACAAAAGACACTCACAACCTGCTGTAGACTCTGCTGAGACTGAAACTGGATTTTAATTAGACCAGTTGCACAGCAGTACACTCAGATAATTGCTGCATTGTGCAACATGTTTATATGCTGCATGACATACTGTAACTTATTTTGAAAAGCTGCTAATCTGTGTCACCTCACATCCTTATGTCACTCCTCTCGGCTCTGATGTGTTTGTGAGGTTAAACCTTCCCTCCATGAATCACTAATGACTAATCACCAAAAACCTGTCTCAAATCAATTCCAGCAACTGAAGGGATTTCAAATTCTTTTAAGGGATTCTTTTCTACATTAAACATTTTTCTTTGGTTTAAACTTGGATGATAGTCATCCAAACTATGGTAAATAACACTTCGACACCAAAATCTATCTATCAAGTAAATCATTTCTACAAGCAAACCCCGGCTTGTTCATGATGTAACACAGCTGTTTGAGACCCGAAGGTGATGAGAAGAAGACGAAAGCCTTAAACTTAAAATATTGTTGACACTTTTCCAAATACTGGAATAATTCCAAATCCTAAAATCCTACAGATTTACACCTTTCATCCAAATCATCAGCATTGCCATCATTGAGGCACAGTTCGATCGCCTTTACAGATTTTCCACACATTTCTATTTTCACCGCCCTGTCCTGTCTCTCTCTCTCCACCTGACTGTCCGAGCCGTGGGACTTAGCCAGGATTAATCTGCAGAGATCACCCCATTTAGACTGCTACTTTTCAAGCCTGCATGTGAGTCTCGGAGCAACCTTCACAGGTCACCGTCCCGTCGAACATCACTCTCATCGGCCAGCAAATATTAAAATCATTTTTACAGCTACACAACTGCTCAGTTTAACTGCAATTGCATTAGGGAATGACAGTGGAGTGTAAGCATTATGTGCTCAACAGAACACATCAACAGTTATAGATGCATTTATTTTCACTGCTGCATTGGACAGAGGGTTTTGATCGTGATCACGATAACCTTAAATTTAAAAGTCAGGTCTGCTGTGCAAGTATCGAATCCATCAGATGAGCTTTGTGCTGACCCCAGAACAGAACCAACTGGACTGTATGAAGGGTCACTATTGTTAAATAAAGGTTGCATCATTTCAGCTGTGTTTTGTTGGATAATTACATAAAACAATTCAAAGTGCATCTGCACTTTGGGTCATGAATATTAAATAATCTTATGTTCTCTTATTGGCAACAATAGAACTGTAATTAGAAACATGTAATACATAATAACTATTGACCAATGAATCTTCCTTCTTTGTACAGATACTTATGTCAAGAAACCTTCAGTTTAATTGTTTTTTGAAGTTGCAGATGCACTGCGCTGCTGCATTGTAATCCAGGTCCAACATTAATGATTGCAAGGAAAATGTGAACATTTTATAAGCACTCTACAGAGACTGAGTGACAGTGTGCTGGTCTGCATATTTGCTGTCGTCACCGCAGGTAAGCAGTTGATAAGGGGATCAGAGAGGATTGTCGTCTTTAGTGCTATCAGCAAGAAAACCATCAGATATTCTTTCTCTCTCTCGCTCTCTCTCTCCCTCTCTATGTAGACACTATATGCACTGTGCAAAACCACCTGAAACATTCAACTATAATCAAAATAAAAACTACACCAAGGTTATGAGCATGACTGCAGGCTGAGGATGGACCAGTCAGTTTTCTTTCAGTGATCTGCTGATTCTTGCTCCTTCCAGAGAGCATCTGACTATTATTAGTGGCTCTAATGGGATTGGAGAGCATTAACCCGAGGGATTATTAAGCAGCTACCGACACATGAGGGCAAGGCAGTTGGACATCAAGTGCCGGACGACAGAAAGAGAAAAGCTGTTCTTGGGCTGAGGGGAGGCAGCCTGAAGAACAGCTGATTCCCAGAAGGGCATGAATGTCAAACATAGCTTCTGTAACAACGCTGATAAGCACCCAAATATACTGCATGTGCTCACATGCTCACAACAAAAAGAACATCAAATATACAAAAGTGGATAAGATATAAAACACAGTTCCGATGATACATTCGGAGTCTGGGAAAAAAGTTTCATTGTAATTGACATTGTAACTGATTCCTGGTGAATAGATTACATTGAAATAAAAACATTTTGATCAGCCTGAAGATGATGAAGACACTGACAAGTACTAAATTATTACTATTACTATTACCAATCCACTATTAAGAAAAAAGAAAACAGTTACCTAAGCATTTATGGGAGGGGTTTTAAAACAGGTGATCATGACATCATCTGTTCCCTATAATGTGAGACCTATTCCTGGCCTGAATCACAAATATAAAAGTAGTTGCCTCCTTCTATAAAGTTTTTCTGGACAAACAAAACCACATGATGTGCAGCAGTGCACTGCTTGCGCCCCTGAAGAACTGGTAACGGGTCGGTCCGGTAGGCTGCGAGCAAGCTGCTCTTAGATCTGCCCTTGTAGTTTTAGTATTTGCCACCTGAGCGCCGTTTGAGATTACAACATCAGAGAGCAACGGATCTGACTCAAACTACACACACAGACAGAAAAAGACACAGAGACAGACTCTTTGTGTTTTTATATATCGCAGTTGAACCTTTTGCAATGCAACATCATTTCGCCCCTCTGTCTTGAATCGTCTGTCTTAAACACAGCAGCAAGCAGCTCAAAGAGAACTCCAAGCTAATCTCAAAATTACCCTTCCCCATCATGTCCTCCTGACTGACGTGAAGTGATTGGTTTAGTGATTGGTAAGTGTCTTGTCATAGGTCAACATCCTGTGAGTATGACTCAAACTGTGAATGAAAAAATAGTAGTCACACTGATAAATAATCAAAACACTCTCACTTTCCTAACATTGTGACCAGATTGTGAAAAGACGCTCTGCAATTATATTTAGTTATGTTCAATGAGCTGAAATGCTCAGAGCTGCGACCTTCCTCCAGAGTCAAGAGACCACTTTTTCCAATGTCAGGACAAAGATGAGGGGAGCTGAAGGAGGCAGCGTGCTGATGAGGTTGAAGAGACGCTACACGGATTTCTGGTTTCTGATTTAATTTAGCTGCTTTCAGTTTTTATCATACAGGATGCTCAAGTCCAACTCAACCCTCTCAAAACTCTGTCAATTTCATTAACTGTCTACAAATAGTCAGGGTATATTCTTACTCCTCGCATGGAATTTAGTAGTAGAAAAAATACTATGTACGGATGTGTGTGATATTTAGCATTTTTGCAATGTTATTCATGGTGTTCTTACTGGCTATATATGTAAAAGTATAACTGTAACTACATAACTATAAACCTGATTTGTAAAGCTATAAGGTGCTTCGCTTGTCACTATAAGAAAGTGATTTCTAAATTGGATGAATAAAAGGATAACCGAATTTTGACTGAAAGTTAAATCGATTTTTATAAATTCAGGCGAGTGTAGTTCGGACCACACGTAGGGCGTATATGTATCAAATATTCAATAGCATCAAAAGTTATCTGAAGTGGGGACATTTTATGGACCAGCTCTGTTACATCAGCCCTATTCTGAGACTTTGGTCTGGTTACTTGACTTGGTTACTTAATGTAGTGACAGAAGACGAGGCCCGTTCCTAGGCTTAGTCAGCACCAAGAGGCTGCAGTCTGGCTCTGTGTCTAACACTGTCCGAGCAGCTGGCAGGTCAAGACAAAGCTTTATATCCTTCCAGGGAGGAAGTCAAGAGGGTTTGGCTGCTTGACAAAGTGCTGCCTGTTCAACACCCTGTCTGATTCCCAGAACAAGAGCACTACTATTCTCAGGGTCAGTAGCCAAAGCAGGTTCACTCTGGGATCTTATTCATTGATCAGTCATCAACAGATGCCCAGATTTCAGCCAAAAGATACTGACAAAAGAACAGTAAGGGTTCCATTCTAGAAATGTTGTAACTCCACTCACTCCATCAGAAACTCATGTTAAGAATCACAAACGTTCACTTAAAGACACAAAAAAGAGCTGTACTTTCCCATACTGAATCTTAGTTGGCTATTTTCAGCTTTGAGAGATTTTCTTTTTTTTCCTGCATTAGAAATTGTTGAGAGTTGTTGTGATGGGGACACTGCGTAATGTATGTATGTATGTATGTATGGATGGATGGATGGATGGATGGATGGATGGATGGATGGATATATGGATGGATGGATGGATAGATGGATGGATGGATGGATGGATGGATATATGGATGGATGGATGGATGGATGGAAGGACCAGATGCTGGCAACCGAGATGGGGTGAAAACATAAATTGAAGGGTAGTGGGCATCAAAAGAAAAATATTTGGGGAAGATGAATGGATGAATGAGTGGATGAATGTATTGATGAAAAAATGGACAGTTGGATGGATGAATGGATGGATGGATGGAAAAGTGGACAGATAGATGAATGGAATGATGGATGGAGTCAGGCTCACCTTTGGGGCTGTCTCCAGCTCGTCCACCTGGTTGCTGCCCAGGAGGGTCTTGATGACATATTCTACTTTGGAATTGAACTTCATGAATGTCACGTAGCAGGTGTAGCACGACAGCAGGCCGAGACTTTCCCCCAACGTGATTTCATTATCCAGAAAGAAATAGATGAGCATGAGCAAGCCAACGATATAGAACGAGACATCTCTGAACAGAGGCCACCAGGTGAGGTTCAACACCTCTTTGGAGAACAGGGCGCACATCCCGATCACAAACAGGATGTTGAAGACAGCGGAGCCCACGATGGTACCGATACCAACGTTACTGTGGGAGACGAAGACTCCTATGACAGAAGTGAAGAGCTCCGGGGCTGAGCCACCTGCCGCCATGAAGGTAGCTCCTGCTACATCATCCGATATCTGCAGCTTCTCTGTGATAACAGTGAGCGCAGGAACAAAGAACTCATCGCAGACAATGGCTAAGGCTATGAACATGTACAGCATGCCAAACATATGAAAGCCCACATAGCCCTGACGTCTGTCCTCCACGCTAAAGTAGTCTGTTGGGTAGTCCCCATGACTCATTTCTTTTTCAGATGAGGATTTCATGGCCACTGGTTTGTCCTCTTGCGGGGCTGAGAAGTTGTCGTACTGCTGAAGAGTTCTCTGGGGCACTGCCGCCACTGCTGTGCCCTCAGCAGACGACTCCAGCTCCTTGGCCACTGCTGTGAAGAGCGAGAAGGCACTCCATGAACAGAATGTGCAGACCGCCACCATGCTGATGATGAAGCCAAGAATCCGTCCAGGCCGCAGCTTTCTTTTGACACCATGGTAGTAGCGCCTTGAGCAACTGCTGTGAGGGCCCAGAAGAGGCTCAGAGCTGGAGGAAGCCATCCTGTCTCGACTTCTTATAGTTGGCAGGAAATCCATGGTGTTGGCGCAGGTTGTCAGGCAGAGTGGAAGTGTGTGGAGTCCCCCTCGAAGCTGGGTTGGTGGTGCTGGTGGCTACGAGGGCGGGGGTTTGACAGGCCGCAACGGTTCACCGATTTGTTAGCATGCTGCTTCCCAGTCTAAGCACAATGGAAGCCCTGCAGTCTGATTCCAGGATCTAGCCCATTCAAAGGGTTCCTCATATTACTCACTGCAAGACAGAGAAAGGAAAATACTGTTTTAATCCAAGTGAGTAGATAAAAAAAAAACTATAAACAATTTGTGTACACAATTAGAACAGAATACATACAGATAAGTGTCTTAATGAGTGTCTTAATACACACTTTCTCCACTCCTGATATCCATCCACTTACAGGCCTCGTTAGAAGGTTTTAGAAGTATCTAACAACTAAAGTTAATCAGCAGACAATGGTTTTAAATGCAAAACATATGAGGAATAAGATATGGTACATTATTATACGTAAAACTAACAGATAAAATAAAGTGTATCAAGTAGCTAGAATGATCCCCCCCCCCACGACTTGCTACACCATTTAAATTTGCTTACATGCTATTGCATCAGTGATAAGCATCCAATAATATTTGTTGAACTGTATTGGCTCAATATTATGCTACTGATCTTATTTGAACTGTGAGGTCTATATTTGTGTCTGCTGATAGATTCCAGAATTTGACTTCATATAGGATGTCTTTTGAGGCTCAGATGCAGTGATTCTGTTAAAGTTCTGTGGCTTTCTTGTCATTGTGCTGAGAACCTGCAGTGTGATCTCTACCTTGAGTGAAGCTTGGACATTAGTGAAAGCTGATTAAGGAGCTATTTAATCCCTGAGAAGATATACTTAGATTATCCTCAGGCCTAGCACACTGATGCCGCTGCACAAAGTCAAAAAGTAGACACCAAGAAAATGATCAGTGAATTTGAGTGACAAAAAGAACTGATGAACATAAGTGTTATTCAAGGTTGCAACAGCTACACAAACTGTAATCTTGAAACTTCATCTCATAAATCCTACACAATCCCAATTGTTAATCTGAGATACCAATTTATTGCAGTATAACATTTATCCAACATTTTCAAAACCAACTGTGCTCTAAAAGTTGCACCGTTGTAGTAGTAGTTTAAGAATCAAGCTGGACTCTATTAAGACGTTAGAGCAAAGACACACAACAGCTACACACAAATATACATTTTTCTCATACCACACTTGGAAATCTCCCGTTCAGGACTCCAGCAGGTCTGAGTCTCTGAATGAATATTCCAGAAAATGTAATCCCAAAAGAAGAAAAGTCCTGAGAGCTAACAGTTCAGTCTGAAGGTCCCAACAGTAAATCCTCAGTGAGATTTTCCTCCCTCAGCCGAGGTGGAGCTCCAAAACGCCAGATCAGAAGCCCATGAACCAAGGGCTCCTCCCTCCCTCTCAATGTTCCTCCCCCCTTTGATATGGCCTCCCTCCTTCCCTGCTTCAGTATATCTCTCCCTCTACCATTCCCCTCCTTCTCTTCTCCCTCACCTGTCCAAGAACAAGGATCAATGCCATCTTCCTCTCTCCACCACCCCACCTCCACCTGTTCCCACCTCCCCCAGTGTCATGTATCATTTCTTCCCATCCCCACACCCAAGCAAATGTGTCTAACAGAACGAGTTTACAGCTTGATGGGGCTGATGCCTACTGTGCTATCAGATCATAGTGCTGTGCACAAAGTTCTTGAAAACTATCCCAACTACTCCGTGATGTAGCATGCTGGAGCATAGTTCAGGGAGGATGATGTATGATAATTGTGTGTATTACAGCTTTAAAACTTTTAATTAGGGTGTCAGACTGTTTTGAGTGAAAGAGGCATGAAACATTTTTCTTAAATGCAACACTTCATTCAGGTTTTAGTTTACATTTATTGATACCGTTGCACAATTTTTCTCTCATTATTTGCATTTTCTTTCTGACTACAAATGTATTCTTTTTTTCTCACCATATTTTGATACTTCCCTCCAATTATTGACAATATTGTGCAGTTTTCCTAATAAAAGATCGTTTGAACGTTTGCAAAATTGCAAACGAGAATGTAAAGTTTGCATGACATGTTCCAGTTATAAACAACCAGTTGTTGGAGGTGACATCACCATGCCTCTGCTGTCTTTTATTTCCTGCATGTCGGTAATTGGCTTTTGGATACAACACCTGCTCTGAATCCTTAATTTGTATCACAACACTTAAGCCTACTGACACATGCTAATGTTGGTCCAGTTTGTGGGTCCCAGTACATATGATTATACATCAGACTGTATAGATATAATATGGTATTAATTCTCACTCTTTATTTGGCCAAAGGAAAAAAAAGTAATGTGTAATATTATATAAAATAATGATGATGAATAATAATAAACAAAATAATTTCTTGAAGTGGAAATTATAACAGAATTCAGATTGAGCCATGCGTGTGTGTGTGTGTGTGTGTGTGTGTGTGTGTGCGTGTGTGTGTGTGTGTGTGTGTGTGTGTGTGTGTGTGTGTGTGTGTGTGTCCGCGCTTTAAGTCAGGTCAGGCTTACACAAGTGAACTGTAAGCTTTAGAAGCCACATGAAGGTGAGTTAATATGATGTGACCTATTCTGTTACGTAGCGTGTCCCTAACATAGCCACACATCTACAGCGGCAGTGTGTGTGTGTGTGTAGTTGTGTAGTAGTGTTATAAAAGTCAAAATAAGTCAAATGAGACAAATAATCCCACCCCACTGGCAGATTAGAAATAGAAAAGTTTGAATGAAAGTCAGAAAACTTATTGTCAAGATGGAACTTTATGAGAGTGATGTAAAAGAAAACGAGATTGGATCACACCAGATCGGACCAAGGGCGTACGGTGTGTGTGTGGGGCCCTTCCCCTCTTCCTTCAGCTCTACTTCTGGCGTACCACACCCATCTTCTTATTTTGATATCATCTACACACCTGTAAAGTTTTGTGACTGCATCTTGCCCGGTTGCGACGCTATCACGGAGACAAAAATCTGTCCACAGACATTTAAAAACATTGCAAAGTGCTCAAAACTGCCTCTGTGGTAGTTCCTGATACATTAGGTGTCTACAGGACCACATTTTGCCATGATGGCTCACAAGGTGAAAACTACACCAGCAATGCTGTTTTGGCAGGTGAAAAGACCATATAAACCACATAACCCTGCCGGGGTTATGTCCAACCACACCTATCTATCGTTTCTCACCTCCTACTGTTCTTATCCAATTAAACAAGAGCACACTTAATAGCTTGCACCGCTAACTTTCCCTCACATGCAGCTGCTCTTGGTTCTTACAGTCCGTCTGTTTCCTCAGCCAGTCAAGCTCCATTACCTTCTGGGAACAGGCTCGTGTTTTTTCAAAACATTCTGCATAAAGTATATGATGAAGTCGCCGAATGGTCTCAGGTTGTATGTCAAGGTGGTCTGTGGACTCTCTGGGACAATCTTACATAATGGAAACAAGAGGAAATACAAATTGTGCAAACATTACTTTGATAAAAGGTGTTGAATGCTCCCCATATTAAATACAGTCTGCATACTTTATTTCCACACTGTTAAACAAAGAGGAAATGCAATGGCCTGAGGTGACTGTTGGTGTGGGACAGAGGTGTTTGACCTCAGTGAGGATTCTGCATTGGGCGATAGCGATTATGGGCTCTGTAAAGTCGTGACATGGCTGAACTTGTTACATAACCAACCAAGCTAACCTAACCCTCCTTCTAGTTCGCAGAGGTATATCGCCTGCAGAACTTGAAATAAAAATAATTCTCTTGGCACACAGAAGGTCACCAGACCTTTATTAGTTGTTTAAGGTTAAGTTTACGATGCTCTTCTCTTAAAAAACAAACAAATGAGATTGTGTAGGGGTCGACTTTAAGATAGCTGGAGTTATCGTACAAAGATGTAGCCTAATTACATCTGGACACAAACCTGAGCACAACCTTGGCCAAGAGAGTTATAGATGAAAACCTCGTAAAAAAAATATTAGATTTTTTAAATTCTATCAAGGTGAGAAGTGGTTCACTTGTGAAGTCATTTTTCATTGGCCGGCCAGGCAGTGAAAAGTGAGAGGTATGCATGTTCCTCTGTGAAGCTGGGATCAGCAGCAGCTTATTGGCTAAAGCTTGAGCCTGAAATAGCTGCTAAGTTATATACGTGGTAGAGAAAGACACTCCATCTGTGAGCAGGTATGGCCTAGGTAATCGGGGGATCTATATAATGAGTCTATGAATAGAACGTTTCAACAGGATAGGCAACAGCCATGTTTACTTCCGTCAGCTGATATCTCTCAACCAACCAACCAAGAAAACTAAAAAAGACGGAGGCTATGCTACATGTCTAACATGTGATTTGAAAATATGTCCGATTATTTTGTTATTTTGTTCTAACATAACCCTGGTTTGCTGCTTAGGCACTAGGGAAGGTCAGATTTATGCTTTAATGTTCATATTGAAGAACAGCGTTTCAGTATTCACTTGGGCTCAGTTTTTGAATGTGCCTATCATGTTTCTGTGTACAGTCTCGACTTTTCCCAGTAAACTGCTTATTTTTTAAATCTGAATCTAAAAATGTCAGTGCGATTTCACAATAGCATTCAGCGAAACAAAATTGGCGTTCTTGTATAGTGCACTAAGCAGTTAGTGTCAAAAAAAAAAGTAGAGCAAAACAGATTTGTCAATAAGAAACATTTCCAGGGTTGACTGCTACGATGAAAAAACATCTAAACATTTTGACCAGTATGACTCGCACAGTGAGAAAACAATTAATTGACACAATAACTATGTTTTATGCCTTGAAAGAAATGTTTTGGCTGCACCACTACCTTATGCAGACATGCAATAGAGTTGTGATGTCATTACAATGGAAAATGCTTTGAGAATGTGAATTAACCGATGTATTTGACAAACATAACCCTCGAGTTATGTCTTGGTTAAAAACTTTGGCTGGGTTAGGTCGAGTGTAGGCCTACTGGACACTTCCCCAAACACAATATAGAGCAGCACAGACCCGCTTACGTTACCCTATAGCAGACCTGGGCATTGTACGGCCCGCGGGCCACATCCGGCCCGCGGGCTGTCAGTGGGAAATTAGGAATAAAACGTAAATAAGTGTACATCATGCACATTATACAGCTGCAGTGCTTTTATTTTGAAGGCGACTGCTACTTTTTTTTTCAATTTCCGTACATTGGTACGTTGGTACGTTGGTGGTGAGTGTGTGCGATCAGCAGCGTCACTGCGATGTGTTGAACTGAGTTTACAGGAGATGATGTGAGTTAGCTCTCAGCCCTCAAACATGTATCAAAAGATTGATAGAGAGAGTGTAGAGTTTTTAACTAAACATAGACTTCTAAGTATTAATTTACTGAAGTCGAAGGTAAAGCCGTGTGCTTAGTTTGTGGAGAACAGGTCGCAGTGTTTAAGGATTACAATGTGAATCGCCATTACGAGACAAAACACGCACAGCAACACAACAATGCTCATTTTTGGTTCATAAGATGTTGTTTGTCTTTGGTACTGCGTATGTAAACAAACATTCTCTGTGATGAAGTTGAACAAATCCAGATCTTCACTGCGATCACCTGTCAGCTGTCCTTCTCATATCCACCTCAGACATTCTACCTTCCATATCCACCTCAGAATTCTACCTTCTCATATCCACCTCAGACATTCTACCTTCTCATATCCACCTCAGACATTCTACCTTCTCATATCCACCTCAGACATTCTACCTTCTCATATCCACCTCAGACATTCTACCTTCTCATATCCACCTCAGACATTCTACCTTCTCATATCCACCTCAGACATTCTACCTTCTCATATCCACCTCAGACATTCTACCTTCTCATATCCACCTCAGACATTCTACCTTCTCATATCCACCTCAGACATTCTACCTTCTCATATCCACCTCAGACATTCAGCCTGACTCAGAGCTTTGTTCAAGCCCAACACAGACTAGAGTTCTCACACTGAACTGGAAAACAGAAAATGAAAATTTGATCGTAGAAACTTGATCCCAGTCAGTGTTTTATTATATATGGATATTTAATATTTATATTTGTTTGGATCATTATTCCTGCTTCAGATGTTTAAGGTGGAGCTTATTTTAACTCCTTCATAAACTGTTTTTCAGTTTGGGAAGTTAGGATGGGTTTGGAAAAAAAAATCTTTAAAATGTTAATGTGCAAAGTAACTCGTAACTAAAGCTGTCAGACAAATGTAGTGGAGTAAAAAGTACAATATTTCCCTCAGATGTAGTGGAGTGGAAGTACAACGTTGAATAAAATGTAAATACTCAAGTAAAGTACCTTGAATTTGTACTTAAGTACAGTACTTAAGTAATTATACTTGGTTACATTCCACCACTGATAATGACGTTCACTCTTACCACTCGCAGCATATCAAAACCATACAATTTACTGTTTTTTATGAAGAGGTGGAATAATATTGAACAGGATTGAGTTCAGCCCTCAACAACAGTCCTTGTTTCTCATGTGGCCCCTTGGGAAAAATAATTGCCCACCCCTGCCCTATAGCCTACTCTGATACCGGCTCCCACACAGTGGATGTGCTCAAACAGGGCTTTTTTTAATAGCTAATGATAGGCTAATGAGGTGTTTCTGTCCACTCTGTACAGCTGTGACACGTAGAGAAGCATCTGTGACAGACAACCGGCAGACGAATCTCTTTCAGATAAGGAGATTACAATAATCGCACTGTTGAGAAGAACACACGTTACAATATGATGTGACAAATTCAAACTAATGGAAAAGTCTTTTATAAAGTCCCTAAATAGCATATCGGAACACTTAAAATATAAATAATGTACAAGAACATAAAGCTGTGGATATAGAGTTGTATTTTATTGTTACTTATTGGAGAGCTGTAACGATTGCTTGATTAGTTAGTTAAAGTTGGTTAAAGATTGATTGATCGTAAATAATTATAATTATAATTTTTCATGCAGGAATGTCAGAGGATGCTGTTTTTGGTCTCATATGCAGATATTTCCTGCTTCTTTATTTTTATGTCATATTAAGCTGAGTATATTTGGCTCTTGGACTGACAAAGTGGGACGCTGAGGATCTCGCCTTGGACATTGAGAGGATGGGATGGACATATCTTTTCACCGTCCTCTGAAATTGACACATACCAAAGTATTTGTTGATTGATCGAGAGAATAGTCGGCAGAATAATCGAAAACTGAAACGTTTCTTAATTGCAAACCTACTCATATATTTATTATTACTGCCATCATTATTTATTTTTTATAAAAATGTTTTATTTCTACTTATGACATTTTTGTCTGGTATTATTATTATTAGTATTTATTATTACTAGTAGTAGTAGTAGTAGTATTAATAATAGTATCATTATCATTATTACTATATTCTTATCATTATTTACCAAATGATTTACTATTGCTATCACTATTATTGTTTGTCTAATTACTTTTTTATTTTTCTGTAGGAGGTCTAAAAAAAAGATATGCCATTTTTATGCACACAGAATAACAGAACAGAACTGGGTAAAAGAGCATCTTGATTCAATGAGGTAAGAAACCACAGCTGACATATAGACTGCTGTTTTCTTTTTGGGCAGAGCACCCAACTGAAGTTCAGTGCAGGAGAACCGCACCTGTTTCCTCTTATAGACCACAGCTGACACATTGTATATCTTAAGATGGAGTGAGTGGTTCTCCACCAGCAGCTGGAGGTAAATGTCAGTTTGTCTGGCTCAGTAGTTGACTGAAGTTTCACAGATAAAGGTCTGGTAATCTGCGATGAGGGTCATGATATCAGTGGCTGAGACGGCTGGTGGAAGGACAACCCATGAAGCCCACCTATCACCATGAAACCATGAAAGGCCTTGGGGAAATCCTCTGATCCTCAGCTACAGAGAGCAGGATTAGTGTCTTGTCCTGGAGCATGTCCACGGACATTTGGGACATTAATGCACACAATAAATAGTTTACAGTTCTCTACAATACTGTCTGGATGGAGTTAAGAAACGTTCCTCTCTGTGTTCACTCAGAGATGAGTTTAGACATTTCGCTTGGATAAATCCAGCTGTACAACAGCTTCATCTAGTGGTTCAAGTACAACATTACTTCTATTTGTGTTCTCCCCAAAAAATACTAGAAATCTTAACTTGTCAAAATATAAACATGTTGGCAGGAAGTATTGACTCAATGAATAATTGATTACCCTTTTGTACTGTTCTCACCAACTAAGCTTCTAAATTAAACTGTGGTAAGTGTTGTTAAGAAAGCATCTTGCAGATCTTCTCCTTGTTAAATTGGGATTTGGTTTAGAAAATAGTTGCATGTTAATGCACTCAGTGCTCTCTGTCTACTGGTAAGAATCTAAACATAATCCTAGTAACATTAACACCTGCAATAACAAACGCATTCCTTTATCTGCAGATGGTGTTTACACCAAATCAGCTGGAGACTCACTCGACTCTGAGCCACATCCAGAACATCAAATTACGATTGTCAGGTAAAACTAAGACTCTCACCACACCGGTTGTATAATCAAGCACATGCACTTCCACTCGTCACTGTAAATGCGTGAGCCATTCAGTTGCACTATTGAATGGTTACTGTATTGTACTTGTGGCAGTATGTCTTTTTATGTGTGCTATGTGATTATATGTTTTATGGTTGAGCGAAACAAAACAAATTCAGAAGTAACTGCGGTTGATATGGCAATAAAACACTGAATTTTAAAGTACGAACCCAGCAAGACTAGATCCAAATGTTTTTCGATTGGTGGCTGATGAACCATAAAGATATGAAGCCATCTATTTACTCACTTCCATAAATGAGAATATTTTCAATGCAGAACATCTGTGTGTATTGATCACCTGATCAATCAAATATGAATATGTCCAGATCTAAAACACTCAACAAGTAAATGCACACAGACCATATCAGTGTGTGGTATGTCATTTTACAGAAACTAACTACACGTCTAAAAATAATATACCTACCATGAGAAGGAGAATACAAAGTGAATGTGGCATACAGAGTGAGTCGACCCGAGCATCAAGGCGATGTAGAAAAGACATGGGAAACCTCAGGGAGGGAATTTGGGCAACATTTTATTTGGAGGATTCATCTTTTTTGGAACATCAGATCTCAACAGAGTCTCCGTAGGTTTTGACATGTTGCGTTAACATTCGGACGGACTTGGGTTCATGACAAAAACAAGGTTAATTGTGAGCGGGGGCATTTCTTCTTTTGGTTTTGGGAAGCGTCTGGCTTCTCTCAAAGAAGCAGCACAAAGACAAACCATGCCTGATATCATGAACTTACATTAATGAGCAGATACAAGAAGAACACAATGACTGTTTGGCAAAGGGGCTCTGTGATCTCACCGCTGTGTGAGGAGATGACCAGTAGCCTCTTCATGTGTTCAATGTTCCTTTCATCTCTACACGGCAAGCAAAAACTACTACGGAGCCTCTTGTAAGATTATGGTGTGGTTATCAAAGAGCCTGTTGGCCAAAAAGTTAGTGTATTGAGTTAAGGCGGCTTTTAGACAGTAACAAAAATATTTTAGCGAAAGAGTTAACCGTGATACATTGAAACGATCAGACTAATGCACAGCCCAGTAAATGGTCGTCCAGAACTTCAGTGTCGGAAAATCCCAGCACCACCAAATAAAATGGCCATTATCCCCAGAGGAATCAATAACATTTCCTCTCAAATTAAGTGCTTTTTTTCTTCCCATTGATAAACTCCCTGCCACTCAGCACTTCCTCTTCTTGCAGTACCCATCCACCACCTCTGGCAAGAGGCTCTCATCCTCCTCCACGTCCTCCGTCACGGTCTTTCCGACCATTTGGAAGATGTCCTCGGCTGCGACGCCCATTGGTTCGGCCACCTTCACTGCCAACATGTCCTGAGTCAGCACAGTTCCTTTGGGGATCTTGACCTTGGCCACCAAGGACTTACCCAGCTGGGAGAAAGGGGGAACAAAGGAGTGGCCTTATTATTGTTCTCATGGCACAGAGTTGAAAACAGTTATAAAACAATTTTCTTAAAAAGTTCTCTGTCTTTCTAACATCTTTGTTTTTGTAGAGCGAGAATATCTCACCTTATCATGGCACGGCTTCTCACAAGGTAGCATCTGCTTGACGCCGGTCCCCTGCGCCCTCTCCACCAGTCGGATGGAACGAACCAGCTCGGCTAGCTCACTTGGCACCAGAGAGGCTTCGTGGTCATTTCCTTTCCAAGTCTTGTCCAAGGTTACGTGGCGCTCGATGACCTTTGCACCCAGAGCTACGGCCGCAACTGAAATAAGGATCCCAGACTCATGGCCGGAATACCCAATGGGAATATCGGGGAATTCCTTCTGGTATTCCTGTAGTTTACAAGTGGGCGAGTGTTACTCCTAAATCTCTGAGAAGATTGACACCACAGTCACATTTGTGAGTTAAATTTGAAGCTAGAGCCAGCTGCCGGCTAGCTTAGCTTAGCATAATGAATGGAAACCAGGGGGGAAAACAGCTAGCCTGGCTCAGCCCAACAGTAACAAAATCCATCAACTCCCAAAATGTCAAACTATTAACTTAAGTGAAACGCTCAGGATTTAAACTGTTACAATATGTTTGGACACTGAATTCTTTAAAAAACAATTTCGGGACAATGATGTGCTTTTTTTCCTTGTACGCAAACAATGTTTTGTATTACACTATATATTAAAATGATTAAATTAAGTTTATTTTTTATAATGAGAGTTACTGAAACTATTGCAGCTTCAACCCCATAAGAAAATGTAAGTTCTATATGGCCATCGAAACAGTTCAAGTTCAATTTGGGGAAATTCTTTGCTAATGCAATGAGACGTGATATTTTAATGGCTCCTAAAACTCAATATGCATCTTCTGAAAACGTCTAACTATGCTTTGAATGGAGTGAGACAATTTGAAAACTCAACTTGGTTGAGATCTTGTTTTCGTACCAACCTTTTGATGTCGGAGTAATGCTCTATTCTATTCGACTTTTCTCACCGTCAGCACTCTGAGGTTGACATCTTCGGCTTCCAGAGGGTAGGCGCTGGTGCACTGCAGGATGGCAAAGTTTGGGTTGTGCTCCTTCACTGTTTTGTAGACCTGACGCATCGTCTCCATGCTCTGCATCCCACTGGACACCACCATGGGCCGTCCTGACGCAGACAGGAGGGCAACAGCCTGATCAACATTATGTCCAACATGAAGATCAAGTCCCTGTGCATCTCCGCCCCCTGGTGAGCTCATCTCTGGACCCACTTCAGTTCGCCTACCAATCTGGCATCGGGGTGGATGACGCCGTCATCTACCTGCTACAAAGATGCCCTTCTCACCGTTCCTGTTCACCATATACACCTCGGACTTCAAATACAACTCTGCAAACTGCCACCTGCAAAAGTTCTCTGACGACTCTGCAATCGTGGGCCTCATCTCCGCCGGTGATGACAGGGAATACAGGGAACTGAACCGGGACTTCATAGGATGGTGCCAGCGGAACCGCCTCCAGATCAACTCTGAGAAAACCAAAGAGCTGGTGGTGGACTTCCGCCGGGGTGAACACCATCCTCCTCTGGAACCAGTGAACATCCAGGGAATGGACATTGAGATCTTGAGATCTTATAAGTACCTGGGTGTTCACCTGAAAAATACACTGGACTGGACAGACCACACACAGGCACTTTATAAAAAGGGTCAGCGCAGACTCTATCTGCTGAGGACCTTAACCTTTCCCTTCAGTCGGGCTGTGTACCAGCTGCTCTCAAGGTTGCTGTCATCCGCCCCCTTCTCAAGAAGCCCACCCTGGACCCGGAGGTTTTAGCCAACTACAGGCCTATCTCCAACCTTGCCTTCCTGTCCAAGGTGTTAGAGAAGGTAGTTGCTTCTCAACTTCAGGACCACCTCAAACACAACAACTTATTTGAAAAATTTCAGTCAGGATTTCGTTCAGCCCACAGCACTGAAACAGCTTTGCTCAGGGTGACCAATGACCTGCTGATGACAGCCGATGCAGGATCACCCTCACTCCTCATCCTCCTGGACCTGACTGCTGCATTTGACACAGTGGATCACACTATCCTCCTAGAGCGCCTCCGCACCACCATCGGACTATCAGACTCTGCACTCAAGTGGTTTCAGTCCTACTTTTCTGGCAGAACTGAATATGTCTCACTGGGAAGATGCAAGTCCGAACTACTTCCTGTCTCCTGTGGTGTTCTGCAAGGGTCGGTCCTCGGCCCCATCCTCTTCATTATTTACATGCTCCCCCTCGGTCGTGTCATCAGCAGACATAGGATGCCCTTCCACTGTTATGCTGATGACACACAGCTCTACATAAAAACTGCCCCAAGCCCCTCTGCAGCCATGTCATGTCTCACCGCCTGTCTTGGGGAGATAGAGGCGTGGATGAGCAACAACTTTCTACAGTTAAACAGAAACAAAACCGAAGCCCTCCTTGTTGGCACTCCACACCAGGTTCAGTCATCCTCCATAACTCATCTCACCTTTGACAGTCAGGTCATACCCCTCTCCTCCACAGTCACCAACCTGGGAGTTAGGTTTGACCCTCACCTGACCTTTAGTGACCATATAAAATACCTGTGCAAAACCTCCTTTTATCATCTTAAAAACATCTCCAAACTCCGCCCCACTTTAACCCTGCCAGATGCAGAGAAGCTCGTCCACGCCTTTATCTCCTCAAGACTGGACTACTGTAATTCACTTTTCACCGGGGTCACTGCCAAGAACATCAAAAAACTACAATACATTCAAAACAGCGCTGCCAGGATCCTGATGAGAGTCCGTAAACATGAGCACATAACACCCATCCTACACTCACTACACTGGCTCCCTGTCTCATTCCGGATTGACTACAAAGTCCTACTACTCACCCATAAATGCATAAACGGACATGCACCTCCCTACCTACAGGAACTCATCACTCCCCAAACCTCCACCCGCACCCTCAGGTCCACAAACAGATCGCTCCTTCGGGTCCCCAACACCAAGCTCCACACCATGGGGGACCGGGCCTTTTGCTCGGCAGCACTGCGCTTATGGAACAGTCTCCCTGAACACATAAGGGCAACACAGACACTGGACTCTTAAGACCTAAAAACCTTTTTATTCAGGAAGGCGTTTTTTACTCTGTGTTAAATCTGTCAGCTATTTCTTTCTTTATTAGAGTCTGTTTTAACTATGTTTTTAACTATAGTCTGTTTTAACTATGTTTTTAAATATAGTCTGTTTTTAACTATGTTTTTAACTATAGTCTGTTTTAACTATGTACTATGTACTGGCTCTGTGCACTGAGATTCTTATGAATGAAGAGTGCTTTATAAATTAAATTTATTATTATTATTATTATGATGATGAGGAGACTGAGGTCCTCAGGAGTGCAGGGAACACTCCTGAAGACCTTCTTCGACTCTGGTGGCATCAGCCATCTTCTACGGAGTGGTCTGCTGGAGCAGCAGCATCTCGACAGCTGACAGGAAGAGACTGAACAAACTCATAAAGAAGGCCAGCAGTGTGCTGGGGTGTCCTCTGGACACGGTGGAGGTGGTGGGAGACAGGAGGACGATGGCTAAGCTATATCATCCCTAATGGACAACACCTCCCACCCCATGCAGGACACTCTGGCAGCTCTGTGCAGCTGCCAGAGTGCGATACCGCAAGTCCTTCCTTCCTGCTGCTGTCAGACTGCACAACCAGCTGAGCTCCCAGTAGACCACAATATCACAAAAATCACAAGAAAATCACTAAAAACATGTGCAATACGATACACTGTGCAATAATAGTTATTCTGTCTGTATATAATTATTTAATTTCAATTATTGTGGACTCTTACTGTTTTTTTACTACTGTTTTGATGCTTATTTGCTATTTATAATACTTGTTTGGATCTTGTTCTTCTACTATGTATCTTGTTTGCACTTTAACTTCTGCTGCTGTGATCCTGTAAATTTCCCCACTGCAGGACTAATAAAGGAATATCTTATCTTAACATGGGCAATGGGGAAAATGCAACACTCTTTACTCCTAATGAGCTCCTGTAGTTCAACATTCAAGCTTACCCCATTTCTTTGTTTTCTCCCACTTTATAACTAATGTCTACGGACACATTTGTGCATTTTTCCGCTTCTATTGATCTTTGATTGTTTTACTTAATATAGTATTTGTTTATTTAATGGTTATAAAGTGCACCGATGACTTCAGCACTTAAATATTCAACATAAAAATACATCCGCTATTTGAACTTCATACTTGAAATATTTCCCCCAGATATGACGATTCACTCTCACCTTTCTTGGCAGTCTTCTGCAGATAGGGGAAGTTGTTGGTGTCTCCTGAGCCCACTTTAAGGAAAGGCACATTAAGCTCGTGGAGGAACTCCACTGCCATCTAAAAGCCAGAAGAAAAAAAACGTATGGTGAAACTTTAACCTGATTAAAACCATATAACGCCTACTTCAAAACGTCTCTTTCTTACCTCATCCATCCCAGAGGCGGTGAAGAAGATCCCCACCTCCTCAGCATATTTCTGCAGTTCCCTGTACTGCTCATGGCTGAACTCCAGGTGGCGCTTGTGTTCACCATAAGTTTTCCCCCAGGAGTGAACAGAAGTGTACTGGCGCTCCAAGGCTTTCTTGTTGAATTTATGCTCTAATTCACTCTTCTGGAATTTGGCACAATCAGCACCGCAGTCCTGTGAGAGGCAGAAATAAGTGAGGGCGTGTTAAAGAAGGGAAGCTTGAACATAAACATCGAACAAAAACTTTGGAAATTTGTGTTTGGTAGATTATTTCTCTGTTGTAACAACGCTTTCATGGCAATACATTGTATACCGTTGGAAAGCCTGTTTATTTACCTTTTAAACGGAGCCCCATTCGTAAGGAACATGCATGTGTGGGATGAGCAGCACAGCTGAGTATGTGGGGTGCGCCCATGAAAAAGTTGCTAAATCTTCTCTGCCAATGCTAAACAGCTTATTCTGCTGTTGCTGTGGACTCTTGTTTGGTGGATTTGGATGATTATTGGCAATTTTACAATGTATTCATTCAACAAACAGTCAGGAGCCTCAGTGGCGTGTGGAAGAGCCATACACAGCCACACCAGCCTGGCCCCTCCTCCTCATGCTGCTCACACACTGCTGTGGGATGGATTCCACTCCTCAAGCAGGATTTTGTCGCAAGTCAGCCAACGTGGTTGTGTTGCTCACTCTGGCACGTGACCAACCTCCAAATTCTGGGAGGTAGTCTCCGTTAAACCCTGCTGCTTATTTATGTCTTTGGGCTATTTATCCTGAATGCACATAAAACAGGCGTGTGCTTTGGCTTCAGTACAGATACAGTTACCTCGTGTGGCCACAAGCCAAACTTCATTCACATATCTGACAATTTAACATTCTACAGTGTGGGACAATGCTCGTCTTTCTACAAAACACCCTCGAGACCCACTTGCACATAAATTGCCGTATTATAAGCTTAATAACTATTAATTCAAGCATTAAGGTCTACATACGTGCACTAGCTTAGTTTAGAGTAAAATGCAAAGTAATGATTCAGACGGTACGGTGTGTCGACCAAGATATTAAATCTGCACATTTTTGTATTGACTTCTGAACACGTTAGTTCCCGTGTGTGTGTGTGTGTGTGTGTGTGTGTGTGTGTGCGTGTGTGTGTGTGTGTGTGTGTGTGTGTGTGTCCTGGCTGTTAAAGATAAGAACATCAGAAAATATACGTATTCACATTCAAAATACAGCGATACGTGTCGGTTGTATTACCTTTGCCATTTTTATCATTTTCTTGGCAATCTCAATGTCTCCCTGGTGGTTTTGTCCAATTTCAGCTATGATGAAACACGGGTGGTTCCCCCCGATCATCCTCCCGGGACACAGCTCGAACTTTAAAGGCATTTTGTCCACAGAAAAGAAAGACGTAAAAACAAGCCAGAGTAAATAGCGCTATGACTTAGTGGAGAACAGCAGCGGTAGCTCCGACCCGAACCAGTTTATGTGCTGCACATTCAGGAAGTGGTTTTGACTTCCGCGAAATCCCGGATTTCCTTTCATGAATGAACAAATGTCGCTGAGAGGTGGCAGATGGTGATGGCCGACGCCTCAATGAGTTATTACAGGGAGCGACCAGAATACACCGCTTTTTAACACACATTTTTAACATTTCAGAAACCATGACTATTAAAGGGCCTCGTGCGTCTTCACATCCCACAATGTAACGGTTGTCAGATTACAGGGAAGAGACAGCGAGTGCGATTACTGACATGGCAGGCGTCGGTCAGGTGCCACCACTCGGTCACTAGTCAGCAAAGGGCCACTAGCTGTCAGATGATTGCCACTAGCCAGAGGAGTGTGCCCCCCCTGGGCCCCCTCCACTTTCATTCACCTTTCTTCAGTGATTGAAAACACAACTTCTACTGACATTTTATCAAACCACTTTTCTGTTATAGATGTGACTGCAGTGTCATTTTCTCTAAATATCTTAATTTCTTGGGTTTCATTCTGTCAGCTGAGCATGTTGTCTTGTTCGTCTCGGACTGCCATCAGATGTCAGACGGTTGCCACTCAGACGGTTGCCACTCAGACGGTTGCCACAAGCTGCCACAGAGTGCCAGGTTGTGCCAGGCTGTCAGTAGGTGGCACGGTGGGTCTATGACAGCTTAATTATTCCAATGGAGGATAATGGGTATCACGAAGGTGGTTTACAAATATCTCTGTTAATAACTATAATGCTAAATATTAAAACCATACTACTACTTTTATTTATGGTAATATGCATGTCAGGACCAGGGTCCAGATATAACCATGATCCATGTAAACCATGGTGGCAATAGTCAGCCCCCTACTGGTGGCACTCCTGTGACAACTATTGGCACTGGCAGCTCGTGGCACCTACCGACACCTACATACAAGGAGAGGACTAGTGGAGATATTATTCGACTTGAACTTAAAAACGTTTTTATCTAGACTTTTACATTATAATAAAAAGGATGATTTAGACGATTGTTGTAAATGACTATAAAAGTAATTATTTGGAAAGAGTTTATTTCTGTTCCTTTTTGTTTAAAAATCAGCGAAATCATACATAAATAAAATGAATGAGAAACAAAAAAATCACAACGAGGTTGCTCTGAGGATGTATACAGAGAACGAGGGCTCAGCAGACTCAACTAAAATCCTAAAAAGGATTTACGGCAGCTGACCTGTCGGAACAACAATGAGTGTTCCCAGGAAATGTGGCTCCGCCCACTCAGCTTGGCAGTTTCTTATTTAACAATTGCGCATGTACAATTTCATAAATTCGCAATAAGAAACGGCAAAATACTTAACACATTTAAATGTTTTTTAAATGTATTGTGCCAATGCCACGAGGAGGATCTCGGCCTTGCTGTTACAGGGTGTGGTGCAGACCCGATCCTGGTCTGGGTGTCCTTCCTGCAGAGTTGGGTTATGATTCTGTGAGTTCATCACTACAAGCGACCTCTTTCATATTACACAATCAAGACCCACTGTATAAATGGTTAGTGGTAAAATATTGGTTTGTGCAGCTATAAGATCAATTCATCATATTATTAAATGGCAAATTTGGCAATAATTAGCCCGCTATTGAAGTCAGTGGCGACAAAAAACAAGACAAAGGGCAACATTATTAGAAGTCCTGCGATACCGTCAGAAAAATGTGACCAGAGAAATAAAATAAAAAAAATACATTAAATATCAAGTTGAAGAATGACAGGACGACAGCTTTTATTCACTTTTTACTGATATTGAAATCAAATGGACAATGAATACGCATGGTCAAGCAACAGCTGGCTAATGTCTAGTTCTCTTTAAAACCACAACTGTATAATTTCAGTGACAAACGTTTTATATACTGTATATATATTGCCTTCTGTATATGTACATAGGTACACGCATAAGAGTACATACACACACGCACACACACACGCACACTGTTGAGGTTTAAACGCACACACAAACTGGTCATATTTATTGTAATGACTGGACTTTGTTCAGTTCCTGACTGGAGAGGGGAGAGGCTTTGCAAAAGGAAATGCATAGATTGGAACACAATTTGCCACAAGCAGGCTCTACACACACTGTTCAAAGTACACACACTGAATTTGGAATTTTGTCATTGAGTTTGGTCCGTTAAAAAAAAAAAAAAAAAAAAAAAAAATTCTGATACGTTTTTTGCAAGGATGGGAAACAAAAGGCAAACCATTAAACATCAATCAACCCTCGTGGGTCAGAGAAGGATTCATGAGACGGACAGGTTAAGGGAGAAGAGCATCATGGGAATGATATTGTTCAGGTGTTGTGTGAAGCAGGTTGTAGTGTAGCTGTAAGCCTAAACAAACATCAACCCTTCCCTTTTAGTGTCCCAACTCACCGGCCTTAGACAAAGTGTTACACGAGACCACGAGACCTGGTGTGGATCGATCAGGCCCCGATCTCAGTATGTTAAACAACGAGGAAGATGAATTACAAGATCTTGACAGGTGAAAACCTTTAAGGGCGGGGAGGGGGTGGGCAAAATGGTGAGCTGGTGCTTCAAGGCTAATCTCTACAGCCCTGCCAGGGGGAGATAGATGAGGGTAGGACCACTGGCTAATCCTTCCACTGGGCGGGGGATAAGGAGGGGGGCAGGACAGACACAGAAGGGGTGTAAGCCCCCCCCTTGTCTTCAGAATACAGATTGTGGTCGTTGGGTCGGTCGGTGTGTGTGGTGACAGACGATGATGTGGAATGACGTCCCCGAGCAGTCTTGGCCGCCTAGCGGACTAGCGGGGACTGCTTCAGGGAGATGAGGACGGAGCGCATGCGGGACACGTCTTTGGCCTGCTTGCTGGACTTGGGGTTGAAGTCACAGAGCCGGGCCACCCGCTCCCACTCCGTGCCCGGGTTGTTCTCATCCAGATCTGAGATCATGGCCTCCTCAGCCGCCCTACAAGAGACAGAAGGAGAGGAGGAGGAAAGGACACGGAGTAGAAAACAATCAGTGGGGGAAGCAGTAAGACACGCCAAAGTACACATACAGCTCCGAAGAAGTCCTCTGCTGATCCCCAACACAAGTTCAGGTGGAGAAATCGGTCTTGTCCCTGATGATTAATTTGTCAGAAATGTTCAATAAAAGTCAAAATTTCCATCTGACATCAAGATTTGAGAAATAGCCCTCAAATATATTGAGCATACATCTCTACAATCTCTTTTTTGTGGCTTGGTGGGACTTTGATGGGTCAGCAGAGTCTACCTCAGGGTGGGACAGTCCAATCAACACACAGAAATGAACATCTATCTGTCTTTAGGCCCATGAAGAGCAACACGCTACAACAGTTTCATTACCTGTGGCATGCCCCCAAACTCTGCTTACACATTACAGTACAGTCACCTGCGTATGTGACTCTCCACAACAGTTACGTGAGGTACATAGAAAACACACTGATGAGAAATCCAAAGAAAACAAACAAACCAAAGCTAAACAAAGTAATCAAAGTAAGGTCTGACGAGCGTCTTTGGTTGGTTAAAAATGCAGTTCAGTACAGAACCACCTTAACTTGCCCAGTGGTTGCATATTTACAATGTTCGCTTTCCTCAGCAAGAGCCAAGTGTAGGAATGAAAAGCTCATCTGTACACTTGTCCTTGGTTAAAAGGGAACAATATTGACAAGTTTCTTATCATTTTTATTTTAACCAAGCCCAAAAGAACTGTAAGCAAAGCTGGGCCTTGGCCATGCATTGCAATGCACTGCAGCTGAAAAGCAGGCTATCTGGAGGTGTAAAGAATGTGTTTAGTTTGATTGCATGTGTCGTAATTGTCGAGCAGATCAATTACTGTCTTCCTAGTGAAGGTTTGGTGATTTTAAAACCATTTATCAAACCAAAAAAAAAAGAAAAGAAAAAAAAAAAATCAAAAATAATTAGAATAGTACACTTGAGGACTTACCACATCACTTGAACTTAAAACCACAAAAATAAAAAAAGAAGACCACCAAACTTAAATCTGAAAATGGATCAGTGCCACTGTCGCAAGACATTTTGAGATGCAAGCCACAGATTATGGCTCAACAAATGTACAGTAAGCCCTCATCACACCCAACCCCACAGACATAGTGATAATTCCACTGCCGTAATACTTTTCTACTTAACAAGGATTCTGATCTATTTCCCACCCAACCTGCAAGCACAGACTCGGCTACTAACTACGACACAGTACACAAAGCCAAATGGGGATGAGAAGCCAATGAACATTCACCGTCACCACAAATACACAGAAGGGACTAGAAGGACCACAACACCACAGAAGGGACACTATAACAAACCGCTATCTAGGCAGTGGATCTAGCTGTCGGGATAGTAAACTGCGCATCTGTGCAACATACAGTTATCTAACATACACACAGCACTGCATTGATCCCCTTTTAAAAATATAAAGTATTTGGAGGTTCTGGGGTTTCATTGTTTTACTTAACTGGTCTAGGCGGTAGCAAGGATGGTTAATGTGTGTGCTTTAAGGTGCATAGGAAAAGAAAACAGGGAGAAACAGTTTCACAAGTCAGAATTTAGAAGAGAGAGAGAGAGAGAAGGGGGGGGGGGTGATGAAATGAAAGACAACAAAAATGAGCTTAATGCAGATGTTGAAAGCCAGCATGCACAAGCGACCATTTCTTTTTTTTTTTTTCTTCAACAGTGTTCAAAATGATTGTGCAGTGCAGCCTTTGGTTTGGTGAGCGGAAAAGACATTTTTCGCTTCATGCCATATTTCTGTCAGTAACACACACAGAGAGAAGGACATTATGGCCCGGGGTCTCATTTATAGAACTGTGTTGATTCCTTTTAACTAATGTTCAGAAGCTCACGTACGAGCAATATTCCCTCGTCGCGAGACATTAACGCAGTTCATTTCACAACATTTGCGGCTCCCACTCCCTCACACTCTTAGCGGGCTTTTGTTTCAGATGCATTCATTCTCGTCACATTTCTTTTATTTCCCAACATTTGTGTGGGAAGCGGTATTCACATCGCACGAGCCCGTTTGTTCCTACTGAATGCTTAGAAATGAGGTCCCCGGGGCCCCCCCCCTCACAGTCTCACACTAACAGGATGCAGGAGCAGAAGGAAGTGGTGTAATGTAGTGTCAATCTACACCAGCACTGCCGAGGCTCAATCCACCGTCAGAAAGGTAATGATGCGCTGCATAAACAGCATTGAGATGTGCACTTAAATAATTAAAAAAATAAAATAAAACACAGGCTATTGAAAAACACAATAAAAATACCTCTTTTCCTAATCAGGAGACAAACTCATTAAAAACATGACCAGGTTTACATCAATATTCATTTACAAATACAATGGGAATGTAATGCCAATCTTAGAAAAGGAAAAGAGCTCAACGAGCAAACTAATGAAAGAACAACCGAAAATAAAGAGTTTCACCAGGGAAAATATGAAACCAACTCACCAAATATGATAGCTTTCAGCTAAGTACAAAAAAAAAAAATAAGTGTTTTAAATTACAAGTTATGATAAAGGTTTAACACTGCTACAGGTTTGGTCTGAAAACCAACACTGATGAATAATAATAATAAAAAAAAAGCGTGCACACCACAATGCAGCCTCACGGCCGCTCAATAGTGATTTCCTGGCAAAACCAAAGGCTGCACAGCTCGGCCTACTGGACAGCTAGCCGGGCAAATTAGCATGTCATCGTGTCGGACAGCAGTAGCTACAGAGCAGCTAACATTCCGAAGCATGAACACACAGTTCAGTTTGAAGCAGTTGTGTAACCATGATATGACCAATGGTGTTTTCAGTAACGTCTTTGCTGTGCGTTTTATTCGGCTCCAAAAATAAGAGGAAAGAGAGATAGTGAGCGCTGGACTCAATATCACAGGACGGGATATCTGCAGGTTGAAGAAACCCAAAATTCGGAACTGGAAATGCTACCTGGAAATGAGCCGAGGAACCAAAATGATACAAAAACGGATTTCTGCAGAGGCGATTAATGTCCCTAAACTAGTAATGACCTTTCTGCAAGCTATAAAAATATTATAAAATATTCTTAAAAAAGGCAAAACAAGGAGTTTCTGAAACCTGCAGATAATTATCCAATTAAAGTCCAAAGAAAAGGAAAACAACTTGACCTTCGCACAGTTTGGCCCTATCCTGTTCCTCACACAGCCCTCGTCTTTACATAACCCAGCTGGGCTGGTGGGAAGTTAGGGTAAAAACTTAGGAAGTTTGACTTGTAGAGATTCAGAGGAAGGAATCATCAACAAGAACAATGCAAACTCTGCACATTGTTCAGTGAAATGATAGCTTATTTTCTAAACACACAAGATACAAAAAAAAAAGAAAAAACAGGAAAGTTTAGGTGATGTCAAGTTCACCCAAACAAACACCCAAGTCCAATTATTAAAAACACACTTGCTTCAAACAAATCTATACGCATCCTACTCCTGAATAATATATTTTGAAGAGTAATTTGGGGAAAGAAATGAAAAAAAAGGTGTTAAGTAGAAACAAAACACTTCATACAATTAATGTAAGCAAGTGTTAATTGTTGGAAATTCATGTCATGTGTTTGCAAGATGTTTTGCTGAAATGAAGAAGGAAAAGAGAATGGAAGTGAATAACGAACGAGGTGCGAATTCTTTTGATTTCCACGGATGTGACTGAGGAGCGTGGCAGTGTAGTGGCATGCAGTCATTCTCTTTACGGATAATTTCCTGACAGGCACCAACTCACAAATGACATGCAGACATATTAGGGGGGCGGGGGGGGTAATTATTACTGTGGTTTACATTTGAAAAAGAAAGCAAAAGCTAGATGAAACATGTGACAATGCCAAATCAAAGTAGATCAAAATGAAAAACTGAAGATGGAACTAAAGAATGGCAACACCAGGGGAGGTAACTACTGCCCTAACTAGTAATGAGACGATGGCAATGGTTGGATGCTCGGACTTGATGACAATGGAGGGGGGGATGGGAAGAAAAGCAAAAAACGTGAGAAGGGAGGATGTTAGTTGGAGCAACATACACATAACCAATGAGCTCAGAGAAGGGCTGCTTGTAGAAGTCTTCATCCAGCACCCTGGACAAACATCCGCCCAGGCGACAGAGCAGCAAGAAGGCAGGAGAGAAGAGAGACAGCGGTAAAAGGGAGAAGAGGATGGAAACGACAAGCATCATAGGTTACCACACAACAATGAGCTAAGGCATATCATCAAAAGGCTCAGGGTTCTGTGAGGACTCCTAAAATCAACGTGTTCACAGGCTGTCAGCTGATTGGGTCCAACCTCCCCGAATCTTTAATTATACGTCTGTGGTGATCCGTAACACACCATCAGCGCTTCGCATACAAAACTAATTCCACAGGGGAGAGAGTAACGTCTGAACACCTTCTGAACTCAATTATTATTGAATCCCCACAATATTTAACTAACTGTTAATAATGATTTTGAGTAATCAACGGACAAAACCAAAAACATGTACTAATTACAGCTTCTCTAATGTGAGGACTCATTTGCTTCCCTGTAGTTTGCATTAATTAAATATTACTGGCTTGTTTTCTTGGGGTAAAAAATAAATGGTAAATTACAGGGATCGGAATCCGTTTCTTGTATTCATTTGACTGTATAAACCAAGTGATTAATTGATTAGTTCGGAAAAGAAGAAATGGATTAATCATGAAAATATTTGTTAGTTGCAGTCCTCACTCGTCTTTATTTGTATGTCAGTTATTCATTTGTAGCCGACAAAGACCCTCCATGTGAAAAAGGATTGTCCACCAGTAGCACTTTTCCACCAAACACAGACTGGGTTGCCAGATGAGTAGGGAGTCCTGGCCCCAGGTAGTTTATTATTAATAGGGCAGCAGGGCTACGTTACATTGCAGGAGAAACTGAGACGGAAACGTTGCCAATTCAACTATACTCCAAAAATTTTGAGTTACTAAACCGGCCTACAAAGTTATTTGTCTGATGATTTTCACGTGTTCAAAGCAAATTCTGAGTTACTTCTCTTGAGCCCCTCTGCTACGCTGAAATAGGAGGAAGCCAAACCCACAGCGAGTTCAAAGAGCCCTGTGGATTGTCTCCCACACAGTTATGAACAGGTGGATTAAATGTAAGATAATACTATAAACATAATACAAAGACTGCGCAATAAGATCTTCCTTTAACTGTTAAATTAACTTAGCCTAACCACAAGCAGAAGTCTAAAGATTGTGAAACTGAACAGTTGGGTAGTAAAGAGTGCTGGGCCGGGAAACAACATAACTGAAACGCTATGTTCATGAGGAGACGCACACACCACCACACAGAAGTATTTGGTGCAAGACTACTGAAGAGTGTGTGTGTGTGTGTGTCAAAGCATGAGCTACAATACTACTATAATCAGCATGTTCTTGGCTCATCTACTGGAGCATCTGAGGTTGGCCCCCTAAAGAAAAAGGCTTGACATCACATTATTGTCCAAGAGTAGAGCTGCTGACTGCAAGGCGTGGGTTAGCAAAGGATAGGAACATTGACGTGTTGGCCCTGCACCACAATGTCCTTTTGGAACCTCAAGGCTAATGTGGACCCGTTTCTGTTCCTGCTGGACACCCTGGAGTCAAACCGTAGTAGTCGGCTATAAGCTCATTTGTGACTGAAGCCGAGACCGCTGCAACTACTTCACAACTGTTAGCCTCCCCTTTATAGGTTTATACACTTTTTGCCGATCCTCAATATAATCATCTTGGCTTTTTTTGTCCAGACACAAATGTTTCCATTGTTCCTTGTTTCCTGTTTCCGCCCCTCTATGAAGCCAGTACCTGTTATTGGTTTTGGTTTTCTCCAGCTGCTCGTTCTGCCTGGCGTGCCACTCCTCCAGCTCTACCTTGGCTTTCTCCTTCCACTCTGACTCCTGCTTCAGAGAGTTCTCATCTAGGGAACAAGATCGGCGTGGAGATTAGCCAAGAAGAAGTGACGAGGCAGATGGGAAGGTGAACACGGCAGCAGGGGACAATGACATGAATGACAGGGCAGGACATGCTTTTGAAAAAGGCTTGGCATAGATCTCACGATAATAACCGTTACGTCTCAGAGCAGTGGTCTGTCCTGTTCCCTTATAAAAACATAAGGTGGTCTGCGCTTACCGAGCAACTCCAGCCGCTCGCCTTGCTCCTCCCTCCACTTGCGTAGGCTTTCAGGTTCGGCCTGCAGCCGGTCTGCACTGGAAATCGCTGCATAGGCGTCAGATGGACCGTTGCTTTCCTGAGAAACAAGGGAGATATTCAGAGATAACTGTGTTACTTCACAGAAATCGGTTTTATCAATACATGGCGATATGGTGAAGAAACATTCTTATCCTGAATTATTCATCCCTCCAATGTACATTTCATATGACTGTTCTTAAAAGTTGTATACCGCTTGAGAGGCTTTATTAAAAAACAAATTTGGGGAACTTTGAGTTTTATCAGCTTTGCCTCTCTCGCTGCTAGAAGAAAGTCCTGACAGTGCAAAAGGCAGCAATGACAGCACAGGAAAAGGAAGTTGGAGTGAATCTAACAGCCAGATAGTTAAACCTCTGAGGTCAGCACTGAATTCACACAACTAGTGCTAAAAGGGAAACAAGCAGTTTCCACACCACCACTTAAATACTACAAATATGTTTTTAAATGTATTCATGAGAAAGCTGCAGAATTGATGCAATCATTCCTTTCAGTAATAATAATAATGTTCTCTAAACTTACAAAACCTGGGAACATGCCAACTTCGCTTAAATTAAGTCACATGGGTCAAGAAGAAACACAAACAGTCAGACAGGTTTTAAACCAACCACCAGGCTACCCAAACGTTTTAGAGAACAAACTAAAATCACAGTCCATCTTGTGTAATGTATCTAATGTTAACATTCATTACAATTCACAGGCCGACTTCCTGGTTCAACTTTGACCTACCAGTGTTTCTGTACATGAGTGTTTATTACCGCCATTTCAGGTGGGCTATGTTTCTGTTTTACATCCAAATAAAGTGGTGTAGATAATCCGATTCTACTTTGGGCTTGTTTACAACCTGCCCAATCACCTGACTCCTTGTGTTTCGACACCCATCTGACTTCCTTTAAGCAAGGTCGCCATGTTCCGAGAGCTCAGCAATTTACTCCATGAGCACAACGTTACAAATACAGATAAGAGCGATGTCCAGGTCTCAGCAACCACTTTGATGAGTGCAACGTTATCATAACTGATAGAAGTGCCAGCCTGAATTATGAAAATAAGACCCAAGTTGTAATAAATCAGAAACATGAAAAGCCATCAAAGACCGGCAGACGTTGGGGTTAATACCTAGAGTGCGAGACTCTCTCACATGGCAATATTATGGAAACACATCTCACGTCTGCAGCAAGGTTTGGCCATTTACGAAAACAATAATACCGTTGCCCTGACAACAATCCTCTGAGCAATTAGCAGAGACAAAACATACAGCTCTTAAGAGGCAGCAAGCAAAAGATCTACATTAAAAGAAGATCAAGAGGTTTGGTTTGGACACGTGAACTTTGACCGACTTATTATGCTCACAAAGTCTCACAATCCACACAAAATACAGAGCAACAAACACCAGGACAAAATAATTGGGCAGTTAAAAAATATATAAGAGTAGAAATGGCAAAGAACGAAAAGAATGTGAGAAAGTATTACCCCATGAAGCTCTCCGTTGACAGCACCATCTGCAAACATACAAGGTAAATAGCAGTCAGTAATCAAGCACACAAACAAAACTCTACAATGATAAGACTTTGTTTAAATGGGAATATTTTACTATTTGCTGAATCCTCAAGATTGCCATACACACATATTTCATAATATGATATGTCAGCACTTCTGAGTAACTACTTGCAAAACCACAACGAAACTACATCATCAAGGAAACGAGGCATTACGGGGCAAAGGTCGTTAAGCTCCATCAATTTCCTACTTTGGCTGTGTCAAGTAATGAATGACCCCACCGAGTAGGTGAGCCCAGATCCGATGTTATCAGATGTTGACGGTTTAATTCATTTAAGAAACACTTGGATCGTCACGGAACAAACATGAACGTTATCATCCAGAGCTTTCTGTTTGACGTCACGTCTTCGTTTACGTTTGTCAATTGTACACAGCGTTGAAGTTAACACAGGTTTACGTTACCGCAGGTTTACGTTACCTACCACTGGTTTACGTTACCGCAGGTAGGTTTACGTTACTGTAGGTTTACGTTACCGCTAGCTATAAACCCACTTGGCTAATTTGCTAGCTAAGCCAACATTAGCTAGCTGACCAAAAGCATCAACCTTCAGAGTCCATTGAGGACCAAATGAAGGTTTAAAAACACACAACCTAACATGAACTAACTAGACGGACAACAGTCATGTTGAACGGAGGGAAACCGCTTCTGCTTGACAACAACGGCCACCCACCGTTGGAGTCGCCCAGCGACGAAGGGACCTCTCCGCTGTCCAGGATGCTGAAGCCTTCGTCGTTTTCAATCCCCGCGATTTCGCTCTCCTGCTGGGCCAAGAAGGCGGCAGCGGGGTCCTCGTCAGAGCCGACGCCGTTTCCCGCGGGGGGCGCGTTCAGCATGTCAAAGTCATCCATCTTGTGAGTACTGGTCGTAAGATAAATGTGAGACTGGGATCAGGTGGAGACGAGGACCGAAACCGACGATCGAGCGCAAAGGAAAGAAAGACTGCGAATAAAAAAAGAAAAAAAAGGGTAAGCGAAGCGGAAACGGGAGACTGACCAATCACAAACCAGGATGTGTGACTGACAATACAGAGGACCAATCACAAAACAGCTACCTCGAAATGGAACCAATCAAATCTGTAAACGCTCCTGCATATGAGTCCCGTGACCTGCTACGTGCTGTCGGAGCTGTGCTAAAAATCCGCAGTCAGAGATACGTTATATATATATATATATGAATGTATTTATCATATATATGTTATGTTATATATATATTTTATATTTTATATATTATATATATGGCCTATATCTTTAAAACTGGCGGAGCACCTACACGCAACACATCTGTTTTGTCCATATATGTATTTATATATATATATATATATATATATATAGATATATATATATATATATACACACACACACACACATATATAAATATTATATATTATATCTATATCTATATTACCTAGACGCAACACATCTGTTGTGTCCATTGTGTTCAGCACAAGCACAATGTCATGGTAGTTAATTATTAACAGCTCTGAAATTCTCAAAGGGCTCAGGTGACAAGCAAACACTCACGCGACTCAAGATATGTAGCTGGGAGTAAATGTAAATGTTTTAAAACAGAACAACAGCAGTGTGACTCAAACACTGTTGAGGGACCCGGTGCTACAGTAGCTTACTTAAAAGCTAGAATTTGCCAGCATAAAAAACAACTATAAACTCTAGCCTTTTGCTCTAAGCTGATACAGGTGAGCATTTTTCAGAAGTACAGAACTGTAACATCTCATGTCACTACATTGTCTAAATCTTGGGACTTAAGTGAGGCTGTAGGACTAGAGGGTGACCTGGCTCCTTATTCCCTGAAAATTACACTGATGATGGGAATTAATTATAAAAAATTGTTTTGTTGTAATTTTCATGATTGTAATTCAGGCATCATACAACATCAAAATGACTAAACAAGTGAGGAACATGGCTGAATATGACTGCACAAACATTAATAAATTGCATGATGAGTGAGTAGTGCAATACTGAGTTCAGAATGGCCTGGAGTGACTCTAAAACATAGCAGAGGGGACTACAGTAGAAGATTCAGATACTGCTTCTTTGTGTTAAGCAGTGTTTTACTGGCTGACCACTGTTTCGATGCAGAAGTACTTGTGTGACTGGCTATTTCATTCAGTTTAAATATCCAGGAGACTCATACGATTCAAGACTGAGAAAAGGTGTAGTCACTGTTAAAAAAAAATTAAATTTGCAATGGGAAACAGCATCCAAGTCAACTCTATTGGACCCGAAAAACCCATCGCCCCCAATATCAAATTTGTTTTATTTTCTCATTCATTTACATCATACATTTTTTCTTTTATTGCATGTCTCTTATTTAGGCTTATTTATCACTAAACATGTTTTAAATGCTGAAGGCAAAGAGATTTGTGTTTTGAATGAGCTTTGTAACAATTGCACTTTTTCTGTGTGGACATCAAACTAAGAAGCTGTATAAACACCCAACAAGAGCAACAATGTTGTGGACCAGACGTTTGCAAAAACTCGTCAGGATTTGTACTAAGACAGAATATTTAGTTGGACATGAACCAAAAGAAAATTACACTGAATTTTTTTTGTAATTCATTAAAAAGAAGGAAAAACAATCCATCAGCATGTAATTACATATAAACCATGTTAATCACTTTGAGATAAAATATATCTTCGATAGTAGGAAAAAAACAGCTGACGTAGGCAAACGATTCACCCTCAGGCCATCCGGATACTGGAGCAGCTAAATCAGCTGCTACCTTAACATTGCATTATAGCATTTCAACTGATTTTTCAATAAATATGTCTTACCCCCCGTAGGCCTTTAAGATCACCAACTACATTAACTATCTTTAAAAACGTAAAATAAATTTTCCCCCACGCCTAAAATCATTTAATGGATAACCAAACATTGAAATGTAATATAATAACTTGACAGTTACCCTTATCTCAAAATTAGACCAAATTGAGAATGAGAACTCCATACAACATTAATAGAAAAGTGAGACGGCAACCAATTAAGGTGAATTGAGAGGAAGCTGCAGGAGAATGTTGAAGCAATATTTTGGTCACATTTGAAACGAGCTTTCTATAGTGACAGACTTTTCCATCCACCCACATCACATCAAAGTAGAGTGGGTTAGTCCTACCCTGTATGGGTAATTCTGGTTTGAAGATGGCATTGCCGTTTACTCAAAAGCTGAACAGATTAATTGCACAAAAGAAAAGACCTTACTATGTAGATAATAATGTAATGTCTGGCCCATGCATTGGAACCTCTTAACGCATGACATATCCAGATTGGAACTGGGCATCTGGACCGGTGACAGCGTCATTCTCACAGGCTTGGGAATTTGTATTTTTGTAGACACTACAAGCAAAACTGCCTTTACCGAGGTTAACAGGCAAAATGATATATATATAGAGTTTTAAAGGCTAGACGGTGACGATGCGTGCAGACCATCAGGTCACAGGTTGACATTATATTCATATATATATATATATATATATATATATATATATATATATATATATATATATATATATATTATATATATATATAAATATATATATATAATATATATTTATAATATATATGTATAAATATATATTCATATATTTATTTATATATATGTATATATATATATTCATATATATATTATTTATATATATGTATAAATATATATATATATATATATTTATATATATATATATATATATATATATATATATATATATATATTCATATATATATATATATATATATATATATATATATATATATATATATATATATATATATATATATATATATATATATATATATATATATATATATTCATATATATATACCCACACACACACACACACACACACACACACACACATATCAACCTGTGACCTGATGGTTTGCACGCATCGTCACCGTCTAGCCTTTAAAATGTATCCCCTAGATATGCTTATGTATCCATCAGGGCAGTACAAGTACTACTTTAGTTTTCCAGTCCTTTTGTTGGTGGCAGTCCTTCGTAAATCGGGACGATATCCTTCAATATAGCCTTCTGGTTGCGTAGTCTAACACCATGCTAGCCGCTCCGAGCAAAGCAGGTTCCTCCAACTCTGATGTGACAACCTTGATGTTCTGGGCGGAGATGAGGGCCCTTTCAGAGATGATGTGCTGCACTGGAGCCTGGTAGAAAGAGGCCAAGATTCCGGACAGAATCACCAGCGAGGGGTTCACTATGTGGAGGATGTTAATGATGCCCACACCGAGCGCTGTGGAGGCTGGAGAGAGGAAGTTGAAGACAGATAGAAATGAGACTTTTCTCTGATTGTAATTGAAGATTTTATGAGCAATGAGCAATGTATGAACTATGAAGGACGGTGGGGGGCAAGAGGAAAATTACACTAATTTTGTTCAACAATGGAAAGCGTTTGAATCCCTGTCTCTGACACGGGACTATTTTCTGTTCTTTTGTCAAGTGCACTGACCTTTGTTCAGAACAGCATTAGCTTTAGAGTTCCCCAGTCTGGCTGCGTTGATGAGGTGGGCAGCAGTGATCGGCTCCGTGAGCTTCATATCCATCCCCTCCACCTTCAGCAGGTCCTCTGAGAGACACACCAACACACAGGTCAGATGTAAGGAGCTACATTTAATTAACTTCTCAAAAACACTACGCCAGGTTTTTTCTTCATCATGCTAGATTTCAACAAAGGCATACATTCTAAGCCCGAAACTAAAACTGGAAGAAATTAGTTTATTATTAGTTGTAAAGAAAGAAAAATAAATTACTTGAAAATTCCTCTAACCAATAAATCCAACCAACCAAAACACACCATGTTTAGAAGACACACCTTTCTTCGCTACTTTCTGAATCATCTGGGTGTAATCGAGTCTCGGCACACTCCTTAAAGCTTCATACACACAGAAACAAACACTCACCGTCGTGCAGCCTTTTGGCCTCTTTCTGCAGGGCCATGCCGGACGCGTAAGCCTCGATGCATCCTCTGCTGCCACACGAACACTCTGGGCCTTCTAAGGAAACCATGATGTGGCCCAGCTCTGCAGCGCAGAAGGTGCTGCCATGAATCAGCTCGTTGTTATGGATAATCCCTCCTCCGATACCTACACAAAGAGTCGAGAGATTTACATCCTCAGATCGTAGGCGCAGTTAAGCAACTGATTTGAGTAATTAAAGTAAATCAGTCCAAGAAACTCAGAATTTTCTTTCAAATGCAGCTAGAATGATGATCACATTTTTGCTTCGTGAGACAGGGCTCCCAGTTTGATACACTCACAACAGGTTTTGTATGAAATAAAATATACCATGACAGGAGCAAATTATTTATTAATTCCTATGTGGCACTTAAAAAAAAGCCTTGATAGGCCTCTATGTCCCCAGAAAGACCAGATCTACTGTATGTTGGACTAACATTCCCCCAAACACCTTAGTTGGCCACAAGCTGTAATTTCCGAAGCAAACATGATGACTGCTGCTGTTCAGGATAAACGAAGCAGATTCTATTGACATTGCAATTGTCTGAAACTTGACTTATCTCAATGCAGTTTACCTGTTTTCTTAAGGTGAGAGACCACAGCAATACTCTTTGGCCTGGAAACTTTGCAATCAGTTGCACTTCTACTTTGTCAAACTATACTACATACAAAACTACGAATACTTAATAATAATTGTGAAGTACAAAAGTTATTGATAAAAGATAGGTGTAATGATTTCCAAAATTCACAACATATTTCATCTCACAAACTATTCTGCTTCAATCCATATTTGTTGACATTTAACCTTTCAAAAACATTGTCACCACGGTCCAAAACATTTTTGCTCGACCACTTGCTGCACACAAACGGAGGCAGCACTGACGAGTTGTATTCATTAAAGAGAGTTGATTTAATAAAATAAAAAAGACTAACTAATTTAATCTGATGAATCACTTTATTCATACAGACGATTTTGTTGAAGGAAAAAGGCCGCCCTAATTCAAATAAATAGCAGCTTTTTGTTTTATTTTTTTCTGAGCCAGCAGTGAGTGATATTGATGCCGTGCTCCTGACTCACCTGTTCCTGTGATGACCGTGACAAAGTTCTCCAACCCCTTTCCCTGACCAAACTTCCTCTCAGCCAACGCAGCACAGTTGCCGTCGTTGTCCACCCAGACGGGCAGGTGCAGTGCGTCGGAGATGGGCGTCCTCAGGTCCACGGAGGACCACTCCTGGATCAGCTTCGTGGAGTGCAGGACCACTCCTTTTTGGGGGTTTACACGCCCCCCAGTGGAAACTCCTAAAGATGTGGATGAGAGATTTTAGAGGAGCAATGAGATGATAGTTGTATAATAGATAACGTGTTTGTTAGCATCACAGACAATATTTTATTCATTAATGTGAGTGTGCGTTTTTTTTTTTCTTTCTTTCTTTCTTTCTTACCAACACCGAGGATTCTACAGTTGAGGCAGATAGAGTCCCGCATGGCATCTGCACACATCTTCAACAAGAGCTGCATCCTGTCCTCGAAGTTCTTTGGATTGAGCTCAGTATACTTCTTTACTATCTTACCCTGGACAGAGAGGCGGTAGTGAAGGGGAGGGGGGAGGGGGAGAAGACAGAGTGGTGGCAGAGGGAAATAAAAGGGAAGAATAGCAGAAGAGCATGAAGCCGGTTTTATAGCAGATAAACTGAGGCACAAACTGAATCACAATGAAGACAAAGTATCTGTCAGGTTCTTAGTGCCTATAAATCATGCTTAGTCACAGCTTCGCCTTTATAAAGTTTTAATTTGAATCATAGCTTTATTGATAACCATTTGAAAGTAAACACTTTCATAATGCCAAAGGGGGGAAAAAAAACGTATATATAAAAAAAAAAAAAAAAAAAATGGAGAAACGGCTCCGACGAAAGCATTACAGAGACTATGCAGCATACCCTCATGCTGATGATCGCCACCCTGAGGTTGGTCCCTCCCAGGTCAATAGCCAGAGCGCTCTGTGTCTCCAGGATGTGATCGATGTCCTGGGAGATACAGTCTTTTACGGGGGGGAAACAGAAAGTCTTCTGGAGGGGCTCATCCAGGTCAATGGTCTGTAAAAACTTGAGAATACGAGGAACTGCGTTGCCATCGCCATAAATCTTAGAGCTGATGGGGAAACAGAAGTGCACCAGAATTCATATCTACTTTTTAAAAACATGAAAATAATGTAAAGACAAAGTCACGTTTAAGAATGTAAACCTTGTTACATTGCTTCTAAGGAATAAAGAGCATCAATGCTGTACTTAAATTCAACATTTCCACAATCTTCTAGAGGCAGGGCACCATTGTCTCACAGATCTCTAGGGGCTAAAACTGTGTTGCACTAATGATCACACCTCAGTGATTAATGGTGAGGTCGATATCTTTCCTCGGACAGAAGGAATACTTTGCATGGCCCATGGTTTACTCTTATTTCAGACCCTAATACTCCCTGTGTGTTAGCCAGAGATTGTGGGAAACGGTCATTTTAAACACTGTTAAGACCAATAGAGAGAATCTGGCAAACAGGTAGATCATTTTGAAGTCCTGTAGCTGGTTTCTCTTTAGGAAGACAAATTAGGACTGCGACACTGGACGTGGTGATTTAGAAGGCTGTCAAGGTGTCATTGGAAGGGAACGCAGTAAATAAAACTACATATAAAGTAGAAAGTTGTGACAGGAGTTGGATGAAAAAATGAACCAGCTGTTTAGCTCCAACTTCTCTTTTCACTTGTCGTTGTAACCCGTAATAATATTCAGGGCAAAAATGTCTGCTCAGATTAAAGAATCATTGCTTTTAGAAACAGGAATAAAAAAAGCATTCGGGGATCTCAGGAGAAAAAGCTGGAGGACAAAGACCCAGTGACGGACATTGGTCCTACCAGGGGTATCTCTTTCCAAACTGCAGCTCCAGAGCGTGGTAGACCTTATTCTGAGTGTCGGCATCTCTGACATGGAGAACATTTTCACCTGGCGGAGAGAGAAACGTCATCAACGCTGCCGTCAAGGCCCCGAGGCAGATTCATTTAACAGAATAATGCTCGCTTTGGAATCGCTAATAATACCTTGGCAGCATGTTTGTCTTCCAGCTACCACAATCCTCTAATATTCAGAACAACAATAACTTGTGTCAGATGACAAACTGTCTGCATGAACACATTTTCTCAAGCTTAAAAAAAAGCCAAGTAAGCAAACATAGAATTAACTTTTGCAGAGCTGCGTCTTACGTCAGCTAGTGTGATGCCTCATTAGTGATTTAATCCATCTTTTAACGGTCTGAGAGTCAGCAAGTAACTATAATCTCATTTTTCTGTCATACATACCCGTTTCTCTGCCAGTTTGCCTCGTTCCCAGGTTAATGACGGGCGTGCCGAAAGCCCCCGCCTCTCGTACCCCACAGCTGCTGTTTCCGATCATGCAGCCGGCGTGGCTCACCAGCTGGATGAACTGCTCAAAGGGAATGTGCTTCACTGCCCGGAAGTTGGGGTGCTGCTCGATGCCCTTCTTTCGCATCACGCGCACCATCTCTTTACTTCCTGTTTACATAGGAAAGGGGGTTCGGTCAAGTGAGACAGGAGCCAGGAAAAACAAGAAGGAACTAAAAAGGGACCAGGAAGGGAAACTAACCGGCGTCAATGTTAGGGAAGAGGATGAGGGTCTTTTTGTTGAAGGAGAGCAGGGCATCCAGCATCAGCCCGTAGATCTTAACGGAGTGCCGGATGTTAGTGGTCACTGGGTGCTGCAAAGCCACAATGTAGTCACACGCCTGCACCTGGTCGCCTGCAACATGAACGAAACCCCGCACATGACATACAAACATACTCTAAAGTCTCACACTTTATTTCTGCCCCATGACTGTACTCCCACCTACCCATCCAGCTCTTGATGATATCCATGTAGTCGTCTCTGTGATTTGATGACAGCAGCTTATCATATGAGGGGCAGCCAGCAAGCAGGATGCGAGAGTGGTCCTCGCACATGGCGATGAGGTGCTGCTCTGCCCGGCGTGTGCAGCAGGCGTGGTAATGGGCCAGTTTACTAATGGAGTGGCGGATTGAGTCATCGATTGTACCACTCACCTGGGGAAAAAGGGAGAGAAGAGATGTTGTATGTTATTTTGGAACAATTACTTTAAAAAAAAAAATAAAAAAGAAATTGAATTTACTTTACTTAAATTACAGCTTTGAAAGGGTAAGTAAAGGTATTACCACATACTATACACAGTGTGTGTAGTGCGGCATAAAATGAAGTGTATGACTTGACAGTCGGACTTCTCTCATATATTCTCAAGCCCTGCCTCCTCACCTCTCCTCCCTCCAGGTGAAGTATTCTGATGTTCATCAGCGCCGCAGCAGTTGCGAGGGCCAGCGCGTCAAAACGGTCGCCATGGACGACCAGGATGTCAGGGCGCAGCCTCTGTAGGACATCAGGGAGTTTCACGAGTGCCAGCCCAACGCTCTCCACCATGGCTGCCTCATCCTCTCCTCTCACAATGGTGTGGAGCTTGGAGCCGATGTCAAAGTCATCCTGCTCGATCATACGGAAAGTGTTCCTGTGGAGCGGGAAGTACTTGAATGAAACACCCGTGGCGATTATGGACTGTCGTGTTGGCTAATGCGTTACAATTTTTTCTTTGAAAGGATGCCGTCATACCCATAGTCATCAATAAGATGTGAGCCAAGCACCACGACTTCCAGATCAAACTCATCAGGGTGGTTTTTGATCCCAAACATGATGGGGGCCAGTTTGGAGTAGTCCGCTCTGTTGCATGTTGCCACACACACCCTCAACTTCCTCTTACACTACACCAAACAGAGGTGTAACCACACACACACACACACACACACACACACACACACACACACACACACACACACACACACACACACACACACACACACACAGACACACAGACACACAGACACACACACACTTTATTTAGTATGTACATGTAGAAATACACCCTCGCTCCAATAGTTGTGTTTAATTAGTCAAATTCTAATGACTGATAATGTTAAAAAACAAAGTCACATTGCGCCCAAGACACAAAGCAATACCTGATTCTTTTCTTCAGTCATGGTCCTCTCCATTTTTTCTCTGTCCCTTTGCATACTCAGAAAGTACAATTCCTAGAAAACAAGGACAAAAGAGAAGGTGAGATCCATTAATGGGTTTGTAAAGCAGGATCTTAGCTTATTATTTTCAGTAGCCTAACCCCCCCCAAAGGTCATACTCACCTGGGCCTTCCGAATATTCAGATGCTGTAGCAGGGAAACACAACAAAACTACACTAAAACATTTTGGAAATTTTACACAAAAAAAACAACAACATGCTGACACATTTTTTCCAGAGGTGAGAAACATGCTGTAGGACAGTGCTTTGCATGGCAAGGTGATGGTCACACACTCACACCTGTTACACTCTGGTCACATGGCAGAAGGAAACTGGTCTTGAGTGAGCTTTTCTCTATGCTTATTGGCTGCTTGGTCAAAAGGGGTCAGGACTACGTCCACCAGAAATGATGGCAGAGTGACTCGCACTTCAATCCCCTGCAATACCTGGATATGTTTACAACCCATTTGTACTAGTACATTTCATTTTAACAAGTTATTCTACCCCTCCAGTATCCTTCCTCGATATATTAGCAGGGTCAGACCCTACTAAACGACTTACTGGGACATTAGGAAAGCAATGAAGGTTAAATCACTGAGTAGTCCTAAGAGAATCTTTGGCATGATTATTATTTTAGTTGACTAAGTTGCACACTTGACTCAAAACTACAAAGACTTAGCCCCAGAATGTGAATGGATCTTTCACAACAAACATCCAGACTCATCATATTATAAAGCAGGTGTTACTAATAACATGAATCAGTTCTACTCAGAGTCCCAGTAAGCCATGACAGTTTAGCCATTTTAGACCCTATAATCAGACAGAACTCATTTCATGATTTACACCTGAGCTTTTCTTACTGTGACATGTCAAAATGTCCACAGTGAAAAAATACCTCGTCGCTTCTCTTCTCTTTAGCCGTTAACAGTGTGCACCAACGGCAGAGCAATATATCACGTACCCTCTATAGTCCGTTCAACTCTGTTAAACTAAAACTGGTGAGAGAATCCTCATTTTACAAACACTTGCTGCCATCTGCTGCCGTGACTGCATTATAACAGTTTCCCAATAAGCATTCAAAGTCAAGTTCTTAAATACATATAAAAAAATTCCAGAAAAAAATATAAATAGTTACTGAATATATTCAAGCCAATGTGTTGAATCACAGGCACCTCAAATTCCAGAGCGGATTGAGTGCTTGGAATTTACAAACTCCCGAGGTTAGATTTAGCCTCTGGCCGAGCTGCTTTTCACTCTTTTGGACTTCTGAGAATAGGAATGGAGGGGTCATTGACATCAGAATGAGCAAACAGAGATTTGAGAAGAAAAAAAACAGGGTTCCCACTGTGGCATGAATGTTAAATCCCACCATGTTTTCCGTGGCTTGATCCGTTGCTTAACAAAGGCCATGGTGCTTGTAATATTGTCCATCGCTACTTAAAATGCTGTTATGAGAGCCATGGCAAGTACCTTCTTGTTTCCAGTGCTTGCATTTCATATTGTTAACAATATATTTCACTGGTGCAAATACAATATAATTGAATGGGCAATATAAAACCATTAGCCTTTGTGGATGGAGCCTTTTGTACTGATGCTATGAAACTGACCAAGGTGAGGAGCCGGATCAGAAATCAAGGAACTGGGCACTCCTCAGAAAGAGAAAATAACAAAAGAGGAAAATATCGAGCCCTTTATCAAATTGGAGCAAAGAACATCTCATCTCTGCAAATAAAAAAAGGCCATGACTGTGCCATGTCATGAGTCATGAGTTCAGCTGCTTAAAGAAAGCCATCTATCAGACACAAAAATCCAACCACAGTAATCCAGGATTGCTCGAGTGAGAGATCCTGACTCGAGCCTTACTGCTTCGAGTATGACTCAAAGACCAATCTAGATCCCCCTAAGCCAATAAGACGGCACCTGGCAGACGTTATCGGTAAGACAATGGCAATGCCTAAATGCTCGTCACAAATGTGAAATTTGAGTTTCATTAGTGATTGTAGGGTAAGTGGGAGGAATCTATATAAAGATCTACGGATAGATATAATTATGGTTCACATTTTTACAGACTGGCAAAGACTAAAGAGAAGACATGCAACACTCTCTGAGGGGCTAAGTAACACACACACGTGCACAGTTTTCTAAATGAAATGTGGATACATTTTGAATCTTATTTTTGCATAGACAACCAGAAGTGTGCCATCCTTTGATCTGATTAAGTTGCACATTGCAGTAATCACTCTATTCTACAATATTTACGGTTGCAATATGTGCACGTTTTCCTCTGAGCGTACTACAGACTGAAGGGATCAACAGCGTTGTGAATGTTGCTACCACAATTTATGGACCCATAGTACTGCATTAGAATAACTCAGGCCTACTGAATACTTGCTTATAGGACCCATAGAGTGGATCACATTGTGAGCATAGGCTGCATGTGTAGTTGCAAAATGACTAATACTCCCATCAGATTCAGTAGCAGTATAGTACAAAAGAAAAAAAATGATGAGACCTTTTTCATGAAATTATTACTTTTGCATCTCTACCTGCCATCTTAACCTTATTAGCAGTGAAGATGTATTGGGATATATGATTCTTTTCAGTAACCCTCAGCTGTTAGCGTATTAAGAACGGGTTATTAAATTGAACTGAAATAGAGAAGAACAAATGGAAACATGATGAGCAGAGACAGTTATTTTGTGATCCTTGGCTACAACAGCCTCAGTCCTTACAGGGTGTGGCTGTGTCAAGCCAAAATGTACGTCTACTGTATTTGTATTCATATTTCCTAGCACGTACTTAAAGTAAGCCTTAGAGTACCTTAGCTAACATCTACGGAGAATGGCATGTCAGAAATATCACAGAAATCCGACCCATTGTGAAAGTAAACTGGAAAGTGCTGTGTGCGCTCGCCTGCTTATGTGGTGAGTTCGGTCACACATCCCTGATGTTGCCACCTGCTGCTTGAATTAATTATCTCAAAGTCATCAAATCGATCGCTGTCACCTGTTGAGTTGAATCAGGCGAAGCCCAACGCGTCTCATGATAAGACTATACAACAGCCTCACGAAGTGTGAGGCCTTTTTTTTTCTTCTTCTGTGTGATAAGAGTCGACTTCACTTTTTACCTGAAACATTAGATTTCATTAAAGTGTAAATCATACCTTTTGACGTTAACGTCCTCTATACTACTCTTGGCCTGTGAAAAAAAAATAAAAAATCAGTGCACACAGAGGATAAATGCAAACATGACAGCACTCCTCGTCTGTGCATATTCTAGTCAGAATGCCAATGTATTGTTTGTGCATGCCATTGCAATAAGGAGTGGCAATGCAACACCAAAGAGCCAAACATTGAAACTTAACCACATATTTGCTCCTTCACCTCCTACAAGTTTGAACAAAGACCACGTACTGTGCTATACCCTGGTTTGCTGCTGTGCGGTGTATCGGTTCAACCGGCTTCCATACGGTATGAATTGGTCATGTACAGTCATACCGGTGCATAGCCGTAACAACTGTTGTCGCTCTTCGGCAGGCAGCAGAATATATTGTTCACCGCTGAGGGCGGAGCTACTCGTCTTACGGGTATTGAGATGGAGTCATGGTTATAACTTTATAACAACAATTAATAACCCACAACTAACGCTATTTAACAGGAAAACACAGATGCAACGCTGATTACTGTGTGGCATTTGTTATAAATGTACGTTGGTACATAGAGGGTGATGAGAAGCTGAACTTGGAGGGACTTAGGACCCAGGGGAGTGTAGGTGAAACAAACAGGAAGAGACAGAACGGAAGAGCCACGCGAGCGGTGAACAGCTGTTCAGTTGGCCGGCGGTCCTTTTCGGCGTCAATGAATGAATGCGTTTACTCGAGAACAAAATACCGTGATGTACCGTGAAACCGCCAGAATCTTACAAAATACCGTGATATGAATTTTTGGCCATACCGCCCAGCCCTAGGTTGTAGCGTGCACTGCTGACGTTTACTGCACTGCTCGTCATTTTACAGGTCTCTATTGCTAATTGGCTAGTCAGCTGTAGCCCATTGAATGTGGAGTTTTCTTTTAAACACACATGTTCATAATCAGTGTTTCTCATCAAAAACACACTGTGTATTTTCGAGGCGTAATAAACGCGTTCAATGCTCTTACTCCTTCATAAAACATTAGCATAGAGGATTCTTTTTTATGTTTTGAGATATCCCCTGTAATGACTGATTACCACATTTCTTGGTGAGTTACTTCAGGAATATGTAGCACAGTCAATTAATCAATTTCGTCAACTGAAGTTTCATGAAGTATTCATTATTTAAACTGAATTATTGGTTTCCCACAATTGCTCTCTGTGAACGGCCCCATTACTGCGCTGGAATCGAACCGAGAGCAGTTACACCGCCATCAAAAGTGAAGATATTTAATTGCTAATGTTCTGCAGTTGTCCCCTCCCACAGATTAACGTAACCGAATCGGGTCCTTGTCCTGACACTTTCCACTTTAACTTCTAATATAAATGACCGTGTAATGTTTTCAGTTAATGCAATGCAAGTAAAACTCAAGTCTATCTTATAACCATAACATACTAAATGTAAACACATCCGGAAACGTATTTCAGTCCTTCTCAGTAAGATATCACTCCAAAGTATGCAACAAAATCTCCTTAATTTCCATAGCGAGAGTATACCACCAGCTGCTGGTTGTTTTGTGAAACTATTCTAATTTCAATCACTTGCCAAATACCTGCTGATGCATCAACAATACACGTATATTGTGTATAACAACTACTAATCATTACACACAGTGCAGTGTAAGAGTTATAGTACAACTACAAACATAAGTATTTCTGATTGAAATGCTACATTGTTTTTAATTAAAAAAAGACAAATAACGAGAGCAAATGATGGAAAGGTTGATGAAAATACTTAAGCAAAATAATGAAAAATTTGAACAAATAAAGTAAAAATAATTAATTATCAGGACACAAATAACTGGAAATTGTCATCATTGGTTTTATTAGTACAACACTAAAGATACATACTCATAATAAAGTATGTTTCACAATAGTTAATACATTTTTATATATACATGAATTAAAATGTAAAAAGGTGGTGATGTTCCTCAGCAAGCAGGACATTTTAAATAAATAAACTTGCATATTTTTGAGCAACCTCCACAGTATGGATGTGAAAGTGTCAGCTGTCATTACTTGCTGGCTTATGATTATATGATATGATAAGTTGCAATTTAATGATTTCTTGCATGCTATTGAGTTGAAAAAGCATAATTAAATAAAAGTCTGACAGATGACCAGGGAACATGTGCAGAATGTACCCAGCTCGGCCAGCAGGAGATCAGTGGCTCCCAGCGCAGGCAGACTTGCTGTTTTTGTGTGATGCCTGGTCAGATCGCAAACATGAGACTTTAATGGGGGTAAAATGAGGTGAACCTAATATCATGGAGTAGACGCCTATGGATTTTGCAATTATTTCTTTACCTCCAGTTTATTGCAGCTACTGGTAATTATAGAAAGGCCCAGTCTTTGTTGAATAATCATCTTCATCATCATCTCCTTAGCTTTGCTAATAATCCCAGTTATAGTCAGACATAATAAACACTCACAGATGAGCTACAGGAAGGATAAGCCAGTATTTGGACAGCCTCTTTTTAAGTTCCAATGCAGTCTAAAATCAATGGGTACCACACATTTAAATCACGTGTGTGAATGCTAACTTAAAACATATTTGAGTATTTGTGTGACGTAGTCAAAGCAGCATGAATACATCACTCGTGGTTCTTTAACTCTCTCTCTCATGTGGCTAATGTGAAGGAAGAAAACCCTCTTGGACTAAATAATGTGATTTAGCCTGAGTCTCATTCAGCATGCCGGCGACTTCCACTCGAGCATCACGAGACAGCATCAGCAGCCAGTGTTAGAGTATGGGGGCAGGGACACATGCAGAGAGCAAAAGGCAGAGATGGCACAGCGATAGAGGCCGACAGAGATACAATGCACACAGGATATAAGAGGGGTAATGACACACAGTGAAACTGGAAGGAAAGGATGTGAAGATAAATACAGAACATATACTGTCTGGTAGAGTGATGACTTACATGTGGGTTTATCCACAAAGAATCCGGTCGCTTTTCCATCCCGCGCCTCTGCGGATTGTCAGCTAAAAATCACACTCTCTTTTTTTTTTTTTTTTCAATTCCTCTATCCTTTTATTTCTCCCTTTAGCCCGGCAGCAATAGGCAATGAAAGGAAGGCATGCGCGAGCCAGCAAGCAGCAGACGAGGGGAGAAAGGAGGAGAGAGCGGTAGGGTGACAAACCGATACAGCAGGGGGAGGGGCTAGGGAGGGGTGGGGGGGTTCTGGGTTGGGTTTATTTGGAGAAAAGCTTGTGATTGGCTGAGTGGAAGGAAGCAGAAACATGTGGCCTCCTGCTAGACGTCAAGCACAGGACATCGTCTCATCCCTATACTAACATAATCACATGATCACAGACCAGAAACAATCAGGTGAATCTGCAGTGATCCAGAAAATAATTTGTAAAATCTGAGAGCGAATTAACAGAGCAGGTTTGAAAGCAGGAAAATGAGTTTTGAAAACATTTAAATTCAAAATCAATGTGCATCTGACCAGCTTATTGGTCAGACGCTTTTCATAGGAGACCGCCAATCAAACTATTGAGAACGAATATCAGGCCTGAAGTTCAGGCACTGGGGAAACAATCAAATATGATGAGTCTGAAGTAGTGTTGTCACAATACCAAAATTATGACTTGAAAATTAAACCACGCCTTAATATCTCAATACTGAAACGATACCACGCCAAAAAAACCCAACTACTATACATCAGGAAGAGTAATGGAATAACAGATGACAGAACATGGGACTTAAATTTCTTTGTTTTCTTATTTTTTTTAAATGTAAAAATGTATTTGTTAAAATATTTACATGGTATGCAGTAATCTGATGTCCCAATACTTGAGTTTGTGATTTCTTTGATAATTAACTTTCGAATTTGCAACCAGATCACTTAGTAAACAGCTTGTGACAAGACTTTTCTTTGGTAAAACAGCACAGACGCAATGTGGTACTGCAGCATGGGAGACGACAAAAGGCTTTCCAAACAAAACCCCTGAAATGATAAGAACTTTAGACGAAGTTCTGTCAGACGTTTATGAGGGATAAGCTGCTAGAAATCAGGAAGACACCACAGTAACCGTAGAAAGCGCTGTGTTGTGTTACACTTTAACCACCGGACTGTTCAAATAATACTTGCACACATCTTATTTGGTGGATTATGCGTTTGGCTAATTAGAGGAGATCCTTGGACAGATTCAGAAACACTGGCGAGTCTAATTTCATCTACAGTTGGTTCATAGTTCTGCTAAAACAGACAGCAGCTCAGAGGGGGGCGTCAAGCAGTCCATGACCTGCTGATCTTCTTTTCAACTTCATTTGTTTACTCAAAGTCCTACGGCTTTTTTTGACTGCCTGCTCTCAACTGCAGCAAAGTGCAAACCACCCACTCTACCACTGGAAGCCAATCCCAGTGCACTCCTCTAAAAAACACACACACACACACACACATACACACACACACACACACACACACACACACACACACACACACACACACACACACACACACACACACACACACACACACACACACACACACACACACACACACACACACACAAGCCTATGGCTCTTATTAAAGCACTGTCGTTCTTAAAGAACCGGTACTAATAAAATGGGGTATAGTAACGTTTTTAACGGCGGGGTATTAAGATACAGCCTGAAGGCTTATCAGGCAGAAAAAAAAGCAGCAAATGGTTAAGTACTACGTGTGGTAGACAAAAAAAAAAAACGTTTTGGTATAAAATGTAGAATGTATGTGTTTCTTCGGTGTCGTGGTAAACTGATCTTGTCCTTTCCGTTACTTTGTCAGCAAGTGGAGATGTCCCGACGAGGTTATAAGACGTCGCGTCTCGGTTTCTCGATGCAGGTCTGTGTTATTTAGACTACATAACAAAGAAGAGGCGCAGACCTCTATCTTTGACCTTGTTTTATTGGGTATAATTGAAGTCAGAAAGATTGTTTCTATAAGCAAACTCTATGCCACCACTGTTGTGTTGGGGGTCTGCTTCCTGGTACCAGTATTGCAAATAAATGCATTCATCGTAAGACAGCGGCGTTTTGTTTTGTTTTGTTCCAAAAAAGAGACAAACATTACACAGTGTTCATGTTACAAAGTAATCTGGCAGGTACTATGGCCACCTTATGCTCTGCTAGTTATGTTAGCTGTCATTTATAATTGTGTATAGGTTGTATCTCGGATTGGTAACAATAGCCGCTGGGTTCCTTGATTGTTAATGATTCATTACTCATCTTCTGTGCTTGTATTAAAAGCCGGCATTATTGATAAATTGTGTGTTCCATATAGAGCTTGGATGAACTGCGTATTGGCTGTGTGACTGTGCAATGCATAAGCCGGACGACTAGAGTTTGTCTCGAGGTAGTAAATAACATGTAGTATTTACGGTTTAATTTTTCCACCCTATTTATGGATTCAATCATCCTTATTATTTAATTATTTAGCTCGTTTATAAGCCTAGGTGAAACGTGTTGCTCATGCCAATGTGGATAAAAGACTCTTGACCATATTTTTATGGTTGTGCGGCCCCCTTTGGTTTAGTTAATCATCCCAGTTACAATCAGTCTATCAGGACTGCACACTCCCACCGGCCAACACAGATCAGCCAAGACAGAGTCACCATTAGTACGAACAGACTGCACCATCTGCGTGCCTTCACCTCACTGGTCAGTCCAAGGCATATTGATCAGATACAGCTGTGGTTGGAGGTAAAACTAGGACAAAGCCATAAAAACCCTGCAACCTTCTGAAGTCTGCCACGTCTCTGATTCATCGGAGAGTTCACCGACTCACTATTGTGAGTGTTCTGTTTCTTTAAGATGCACAAGATATTCTTTTTTGCCCATATTCCAATAAACTATATTCCTACTAATGTCACAAACTGCGATAAAACAGTAAGACGCGTATTCCGAATGCGCTGTATACGTGTCCAAAAAATGCTCCTAAAGCCAGAATAAGATTGGCCTATCCCATTTAACTTCATCTGAAAAATGCTATAGTAGGATTAAGTCCTAATTAGGAATATCCAAAGGGAATCGGCTGTCCTAATATCAAATTCAAAATATTGTCATATTCAGGTTAACAGTGGAATATTAGTGCATGTAAAAGTAGTGAATGTTGGCACCACCGCAACAAGACTGCTGTAGATGAACTTAGACTGTGTAAACTGTCCACAGTGTTGACACAGTTGTGATATCCTGGTACATAGGACTCAGATAATACCACACCAAGCCAGACCAAACACTGATCTCATATAAGTTCAGTGTAAATGTACTCTGACGAAACAAAGAGCAAACAAAACGGCCATGAGCAATAAACAGCATCAAAATAATCTTCTGATAGTGTTTCAATTGAGTCTCTATGAATGGACAATACAAACAAATGTGTGTCCTATCTCTGTTAATGAGATACTGCCATCTTATGTCCTTCAGAAGGAAGCACAACTTTGGGTACTTCCTGTGAGATGTCCTGAAGATGTGGTTGCATGAGGAACCCCCCTGGTTCTCTTGTCCACACCCTTTTAACCAAAGCACACCAGGCAAACTGTTGCTGAACATGTTACACTCAATTTAACTGAACATTTTGTTGGTAGCACAAAACCTCCTATTGTATAGATCAAGTCGTAGCTTACCCAAAAAGTGTACAAAATAAGAGGAGATCCTAAGAAAGCAAGGACAAACAGTTTTCATACACCTGTAGGCACATCTCCTCCAATACCATATTATTATTATTATTATTATTATTATTATTATTATAATAAGGTTCTGTTTGAGCACATTGTGACAAGCACACCGGATGTTGATGTTGTCCTTATTATTGAGGTTCGTTGTGTCCAGACAAATATGTATTGAGCGAACACTACATTCATTACTTAACTGAAACTAGTTAAGTATGTTTTTGTTTTGTTTCTTGCTGTTATTTCATCTCTTTTGTGTGCATTGTTATTGCTTCTATTGTTTGTTTTTACCATACAATGTTACTCAATGCCTTGAGTAACTTTTAGAGCGCTATACAAATAAAATGCATTATTATTATTATGATTATGATTATGATGAGGAGGAAGAGGAAGAGGACGTCGTCGCGGTGGACGTGTCGACGCTCGCTCCTTAGCAGTGTGTAACGTTAAACAAGCAACTTTCTGTGCCAGTGCCCTTTCTCTGCCCACATTTTATGTAACGTTGTGCCAAGCAGCATTTTTTCTTCTTTTTTTTTAGCATCTATAATCCTGGAGGCCAGGGAGGGACACAGAAGAAATGGATCCTCCAAAGTACAACAGATTGATCACCCTCCTCACTGCAGTTAACGTTAAACACTAGTTAGTGAATCCACCCATCCCAGTAGGAATTTAATCAATCGAGTTTCCAGGCTCGTGTCTCCCTCGCGTGCATGAAGTAAAACATTTTAAACTTGATGCAGATCACGCTGAAAACCCCACAATGCCTTGCGAAGCAATTCAAAGCGATTCGTAACCCTCCCCGCCCCTCAACTATAGAGTACGTCACACATGATGCTATATTTGCATTGGCTAGACAAAGTAGTGTAAAGCTAGCTATAAAATACACTCATATGCTAACTCATATTCAACTTTTCAGAGTAAGATCGTCGCCCGAGTGTTCTTACTGCTTTCTCTCATCAAAGTCACTTTCCTTGAGTATTTAGACACGTAACGTTAAACGTCCATATTTATTCATGACATTTGACACGTAGATTCTTTGATATGTATAAATGAATACTGCTTAGACTTTGATGGCGATCGCCGAAGAAAAATGCCGTGAAAAGACCGGAAACTGCGTCACGCCGGAATCGTTCGACTCAGGACAATAGCAGCTAACGCCGTTCGAGTCAGGAAACATTGACGTTACGTGGTCCACAGACATGAATGGGTCGCGCAGCCTGTCATCTTCGTTAGCTTCAAACTATGCTAGTTAAGTTAAGCCAAATGGAACAAAAAACAAACGCTGACACCATCATATCAACAATAAGGCAGTGTTGTCGGGGCACGTTGCTCAGGTCATCCTCGCATAAGTTCGTGACTGAATGTTTCGCAGTGTCGGAAAGTTGGCTGACGTTAGGCGGTGAGCCACCACATCACAGTTAGCTGAAGTTAACCCTCAACATCAAACATGATGGTGCACTGATACGGGTTCCCACGTGGAGACAGTTAAGTTACCTTGAGTTCTCCAGCTACTTGGTCTTCATCTCCAATGCTGAAACAATTCGCGGTTACAGTCACTTCTTTCCTTTCTTCTGCTGTGCTGGGTTTCCAGTGGTTACTAGCAAACGTTATTGTGCATCTGGGCACTCGCGCGAGTACAGTCCCGGAAGTGCGTTGTTTGGACCTTCATAATAAAAAATAAAATAAAAACAGATTTGTAAATGGGGGGAAAAACGCTACTTTCAGTCAGTCTCTTATATTTATATATACATACATGCATATATACATATAGAGGCATATCCATATATATCCATATGTACATAAACATATACATATGCATATATATATATATATATATACATACGCATATATACATATATACACATATGCATATATACATATATACGCATATACATATATATACATATATATATGCATACATACGTACGTATATACACGCATATACACATATATACATACGCATTTAAAACATATACATATGCATATACATATATATATACACATATACATATATACACGCATATACACATACACATATATACGCATATACACATACGCATATATACATATATACGCATATACACATATAGACATATTGACATACACATATATTCACATACGCATATACACATATATACACATACGCATACATACATATATACGCATATATACATATATACATACGCATATACAGACATTTACATACATATATAAATACATACACGTACATAGATATACACATATACATATATATAGACATATACATATATATATGCATATCATCCCAATAGGGTCTGAATGTACAAACCACGTGAGTTTGACGTATTGTGTCTAAAAATTGTCCTGGCACCAGGGCACCATTCATTTGACCTTGATTCCACGCAGTTAAAACACCCTTTCTTCTTTTGGGGCCTGAACCCCGCCTGCACAGAGAAACACTCACAAATCAAGTGTCAAAATGAGTGATTTACAACAGCACCAGTGCCGAGCAGTAACCATACAGCAGTGGTGGAAGTGGCAGCATTTTGTCCCAGCTGCAGCCCCCATAGCGGCTGCTGCTATTTTATAACTGTGCTGCATTGCAGGGCTATTTACCCCACAACCATCGCTGCGGTTGCATAAGAACTGACGGCATTGTGGTAGTTTTGAGGAGCCCTGAGAGGGAAATGGGTGGAGAAGGCTTGGGTGGGATTTGCCTGAAGAGAAAAGAAAAGTTGAGAAAGAATGATACAAGTTTGGAGAAGGATCGGGGGATGAGGTGCAGAGAGAAGCAACAAAAGATGTAAAGAAAAAGAAAAAGAAAAGAAAGGGGCCCGAGAGGAGCAGCAGATAGCAGAATTGACAGATTGGCTGTTGTGTGTGTGGATGTTGAAAAGATATGGGGTAAGGAGGGGGGAGGGGGGATGAGTCACAGTGAAGGAGTGTGTGTGTGTGTGTGGGTGACGCAGTAGGACGTGTACAGAGACTCAAATGCACTTACTTTATCTCCATGTCTGCTCTCCTCCTCCTTCCACTCAACCCTGCGATATTGCAAAACGCTGCTACACATTACTTTGTGTTTGTGTGTGTGTGCGTGTGTATATGTGTGTACATTTAAAAGGAATACTCTTGGCCTCTATCACTCTGTGTCACAGCTTTTAACTTCAATGTTGCACTGCAGGACTGACTGCTGTCTCCGCTGACACATGAAGAGATGTACATGTACTGCATACCCTGACAGTCACTATGCCACATCTTCTATTATTCAGCCAAATCAGCAAACTGACATATGAGTGTTGACAAGAAAGCTTTTCTAGCGGTTCTGAACTCTGTGGGCCCTATAAACTCACGGTGACTTACTTCTGTCCTCCTTCCTTACTGTCAGATCGTATTCATTCTGAAACACTGTGCAAAGATTTGAGTATGAAACGTGTTTTTTTTATGTATCTGACTAATTTAGTGAGCGTTCATTTAACCTCATAACAATGTGTAGACTATATTTATGTGCATGGGACACTGTGTCATCATGGCAACACGTATGAGTCAATACATAATAGAAACAACATACACCACAGGATCCCCTGTAAAGCTGACCATCTGATTATATTTTTATATTAGGGGTGTCGGTTTAACTTCATTTAAAGTATTCTCGTTATGTGGCATATATTTCCTGTACGAATATGGCTCGCTGCAGCTCATTGGCTGTGGTTGTAATTTTATGATAAAAACCTCAAACTCCAAATGTTGTTTGCCTTATATCTGTAATGATGACGTGATATGAATTACTATGAATCATTATGTGTTCAATTTTCTTTTTAACAAATACTCAAAACAGACACTCCCTAATTCTGTAAGTTAGCAAGTTCATACTACAATAATAGCACCCATGTGTTATGTGAGGAAAAATGCATTACTACCTGAATTATACCCTCACAAGCGTGACCCCTTTGTTCTTATTCATGACTTCTCTCAAGTATTATGTTGCACTCTCCTTTAATCGCTTATTCCCACCACCTGAATGTATTATTCTAACGTGCAATGGGTCAAATTGAAAAATCCTCCTTCCAAGAATACACAATATAATCATGAATGAAGCAAGGCCCCCCTCTCCTCTAACATCTATATAATTCGCTTCACAGCAGCTGTAGAGGGACAGTGAAGGAACTGAGCCATTTTGATGCATTAAAACAGAAAATGCATCCAAACGGCTTGGCTGCACTGCAGTCAGTGTCTGAATCACGGTTATTGTTTAGTAGCCAGTAAAATGGAAAAGTGCAATAGAAAAGTGCAAATGTATCCATGTAGGATACCTTATGTATACTAAAAGAAATGCAGAAAAAAAGACAGACATTTATGAGGCTTCACATGTTACCATGTCTTCATATTTTGCAATGTTTTAACATAATTATTGAATATTGAACAATATCAAAAAGGATGGGAGAGAAACGGGTCAGAAGTGATTTGAAAATGTGTGCCATGGCATCTGTACATAGAAGTCACGAGTCCACATCTTGTGACTACATCATGTGGTCCGGTCCTTGTGCAGAAGCGGACTGAAAGCTGCCATTCAGGTCATGGGGACATTTTTATAGTTCATGTCTTAAAAGTGTTTGAAGACTTAAATACATGCAGGAGCAACTCCTAAGATATGACTTAATTTATCCTGAGGGAAAGTGTTGAATGTCAATTTCACTAAATCAATACTGAAGTTCCTTTGATAATGACTTTGCCTCATCATTTTTTTTAAAGATTACTAGACTAAAGATAAAGCAAAGCGAGGAGTGATGGTTGATACTTTCATGGTGGTAAAAGCATCAGCTTAGAAGTATGTTGGCTGCTATGTATGTATGTTTTAATTTGTGGTACAGCTCCAAATTTACTTCTGTAAACTTAATTACTCTTATTAACAATAATAAAAACTGAACATTTAAATTCAAACCTTTACAGAATAAGCCAAATCAAATAACTAATTTTACCATGCCCAATTGATACTGAGTAAAAAAGAAAAAACATGCAACAGCACCCCTCCCTAATGTACATTTGCTACCATGTCATGCAGAATACCAACGAGGAATCTCTCACACATCTAAATGTTGGAGCTTGAAAGAGTTATCACCAGTCATCCCTTAGTTGTAGGTTGTTGTTTTTTTGTCACCAGCCAGTTCGGGATGCAGAGAGCAGCTTATCACAGCAGTCGTGTGTGAGATAACAGCCGGGAGAGAGCACAGGATTTCCCTGACTGAACAAGTACACAACAACAACAGCAAACAAACAGTAGCAGATAAATAAAATCCCATCCAGACACACAGATTATCAATTGGTACTGCTCCGCATTGCTTATCTGCCTTCCTCTTAATGTACCATCCTTTCTCTCTCTTTGGTCACCACTTTTTAACACTGTTCCGGCTGCGTTATCGATAAGGAGCTAATCAAGACTCACTGAAAGGAATTGCCAATACAAGGAAACATTGAAGTTCAAACAGTCTCCTTTTCTTTCTTTTTGAAAGGAGATACATGATGTTGGAACAATGTGGGTCTGGATTTCAACAACCAAATATAAGAGGCCTCTTTTGCTGGCTTCCGATGATATTAACAACATATCAATTATCACATCTGATTGACTAATGAGTAAATTCATAAATGCCAACTCAATACTTTCCGACATTTTAAGAGGTAAGCAGCCATTCCACATCGAGACCCCGGCATATAATGAGCTGCTTCCTTTATCAGATCAAATAGGCTACATTTAGATTAGAAAGGAAACTTAAATGTTCCCGCAGGGCAAACCTGTTTCAGTTGCACAACATTATTTTTCAGTTCGGACTGTTTCCTTTTGAAGCAGTTTGGTTTTTGGGTGTTTGCAGGTGCTGGTACTGGTATGAGGAAATTACATTACACAACAAGAAGCTTTGGAACCCGTATTTAAGTGGAGAGTTTCACTCTTTAAATGCTTCAGATTAATTTGCCTATAAAAAAAAAACACATTTATGTCATATACAGTATAAAATATTGTGCATATAATATAAAAGTCCTCCTAGAGTCCCGTTGTTATTTTTGCTTCATCAATGCAGGGCAAGACTGAAATATGCCCTGACTGTAAGTTTCGGCTTACACCGCAGTGCTCTCTGGCTCGTGTGTTAGACACTTACAAAGATATGAAATTGGGCGAATACAAGCCTTAGTGTTTCACTTCTTCATTGTTTGTGTCACACAAATGGCACCTGTATTATTGTTTGTTTTGTTCCTAATTCAGAGCCATTTTTTATTATTGCAGGGTGGAGATATTAAAGCTCCTATACCGCCACACTAATATCAAATAACTAATTATTTATTGTGTACTCACCGGGAACTCCCTTCGCCCACATAACCAAACTAGTTACCATGCAAATATCTGCTGTTCTCAAATGCACTTCTCCATATTGTCCACAGTGAGGCAGCCGTGTAACCAGAGTGCTGATCTCACTGCCATCATCATGACTGCAATGCAAGCCAAGGTCTCTTTCAAGGGCACACATCATATCTGCAAAGTCACATGTAAAGCAGGGCGAGGCTGTATGGGCGTTTTCAGAGAGCAGTACCGAGGAGAAGAAAAGGCTTTTAGCCAAGACATCCGTTGGATTGATCTAACAGCCGACCAAATAGTTCACACCCTGCTGTAGTTGTCAATATTTGAGGTTAAAACTTGAAAAAGAAAGAGCACAAATACATAAGTATAGTCAAATGGTGCTTTATGTCTTTACTGGAGACTTAATGGCTGCTACTTGTTCTGTCATAAATATGGTTTTCTACCAGGTAATATTCTCACTGTGCCATTTGTATTGTGAATAATGATGCATAGTTTTCGAAGGCAAAAAGTGTGTTGCACTTCGAGAATGAGCAGGAGAGCCATCATAACTCCCCTACCCACCCACCCCCCAAGCCTTACCTTTTTATATCCATCAAATATGCATGGCCCCTCTGAGTGTACATATAATGTATTCACAGATTTCCACTGCACTGGAAAGCTCGTCATCAGCAGTTTGTGTGTGTGTGTTTGTGTGTGTGTGTTTGTGTGTGTGTGTGTGTGTGTGTTTGTTTGTCTCGAGTACAAGACACAAAACATAATCAATAAACACTGATTCATAGTCTTGTGGAAGAAGGAGAGAGACAGAGAGACGGAAAGAGTCTGAGGTGGCATGTTCTGTATCTGTCAGCAATGTAGTAGCTAGTCTACATTAAAATACCAAATATATTGTAAAAAGTTTCAGAATAATACATTGCTATACCTTGAATTCATTATTGTAAGCAAATAAAAGCACAGATCCAGGTCATTAGTTATCACTGTTGTTGTACTGCGTGTTGATTGCTACAATGAAAAGGACAATGCTAGAATGCTTCTTGGGATTAGAAGTAACCATAGGAAGTAATAAGCCCTAACAACAAAACGTCTCATTAAAGAAAATAGTGAGGCTAGAGAATATACTATCAGGTTTGGCCATCCTTATTCAATTTACACCCTATAGTGTATTTGCCCAACATTCAATTCATGTTTTAAGCAGGAAGTACACACATCTTAAACTATTACGTTAAAACCGCCAATCCAAAAGCTTTTAATGGCGTCACCATGTTTATTACAGTAAAACTGTGCATCCAGTCAACCACACCTCTTATCACGTTTGCCAACCGTCGTTACTGTAAACTAAAATATATTGTCATGAAGAAAAAAAACGTTGAACATGAAAACAGTGATTTCATTGAAATGCCTTTCATTGCTTGCTCCGCCTACTTGCTCTCCCTCTCTTTCATCCTATGGCAATGGGCATATGGGGGAAATACACATACACACACACACACACACACACACACACGTGCACGCACGCACGCACGCACGTGCACACACACACACACACACACACACACATACACACACACTTGGACACACCCTTTCTCATTGGACATGAGCTATGGGTGGTCACTGTAAGACTGCTCTGTCAGCGCAATCTTTATCACAGAAGGGATGGATGGAGTGTGTGCGTGTGTGTGTGTGGGTGCGTGTGTGTGACTAAGAGAGAGAAAGATTGGGGTGACTGACACATAAAATAAAAGACGGTTGGGTGACTGCAGATCATATAGCTACCATGGACCATTGAGTATTGATCACTGTGCCGAGGTCTACTTTAATTAGCACCACTACAACATGCCCCCCCCCACACACACGCACACACGCACACACGCACACACACACACACACGCATACACACACATCGCAGCACCCGTTCCCTGTACTGCTGATGCAGTCTCCTTCAGCGTGGTTGATGTTCACTGTTATATAAAGACGCTGCAGCTTAACCGGTTAATGAAGGGATGGATGAATTAGATGGGTAAGATTAGAGATAGATGGATGGATGTTATGTTCTGTGAACGATGGCCTAATTTTGTGGGAAAACACAACATTTTAATTATAGCTTCTTCTTTTTAATAAATAGCACTTTGAAGCATTTTGTTCAGGAAAACGCTCTGCAAAGATATTTATCATGTCATTATTATGACTCTCAGGAACACGGTTGCTAATGTGGCTAGTTTATGCTGCCAAGTTGGACAACAGAAGGTTTTCTAATTTAAGGAACATCGCTTTCAGCCAAACACTCTCGGCTATTAATTAGGATGACTTCACACAACAGCCAACACACACACACACACACATAGTCCTCTGTCTCTCCTCTGTGCTCTTTCTCACTTGTTGGCTCACTCTTTGATGCTCCCATGCTCATAAGAGGTTACAGACACACACACACATTCATACACGCTTAGATGCACAAACACACAGACACACATGCACCCGAGAATGCACTCTAAGAGCTGCGGGTGGTGTGTCTCATATCTCATGCATCACTCACCATGCTGGCTCATCTTCGTCTTCCTGTTTTCCTTTCTCACCTGAATCAGAAGTCTGTTCAGCTCTGCAATCAGTCCAGCTCTTCTACTTTACCATCATTTCAAACAATCCCTTGCACAGGTGCAAGGGATTTATGTTATGAAGTCTTGTCTGATTGGTCTCCTCTGAATAAATTAGATTTGGGCTTAAAAGGTAAAAATCCTTTTTCCTTTTTCTGCCAAACTGCCAGTTGTAACAGAAAACCACACCTACCCACTAATAAGACAGTGTTACTGTCAACAAAGCCAGGTAAAATACTACAAAATGTGTCTTATTTCCACACTGTTGACTTACACATTTCTTTTTTTCTCATTTGTTTGAGTCAACCTTTATTTGTTCTGCACCGTTTTGTGACAGTCACCTCCTTTTCGTTTCCCTCAAAGGAGCATCTGTTTAGACACGGTCGACCTGTCAGAGGAGTTCTGCAGGAAACTGCCTCCAGTACAGTTTGTCTCCTCGGGCGAACACGACACTTTGGTCCCGATCCAACTCTCCATGCATCCTTTGTTTCTCTTTAGGGTGGGTGGATGAGAAGGCAGTATTACTTTATGACCATGCACTAATGTAAGCATTCACAGCAGTTTGTGAGCTCAGACTCACTGCACTTTGACCACACTGCTGTTTTATATTTGTGACACATCCTTAGACATTGTCATTTGAGAAAATAATCGTTAGTTATAATCAGGGAAATTATTGTATGTACTGGCTGGCAACACTTAGTTCATACAATGTTTATTTTTTATTTTTTATACCTCCAGATTGGTATAGAGGTTTAACATTAATCTGTTTTGGTCACATACTGTAGCTGTTTTTGACCCCATGAGGGTTACAAGGGCAATCCCATCTGCGTAACAATATTTCAAACCCAAAGAGTTTATCACACGTTTTGAGCAAAAACTGCATCTTAAATCTACTCAGAGAAATCCAAATGTCTGCGCTTGCTGTCCACTGCACTACCTTCATGCTCGTATTTATCTGTGTGGTGGGCGTGAATCCAGCTCCCACCAAGCTGTCACGTTCCTCTCTTCCCTGCATTGCTCCGTGACAGTTCTACTGCACTAGCTTTCTAGGGCACGATGCGCTCTGCTCTGGATGCTTTCCAAGTGTTTTTGTAGAGGAGAGTGGGGGGCCCAGCCTCCTGCAGTATTTTATTCCTATTTCAGACAGGTGCAGGGGAAGATACGGAGGAGAGCGAAGGCAGCAAAGGGATTTGCACTGCCCACACCCTGCAGTCAAAGTGTGTGGACAATACAAGCAAATAGACAGTCCGGTGACCGGGCCACCAGGGAACAGACGGGACACAAACTTGCTCCGAGTCTGGAGAGGTCAAATCCTGATCAATGTTTTTCCATCGACGGCACAATGATACCAGACTCAGTCTCTAAGCTGCATCCTTCCTTTCCTTTTGTGTCACCTTTCAAGGCCACGTGAGGAAAACCAGTTATGCATTAACAGCAACGTTAACGTGTTTCCAGGTGTCCAGCTGAGTTGTTTCCCTCAACACGCCTTCGGCCTGCTGTTGGACCTCAGGGAGTGAATGATCTCTTGACACCACAATATGGCAAGCTCCGATGTCACGCTTGAGTGAAAACCTTGTAACTCCCAACTTTGGTGATTCAAATGTTGAATTGAGCGATGAGTCTGTACGCCGCTGTGTGGGTTAAGAAAATCTATAGACTGTGGATTAAACATTTTTCAAAGACGTCAATGTTTACCATTTTGGGAGTAGACATTTTGGAGATGCAGGGTTTCCATGGGACAACTGAGATATGCCCAATGTGTTCAAATTCAACAAGCTTATAGATAGTGGCTATTTGGGGAGTGAGTAATGACAGTTTTCACCCAAAATACTTGAGATAATGCGTGCAGACTCACCTTTTTGGCTATAACAGCAGATCACCACACGTGTTAAAGCAGTTTAAGGAGATTTGGTGCATTGACAATACTTAGTGTCCATTGCATGGGTAGTGCCACCATTGGCATGTGGTAGCTTAACCAATGGCACACTAACAATAAGTGTGCAAAAGAGTTTTATGATATGTTGAAGTGCCCACTTATCCACATGCCAAATTACCTCTTTCACAGCCATAGGCAGTTGCGTGGCCCGTTATTTAGGATAGTTTGTTTTTATTTCCCCCAACGGCATTCTGCAAAGACCCACCCCACTCTGCCTCTGATTGGCAAGTCCATGTTGCAGAATTTGTTAAGTTTATCAGGATTACCACCATCTTTTAAAGACAGTTTCCACCAAAAAATCAAATACAATATGTACAATTTCAAAGGGGGATTTGTGATACTGAGGATGAAATTGAACGCCAAGGCAAAGACATGCATTACAGATTTGAACAGAGATGTTACAACGAAAAGGTTCTCAATGGAGCTTTCACCAAAGCCAAATCCTTAGGAGGAAGCATTTTCTGAACAACAACTTCCCAGAATCTACTTCACCACACACCATCACTAAAAACTGGGAAAATTTGCTCAGTGACCCCAGCCTTTGTTGAGTGTAATCATAAATTGTCTCAACAAACACATGGCAATGTCAAACTGATAAACCTTGAAGAACAGCTCACTTTATATGCCTTTGACAAGCAGCAGGTCGCACAGGTTTGGTTGATGGCAGAGCAAACACAGCAGTGGTTATAAGATCACTGATTCAGGGCAGATTGAGCTCACCTGTATCTAGCTGACACTAGACAGCACCGGAGAGTCTGCGGCTCCTCCCAGAGCTCATCGGGGTCATGGCAGACAGGGAACAAGTGAGCTGTGTTACAATAGCATACCTTTTCTTTATACTTTCAGTACATACTGCAGCTGCCCTTACAAAGTACATACTGTTGCATGCAGTATGCATTCAATTAGTATATAATAGTGACTTTGACCCTCTTGATCATTTGTCCGCTGCGCAAAGGATTGTGGATCAGAATAGCCAAGAGAGCATCCTGGTATTTTTAGCGGACTGCATTTGACATACTCTGTATTGGGACACGCTAAATATTTTCCTGGCCCACTAAATAGTATGGTAATATGGATATTGGAAATCACAAGTAGTTTCCAGACTTAAGTTTTAAATTACAAATCTTTCTAAAAAGAAACTAGATTTTTGTTCTCCTTCTTTAGTTTTAGACCTGCGCGACGGCGTCACCTGTGGTTGTTCGGAGATGTGTCACGCACAGTCAGCTAGGTAATTAGCTATTCTGCGAGCTGTTTGGTTCATAAGGATGTTTATTCCTAAGGCAGTCGGTCAACCAGTCAGTCAGTCAGTCAGTCAGCCTTTCAATCAGTCATTCTGCACACTGCACAAAGACATGAAGCTGTGATGCCTTTACGCATTGCAGCAGTACACACCTCCCTCTGTCTGGGACTTCAGAGGTCCTCTATGGGTTGATGGACACACACACACACACACACACACATACACACACACACACACACACACACACACACAAACACGGACACGCACACCCACACACACACAATTACATGCAATCCCTCCGCCTCCTTTGCCTCCTTCAGCCCCTCCCCCCGCATCCTACTTCCCCTCTCTCAGAGTCTCTGGGGACCTCAGAGTGCAGCAGGGATGATGGACAGCAGACTAATATCCAAAGCTAACGACTCCTCCCCTCTGACTTCACAGAGTAGCCTGACAGAGGCCACTGTGCCCTTCAGATGGAGGAATATGACCCACTATAGTATGGAGAAAATGTCGGAGACGGTACAGCCTAAAAGCATGAGCAAAAACAAGGATGCATTCGCTGTGAAATCATTAATATTGTAATCTGTACTTTGAAATATGAATACTGTGCCTCAGAGATTTGAAATGTAATAGTCATGCAGTCACCAAAGGCATAGGACATCCCAGTTTGTTCACCTCACAAAACACTGGTTCAGTTTGATTAATTACTGAGAGGATCAAACAGTCAAACAGGGAGGAATTAATGAGGCACCCCTATATTGTAACACCACATACATTTTAAAATGTGTCTTGATGATTTACATTTTCCCCCTCAAAAGTTCCTTCTGATTTCACCATCGTGGATATCATTATAGGTACCTTTAACAACACACTGGAGTTGATGTATGAATCCTTTGTGCAATCTTGGGACAGTAACTGTGTAGAACCTTTCTTGGGTCTGCAAGGGGATAGGGTGAGAGCAGGGACGCAATAACGTTGACCGAGGCGGCACCTACAACTTTTATTGTTGATTTCTAGACCCACAAAATGTCAGCAAGAATGTCTGGCTTCCTACAGTTGAGCCCCTCAGACACACAACATCTACACTCCTGCTACAACACTGTTGTTCATGAAATATCCTGTGCATGGTTAGTTTAACCTTGTCAGCTTGGTTTCAAGGACATCTGTGAAATTATCTTCACGCGTGAAGAAGCTAAGATCAATGGCAGCCCAGCTCGCAGTGTGTTCTTCCAGTCAGCGGTGGGAAGGGTTCATTTCAAGGAGAGAAACTGTCAATCATCCACTATTAAAATGTTAATAAGAAAACTGCAAACAAAATGCATGTTGAGATAATTACACAAATGACTCATGAGGAGCTTTGGGCCGCAGGATATGAATAAATTGCACGGTGAAAAATAGTTGGTAAATGATAAACGGAAAACACTTCAAGGTGACTCAGACCCAGTGGCCTAATAGATGAGGCAGCAGCCTCCAGAGCTGGGGGTTATTGGTTTGAGTTTCACCAGAGATAGCATTTGTGTCCACTTCTGTATATTGCAGTTAAATCAGCGGTTTTCTATCAACAAAATAGATTGAAGCACAATTCTGTAGGGTTCTCCTATGTGCACGACTAAATCAAGCACCATAATTAAACGTTTGGAAATGGTGAAGCTACTTTGGGAGTTATATTATTGGTTTACTGTTGATTTACTGCTTTCAAATGGAGAATGCATCCTCTTACCTCTGTCGTTATTAGACAACATGTAGAAGCTTTACAGAAACTTTATGGAGTCAAGTTTACGATACATTATCTCTTGTGAAATGTTCTAAACTACAAAGGGCCCAGTGTGTATCATTTATGGCGTTCCATTGGCAGAAATGGAATATAACATTAATAAGTCTGTTTTGTTTAGTTTATATCACCTGAAAGTAACAGTTATTGTGTTTGTGTTACCCTAGAATGAGCTGTTTATATCTGCATATGGAGCAGGTCCATTTTCTCAAAGCTGGCCGCCATGTTTGTATAGTAGCCAAGAACGGACAAACTACACATTGGCTCGAGCGCCATTCTCGTTTTCACGTTCACACAGGAGAAGTTTTAGTTGGTTGCAATCTGTAACCTCACCGCTAGATGCTGCTAAATCCTTCACACTGCAACATTAAAATTACATATATTCTAATTGAGGTATTTTGATTCTGACTATGCTCTTGTTATAACAGGCTCCACAGTCACTGTCGTGCCCACTGCCATCATCCCAAAACATTTTGTAAAGGATGTTTTCGGCTGCATACATGTTTCACCCTCTGAATAATTGTTCTCAGGGTCTATCAGTGTACTTCAGACAATCGAACGCTTCAAAGTGACTGTGTCCGCATGGCATTCAGCTGACATTCTGCTGGCTTATTATAGCACAATGAACAAGGTTTGACAGAGTCCCTCTGTATCCAACCGCATGCCTCAGTAGGTGATACTTCATGAATCAGAGGGGCCACAAGGTGAGACAGCTGGCTCTTTGTCAGCCAAACTGTCTTTTATGTACAGAGGTGACTGCTACATGAGAGACTGTAATCATGAAGCTCATGCATGAAAAACACATTTCAGGCTTCTTTTTTTTCATCCTCTGTGGGAAAGATTTAAAAAAAATATATATATTAGCTGGAACATCACTGATAACATAAGCACGCAGATGCACCAATCCAGCAAATGGGTCTGATGTTATGCGGCTAATGACGGGCAGCTGTGAGTGAATACATTCAAAAGGATCTTGAAAGGATTTCAAAAGACCTTTCACTGAGCATCTACTGATGCAGACACCTAAATCGCTGCCTTTTTGCTACGTCCTGCCTCAAGAAATGGCACAGCCGCACTGAGTTGCTGTCCTGAGACATCATCCACCTTTCATTGGACTGCAGCGGTGCTGTGAGGCAGATGTTCAGTATCCGATGCTGCGTTGTATTTCAATGTCAGCCCCTCTTTGTCCCGGGGCAACAGCTTCAGCAGATCAGAAGCAGATTAAGTATTTCCACAACCGCCACATGCACATGGAGATGGAAGTTGTTATGCACATGAGTGGAGTTGCCCTAATTTAAGACCAAAGTAAAGGATGTAATTGTTAGTAGTAGTACTAGTAGTAGTAGTAGTAGCTGTCTTTCAGTGATCACTAACTGTTGGTCATAGTCCACCAACCTTCATAGAGAATATGTATGCACTGCAAAACATTCAAAATTACTTAGTGTTAGTTTTGAAGAGAGCTAGAAAAACAGCACTACAGCTGTGTTTTCATGTGACAGCAATGCTATGTTAATTTGCCCTTTTTTTGAATGGCATGCAGTCCTTGTGGAGCTCTGCCATACATATTTTGGTATAAAAATCTAATGCAGTTTTCAAATAACATTCGTTGTAATTGTCTGTGTGTTTCATAGGTTGCTACAGCATCGGTGTAGACCTATTCAGTGTAGTCACTGCGTGTTCATTCCAGTAGCTCGGGCATAGATTGGTAACTTTCTTCTATTTTGGCATATACTTATGGTGACTCATTACCTGGACGCAGGCCACATGCTGACATGTGGACAGTTAAGAAAAATACAAGGATTTGAACTCCTGTTGTGAGACTCACAAAGACTGAACAAGCAAAATAACACACAGATATCATGTTACATAAAGAGACAGCGCAGTACAGGGCGCCAGATTACCACTTGCCTGTTTGGATATTGTGCTATTAAAAATGCAAAGTGTCCACAGAAGCAAGTGAAATGCAACAAAACAAAATCATAATTAAGAATAGCGCAGATATGGAAAACTCAAACATTTTATTAAAACACTTTGTAGCATGGTAAGAAATTGAACTTCACTGTGCATGATGTTGTTGTATCATGTTTATTACTTGTTTCATGCTGTCTGTATGGGATAACTGTAGAGACAGGTGTGGAGATACACAGATAGAGGAGATTATTATTTTTGGTCACACTCAGCCTTAAAACAATAGTTCAGTGGATATGGGTCAAGAGCAAAAAGTGGCCAACCTCTGAGCATAAAATCAAAAGACTATAAATCATAGACTCATGAAAATAAAACACACTACACTGTAGAGATGGTGGACAGTCAGAGGACACAAACAGTAGTGTGTGTGTGTGTGTGTGTGTGTGTGAGAGAGAGAGAGAGAGAGGGAGAGAGAGAGAGAGATTGTGTGTGTGTGTGTGAGTGTGCATTAGAATGCACTCTGCAGTTATTTCCAAGCGTTTCTAGACTGTAAACAAGGTGATGGATGCTGGTGCCAGGGTGTGTTGAGTGGACACAGCCTCCTGTGTCTTGATTAATTGATGGGAGATACAGCAGTTTAAGCTCCCCTTGGTCCTCTTTGTGCTTTTTGCACATCTGCCTCACCATGTGTGGAAAGTGTGGCAACGTTACTATGATGACAAAAAAGAAGGAGGTTGGAAACACTGTCAGGGGCAGGAAAGGCTTATTTCAGAGCTAATGGCTTCGTCTGGCTTCAGAAACAAGGTTAGCTGAAAGTGAAAAATATCACACTCTTTGTTCCCTTATATTTTTCCTATGATACAATAATACTATGTCATTAGCTTTACCAGCTTTTGCTACCTCCATAGCATAGGATTGTCTTGGTGTGAGGTTGTTTTGGAATATTTCTGCTCCCTAGAGGTCAATAATCATGGCTTAACGATTCATTTCAAACATTTTGGTTGTTTTTCCCTCACCCCTCATCAAGTCAGTTGCCGATACCCGGAGAAAGTAGTGGCGTCGGTCAGTAGCATAAGTAAGAGACACAAGCGATCAGGTGACCATGCAGACTGGGAACAACCTCCAGTTTAACCATGTTTCCCAACAATTCACTACATGCTAATATGACTGATAGGAATGATTTAAAAAAAAAAAAAAGAAAAAAGAAAAACCTTAAAGTTGAAAGCTAAAAAAGGGTTGACAACAGGTGATGCATCCGTTTACAGGAAAGAATGAGGAAAACCTCATGTTGACTTCTGTGTGTAGCTGTAGCGTGGATGGATTACTAAATGGGCGTATGGGGCCCCCCTGACCTTCAACTGCAAAATGGCATCCAAAGAGATGTATGCTGACAAGGGAGAGACTCAAAATGACCACAAAGAAACATAAAACAACTAGGGAGAGACACAAAGATACTACAAAGAAATGTAAAATAAATACAAAGAGACACAGCATGACTGCAAAGAGACACAAAGTATCTACGAAGAGACTCAAAATAACTACAAAGACACGATATGATTACAAAGAGGTTCAAAATGACTACAAAGAAACATAAAACAACTAAGGAGAGACACAAAATGACCTCAAAGAGATGCAAAATAAATATAAAGAGACGCAAAATACCCAAAAAGAGACACAAAACAACAACAAAAAGAGGCTAAACAACAATATAGTCTGTGTGTCTTGCTGCTATGTCGGAGCAGCGGTGGGGCCTTTTGCATGTACGTGCCTTGCATGTCCGTGCCCAGGGGCCCATAATCCACCCATGAGCTGTAGCATCACATTATGTGCTGCTGCACACTCTTCTCCAGCATGCCAAGAAAATATTTTCAAGGGACTGTAGAGTTGACATTACACCAGTAGATTGCTTGTCTGCCAGAAAATGAAATATAAAATATCTCAAGGACTGGATTTTATCTGCCAGAAACTTGAACACTGTCTTCCCAGGACTCTTTTTTTATTTTAACTGTTGAAGAGCCTTGTTGTTGTCACTTTTGATTGCAGAGGATTTGAGAATAGAAATGGAGATCTATCAGTGAACTAATTTTACTTGATGCCACTCCCTGACTGACTAACTATCCATGTATACTTGTTTTATCAATGCATAACACAAAACAGAAAAGCATGGACTGAATCAAAAAATGGAACAGAATAAAGAAGCGTTTTTTTTACATCTTTCCGCTCTCTGTCTTGGTCTAACAGCCTGCCACTTCACGGTGTTGGTTACTCAACCTTGTTTCCAGCAGCAGAAGGCAGAACAGAAGGAAATCTGTTATAAACCCTTTGTACGCTATATGTGCTATAGGCACCAAACAGCAGTCAGACACAGTTAAACATAGTGGAGCATTTTAGCAGCTAAAGAACCAGATGTTTCCCTTAGGAGTTGGTGGAGACCAAAAACAGAGATTAAAGGAGAATTATTGGACTCAAGTTAATGCTAATGATACTCTGGGTTAATAGTGCTGCTTTAAACACCTGTATTATGTACATTTAACACGACTTATATTTGTGAATAATAGATTTGATATTTTTAGGACAGTGTGCGCAAGTGTGTGTTTTTCCTTTATGAAGTGCCTTTTTGTGATATATATGTTCTCTACGCAATATCCCATGGCTCAATGAACTGTGAACTAATGAGTGAGGAACTGTGAGGTCGTGAAGGGAAATCTCATGAAATGCTGATTTGATGTTAATTGTTCATAATGCCTTCTGTTATGACCCCGAGCATTTCGCATGAGTCTATTCGTATAGGCTACCTTTCAAAGTACTTTTAAATGTTTCTTTTCAGTTGAAATTGTGGTTTAAAAATAAATAAATAAAATGGAACCTTCACTTGGGTGATATTGCATTCATGAGCTCCCTCCCTCCCCCTCTCTCCCTCTGCATGCTCTCATCTCGTCCTGCAGGAATAGACTCTCTTCCTCCGCCGCTGCAGCCTGACTCTGACACAACCGGCATGTCTGCAAACTGAGAGTCGCGCAGGAAGACGCAGAGAGAGGCACAATCCCTCCTTTAAAGACGCACAACTTGTGTTCTCTTTCTCCCCGCTCGAGCAGAAGACGGAGGGTGGTTATAACACTGCGACGAAGCCTTTTTTTTATTTGGAGGGATAAAGACTTGGAGGAGGATCAAAAACAAGGTAAACGAAGCAGCGGACAGCCAAAGACGAGGGTGATGTTGGCGTGCGTGTCTTTTACTGTACGGGACCGGGGCTCGCGCGCTTGGTAAAAGATGCTGATGCGTCCATACTCTTCCGACACCGTGCATGTAGCGTACTGGCTTCAATGGGTGCGTATCTGAGCTTGTGGGTGCAGTCATTTAAAGGGAGGTCGTACTGTACGGTACTGTAATTGTGCCGAAACGCTGCACCGCACCAGGAGCTTTGAGTGAATACTGTAAGGGTTCATGTGAGGGGAAACTGATGCTGCTGCTGCTGCTGCTGCAGATGATGATGATGAGGAGGAGGATGAGGAGGATGAGGAGGAGGAGGAGGAAGGAAACCAGGAAATTATTTTGAGGACGTTGCGCTGGTGCAGATTTGACTTTGAATGAAAATGACTCGAGGACGAAACGGCGTTAGAATAACGAGTGCAGCAAGTTTTTCGGGAGGATGTTTTTTCCCTTGTAGTCTGCTGTGCCGCAATGGCAGAGGGATGCTGTAAAATGCAGCAAAACTACCCGTGAGGTTGTTATGTCGTAAAAAAAAAAAAAAAAATTAGATAGAAAAAAAATGTCAAAGGTCGCTCTAGAGTCGGTCTTCCGCTCTGCAACTCTCATAGCTAAGCATATTAAAATGATAACCTAAATTATATTTTTGAAATCACCATAAAGCACTCTAACATCTGTGAACTCACAATTTAGTACCTTAGACATAAAGTTCCAGCAGCAATATCATATAAAAGAAAGAGAGCAATTTTTCATCTAAGGTTATTCTAAAATGCCTATTGATTCACTTTAACAGATGCCATTTATTATAGTCATATCAAAAGGAATAAAATGCGACAATGCTAAGTATAAACTCATAAACGAGAAGCGTAAGAAGACCTTGAAGGAAAGCATAGCATCTTTACAAAAAGCCGTTTTTTTTTCCTCGGCTGTGTCATGCCCTTGCAGTGATGCTCTCCAAGGCCCATGCACTGACATAAACCATGCCTCCACTTGCTCATCTTTGACCTCTGCATCTTTTTTTTTTCTTTTTCTGAGAGTTATTTCCACAAAGGAACCATGACAGGCGGCGTCAGCATAAATCCACACAAGATGTAGTGTTGGTTGTAAAATCGAGGGCGCAGGTGCCTCGACGAAACTCGGGACACGGTGTTGTACTGGAGGCTAAAGCCATCTTAACCCAATTGAGTCACCCTTTTTGTTCTTTAGAGACAAGACGTGAATTCATACTTATCAGGAGTTAAAGTGATCTAATTAAGATTTTGTAATCATCGTAAAAGTGGATAAGCGTCTTTGTCCTTTGCCAAACAAAGATCTCCGTCTGGAGGTCGTTTCTTGTCCGCATTGAGCCTCATAAGCATCATCACCATCATCCTCCCCCATCCCGTCAAACACTTGTACATAAAAATCACTGGAATGAAACTGCATGTCCCAACTGTGGTATTCATGCAGTCATAGCTTATGTATTCTGTCCCCTGGCTGCAGGTCTGTCCCTGATAACCTGACCACTGAAGGAAGAGAACACAGAACTGCTTCATCATGAATTTTGTAATGAAAGCTGCGATGGGAGGTGAGTAGTTTGCCGGGCTAGAGGTTGATTTAACAGCACTGCAGTGTAAAGGATTTAAAGGGTTGTTCTGCAGCAATAGCAGCAGTACTGAACTAGTACTGGTATTATGGGGATACTGGGTTGATATAATCCATCCTGCACCAAACTCCTGACTTCAAACAAGAGCTGCGCATTCTCTCTATCTCTCTCTCTCCCTCTCTCTCTCCCTCTCCATCTCTCTCTCCCTCTCTCTCTCTCTCTCTCTCTCTTTTTTCTTTCTTCATCCATCTTTTAAAAACCTCTCAGGGCAGGGCATGACATCCCGTTGGTCAAGTCCCATGACTGTTATGACCCGATGTGTTCAAGATTATGGAAAACTGTTCATGCTTTGTTGCTTTGCATTTCTGCCTTTATAGAAAACATGTCTTTGTGACCAGTGATTCCCTAAAAAGCGTGACACGTCTCTGTAAAGGAGGTTAGGACGAATGAAAAGACCTGCTCCTGCTGCAGCTGTCCCATTTCATCTGCAGTAGCAGCACGTCTTTTCATAATCTAATACTGTACCGGAAATGTGCCAGAAATGTTACCTTTCTCAGGAATGCAGCAGCCTTATTTCTTAGCTTCATCTTCATGCATTTTTAAGTTTACACGGTGGAATTTGCACAAAGAAGGCAGAATTTTCTCCTCGTCCTTATAATGTGGTGAAAACACGAGTTATTAGGGTTTCACATTACTTTAATAACCAGGCAGTTTTTGCTTTCCAAGATAATTGTTGGCGTCTTTTTTAGGCAAGAGAAATAGAGAAGGGCTATTTTGCCAAGAACTATTACTAACATATATTTTTTCAACAAGACTTTTGTCCTTTAAAGCCTTCAGGTATTATCCGTTAGAATATTATCTTAGCTATTATTTGCCCCTTAATTAGTCCTCATTGTGGCCCTGTAATTCATCTGCCTTGTCGGCTATAGCTTCAAGGGGAAAGGCAGGAAAGTGGCACCATTAGTTGTAATGCAGCAGGTGCACACACACACGGGTCAGTCATGCAGTGTGCTGAGCTGTTGCTGTCCAGCTTACAGAGGTGTGAGACAGTTACAGTTGGGATGTGGAGTTGAAGCCGCTCCTCATCGGGATGCAGAGGACAGCCCTGCCTCGTTCTGCATAGCTGCTGTGCTTCGTGTCTGCGCTATGAATTCTTAAAATCAACTGCATTGCATTAGATGCTATTTTGTTTCTTTTTCTTTTTTTTACCCCGCTTGCGGACTTTGGGAATAGATTTAACAGTGTGGGAGTTGGCCTGTGTGCGGATCTGTGCACTGCCTGTGCTGGAGAGATGCTTTATAGATATTGGATAGGACAGAGAGTGTGTGCACTGCATACTTTAGGGGTATCGATTTTTGTGGGTGAGAGAGAAAGATGAGAGAGTGAGAAAGGGTGCAAGAAAGAGAAATTTGAATAATGTCCGTGTGTGCGTCTAATAATCAATATGTATGGCTATCAGGGTGATAAGGCTGTCCTGCCGTCGATGCCAGCCGTCTTTGGTTGTGGTCCATGTTTACTGACGGGGACACAGTGACCTCTTTCCACTCAGATGTTTGCAGAAATGCTGACAGTGCACTGGGCACGCCTCTGGGGGCAACAAATCAGATAATGAAACAAACCCAACAAGCAGGTAATCAATCTCCTCCCCAGCCATCAATCTGATGGCCAGTGCCAGTCAGTCAATACTTCAATATTAGCGAAATGTGTTTTAATCAATATAGGCTGCAGTATTGAGCGTACTGGAGTCTTAGTCTGAGTGGTTTAAGCTGCTAACCATGAAACCATTACACGCTTGACTCTGGCTGGGGATGTTTGTTGCTCTGGGACAGTTACTGACTTTCCCTTCACACATTTCTGTTCTTGCTTCACTGTCATCTATCAAATAAAGGCAAAAAGGCAAAAGATTAACATATGGTTCCTCTGCCTCTACCTTGCAAAGAGCGAAAACGTTGCTAATAAGCAGTGTAGCTCTAGAGACGGCCATGTTGGTTGGTCGCTCTACCTCATTGGTCTGTACTGAAATATCCCAAAGATGATCAGATGATTTGTCGTTACATTTTCAACCCTGTCTCCTTACAACTAAGCTGCGCTCGCAATTATGTTTCGAGGGGAATATATTTTCTTCTGGACACAGCGATCACAGTTTTAAACGGTTTCAAACACGAGCTTAACGAACAAAACAAAACAAAAAACGCTACAAAACTACTTTCATAGGTTTGGTAAAAAAAAACTAAAAAAAAACAAAAACATAATGATTTGGCTTAAAATGACTACAAAATAAAATAATAAAAACGAAAAAAGTACTTGGTTATGTTTTGTTTTTTACCCAAACAACCACCCCGACTCTTAGGCTACGTGGACTCATTTCGAACATAGTTGTGATTTGTCAAAAGGAAACGTAATCCATGACAAAAAAAGTTTCCCTTAAAACGTAATTCACGATGCAATTTCGTTGTATGGGCACATAATTTTAAGGAGACAGGGATAGACATTTTGCATAGACATTTTTGTGCCCCAGAGGATGGATCCTAATTACTTTGGAGATCCCCTGGCTTGTCCTGTAGTGCCTCTGTGAGGTTGATAATTTGGTCTTTGAGTGAAATATCTCAACAACCTTTGGATGTATTTCTGTAAGAAATTGGCACACACTTTCATGTCCCCCTCAGGATGAATTATAATGACTTTGGTGATCCCCTGATATTTCATCTAGCGCATTATCAAAAAAAACCAAAAAAAAAACGAATGACATTCCGATCAGCCTCAACAGAGTTGGGTTCAGTGCTAATTTGTAAATGTTAGTGTTCACACACTTAACTAAGATGGTTAACATGATAAACTTTACACCCTATAGCCTCACAGAACCGCCATTGTGGCTCGAGACTTTTAAGATAGTTGCGAACGTGACACCTAATGTACCATAAACAGACCTGCGTGTGTATCTGCTGTCTTGTTAAAAACTGGTTTTGAAAATCTACCTGTTCAAAAATTTTTATGAAATAATGAATACAACCTCCTTGAGAGATTAAAACTGAATAAATCAAGCCATGTTTTTTTTTTCACTCTGAAACTACTGGGGATCAGATCTTATAGCCTGCTGTTTACTTGCTCTTTTCCATCCAGTGATGGTTTTGCTTCTCGTTTGGGTGAGGATTTGCTTTTGAGTGTTTTGCTGAGTATGTTAGGTGATAAGCGTGTGGACGAGTCTCCGTGAAAGAGAGGATGCTGCCAGTGCATTAACTAATCCTCCAAGGCTTCTTCGGTTACAGATACTTGGAAGAAAACAGAGCGACGTTTAACTGCGGTGAATCAGCAGGACTCAAATCCAGATACATCTGCAGACTTCAGACTTCAGATGTCTGTTGGATGTTCTTCTCTGCAGCAGCCATGTTAGCTCCTTAGTCCTGCTGCATTGCCTTTTTTTCAAAGTTACAGTGCACGGGACCAGACACTTCTGTGTTGTCATGACAACAGATGAAAGTATCTTACAGGTAAATAAAACAGATGTGGCACTCCACTATTTGTTTTTTAACAATTGACAAAAAGTTCAATCTAAAACTTTTTGGAGCTTTATTTGATACCTGGCTGCTCTTGTTAACAACACTTTACTCATTTCCCCCACTGGTGTCTGGAGGCAGCAGCTACAGTAAGGGCATCAAGGAACTTCTGGTGCAATATAAATAAAAATATGGCTTCTCGACTGCATGCAATTCTGGACCAAATCTTAAGGTACAACTGATTACACTGAACTTCCGATAATTCATTTTGTTAGAGAACAGTTAACACAAAGGAAGTACAAATGTCCACTGCAAATGTGGTCAGTTGTATTAGAGACAACAATAAAGAGCATGTTGGACTGAATAGTCTTGTTATATACTAGAGGGAACAGACCACGAAAAACCAACACCAAGCTGGTTTAACCTCGTACTACAGTGACTGTAGGCGTGCTGAGCTGAAGGCAGTAGTGTAGAAGATAGATAGATAATCGTGTAAATGTTACATTCTTAATCCACACATAAAAGGTAGAGATAACATGGATTGTTCTTGCATAGCCATGTTGTTCCATCTCACTGTAGTCAGTAAACCTCTTAAAATCTGTCATAAATATGTTGAATTATAAAAATGTAGAGGTCAGCACAAAATGGGAGTTACTTTCTTACTTGGATGCATTAAAATCTACTGAATTTGGAATTTATTATTTTAAAGTGACTTAAGGAACCTGTCACACCACATCTCAGGAATGCTTTTGACATAAACTGTGAATTCTGTTCATTGTAATTTGTGTTTACGAATGCTGAATATTTTTCAGGAGTTCTTTTCCGAAATACGATTTCAATTTGGCCCTGCCCTTTTGTACACCCAACATTTTGACCAAAGGCATACATTAGATATGATTTGCCCCCCTAATTTTTCTCTTTCTCATTATAATTTAATATTATTCATATTTTTTTAATAATTCAATTTTGATTAATTTAATCTGTATTTTTCCAGTATAGTCACATTGAGACTTGAGATTTAAAAATCTCTTTTCCGAGGTAGCCCAGGCCAAGATGGTAGCTTATAATAAATAATGGTGCACCTTGCTATCTCCATTAACAGACTAACAGACTAAGAGACGCAGTTAGCAACTCACTGTTGGGACCTTTGTAATGAATCCCGTCCAGCCCACAAGAACAGAGGGCTCCAGCCTTATTACTGCTGATGCAACAACAACTAAATGTTATTGACTTAACTTGTCGATGAGGGAGTTTTGAAATTAAAATATGCTTCATTGTACAATTGGGATTATCATCAATCAATCCTGCTGTGTTGTTATTTGGGAGCCATGAAACCACTAGGGCCTCACACAGCTTTTGCACCCCAACCTTAAATCCTTACTTTAGTTTCCTTGTGCGTTGATTGATTCTGCTCCTTAGTGCTTCAGTGCTGACTCTGCACTTCTCAACTCCTAAAAGCGGAAGTTAGTTTGACAGAATACGGAGCTGTTAATAAGTGAGGCAGACATTAGTCCTGAGGTATGGAGCTCTAGCAAACCCTGAAGGCCTCAAGCAGCAGTGAAACCTTGACTACATCAGCAGAAAGGCAGCGCTACACCGGTAATAGGTGAATGGTAAGGTTTATTACAGAATTAATAAACATTTAAGTTTTGCATTAAGTCTCATTGATAAATGTGTGGTTTGAGAATCTGCTACAGGAATAAAGAGAGTTTGGCAAACAGTAACTATACTTACGTGTACATTTTAACATACATATTTTTGGATCAATTGAATTAGAAGATTAATTTCAAGACATACTGGTAAATTCGATATCAGGAAAATATGTCAAGAGGACTACCTTTTCTTAAATTGATGTAGCACTGGATATCTGTTGATTCACAGCACCATAGAGGGCGCTATTGCGGGGTGTATGTGGGGTGCAATGGAGTTCAAAGGAATTATGATTACAATTTTAAGTATTTTTAGCATCAACAGTTTCATTGGAGTGGGATTATGGCGACCAGTTTTTTTGTTCATGGTTTTACTAATATGACACATTGAATTAGACAACAATTTGATGACGTTTAAAAGCGATTCAAGCAGCTCCTTTGATCGAGTGTAAAAGCCCCTTGAGGCAAATTTGTGTTTTTGGCTACATAAGTAAAATTGACTTGACTTGAATAAAGAAGGAGCGACAGTTCTCATTTAGCCCAGCTAAATGAAGATGCAGAATTGAATAGGATCATTGACTCACTCAGTGGTAAAATGTATGAGCTATCTGGATAAGACACTTGGCTTGTTAGTACTGTGGATACTTAAAATAGCTCACGGCAGTGAGTATCATTATCCTGACTGAAGCTTTTAGGCAATTGCCAATGTTTTTTCATTTTCTTTTCATTTTGCAAAACGATGCAAAAAGGATATGTCTCCAGAAAGCGTTTTTTGAAAAGCTTGCCACTGCTGCAACTTGCAGAAAAAGACAAGTGAACTATAGTAGACCCCCACCACGCTCAATGTTTAGCATTATTTCATTATTTTCCAGTAACTGCTCACCTTGAATCACATAACAAACAAGCTAATGCTACTGTCGTGATATTGAAAGGCAGCTGACTGTTGTCCCATTTTTTTCTTCTTTTAACATTATTAATTAATTCTCTAACCTAACTTCACATGCATTTGATTATACGTCGACATGTAAGCTTGATAAAGGTGTCAGCAAGTACATCAGTTCCCACTAACGTGTGACATTTTCAGTGGATACGTGTGACAAAGCTGTGTGATTTGAGGCGATGGGAAAACAGAAGACACCTTCAGATGTTCTTCCCTTACCTCGTCTCCTCAAATAACAGATAATCACATTTAGCAGCACTCTAATATGATTGGCTGAGAGAATCAGGCCTTCACCGCTGACACAGACACACTCCCCCATTTCTTCTTGTGCGTTACTCAAGCAAATCAGATTCAGTTCATCAAATTGACCTTGAGCTCCTCCTACAGTACAAAGTGCATGTGTGTGTGTGTGTGTGTGTGTGCGTGCGTGCGTGCGTGCGTGCGTGTGTGTGTGTGTGTCTACGCACGTGTGTTTGACAGTATGTCCAGATCTCATAAATAATGCATTCAACTATCCAAGTCTTGAATAGTGTGAGAGAAACTGAAAGAGAGAGGAAATATAATTTGTATTAAAACATGCAGATGTCTATGACCTTTCTTTTGGACATGCATGCATTTATATATTTATATATATTCAAAAGAAAGGTCATATGTGTTGCACCTGCTCTATAAGCAAAACAAGCATTTTTTGCTTTTGGTATGTGTTAAACACATTGATATTAATCACATGTCAGGATATTGAGACCTCGTCATGGCCACATGTTAGCAGCTTTACTGTGGAGCAGGATTGTTTGAATCCAAACCTTTTATGGTGGAAGCTCCCGTCCTGTTAGTCAATTTCATTACAGCTCTATTATTTGCCAAGCCTCACTAACATGGTATTCAAATTTTGTACAGATGGCAGGCCGTTTCGGTCTCAACTGACCACCACATCCACGACAGAGCTTCAGTATGCAGATGATAATGCTTTTGTCCAGTCACAACTGAACTGTAGTAGGGTTGAGTTCAAATTCATTTTAGATCCCTCATCAAATCAAGTTATTTTCCTCATTATATAAAACCTAAATATAACATAGTACTCAAAAATGTAATTTAGTGGCAAATTAAATCTGCCCCTGCGACCCTAAATAGGATAAGCGGTTTGGATAGTGGAATGGAAACAAGAAATAATAGCAACAAATTCATAATGTTGAGCATCGTGTAAAATAAGTAAGTCTTGGTATCTACTCAAGGAAATTGATTTTCAAAATTGCCACCATAATATTGATTCAAACTTTACCGTAATGTTACTACTATAAAAATACTGACTTTTTTGGGAAAAATGAGTGATTGTCAAACTGTGGGTCCAGAGGGTGAACCTGTATTTGTGAACTTAAGTCCCATTGCAAAATGTGTTGCATCACTTTGTCCGGCCTGATACATCGTGCAAAGCTGCTCCTGCTGAGGGAAATTCAAACAGACTCAAACATAACGGCGACCAGTCATACAGCGGAACAGTGAGCACACTTTCTCTGCCTTTTTCATCAATTTCTCACCCTGCCGGGTTTTCTTTGCTGCTGTTTTATAAGCTGTATTGAGACAATGTCTGTCCTGAAGGCCAAATCTAGATCTTTACACTCATCCGCTTTCCCACCACACTTTGGATTTAGAGAGGGGGATTTGCCTCCAGAACCTGGAGTGGTAAAGGAGTAGATAAGCACTGTTTATCTGATCCAAAAGTTCAAGCACTGGGAGAGCTAGCTAAGGTTAGTCTTATTCCCTCCTTTCCCTCCGAGACTTTGGATTTAACAAAGATTTAGCAAAGCACTTTCAGAAGCAAAGGATTAGAGAGATGATACCTTTTAACAGCAAATAAATGTCCAAGTATTCAGAAGGGAATCTTAGTATAACTTTACCTCTGCTGGTAAAGTTGCCAGAGGAAAAATGTCTTAAAAAGTTAAATTTGGCATGAGGTCAGAACCCCTTAACCCAGCGATGGGCTGGTTTTATCTCTGAGATGATCTGCTTGTTTGACAGCCATTATCATGCTGCATGAGATCAGCAGTGTTGCAGATCACAGTCAACCCCTTAACATCATGTTGTATTTTGTTTAAAAGTCAGCTGGCTTTTGATTGGCATGATAGAGAATTTCTCTACAAAGTGCCTTTCCTGATGTTGACTCATCTCATGTAATGTGGACTTTATAAAAAAAACCAAAGAAGGCTAAAGGCCAACCTGTCAGCCCTCCATTACAGGCTTTTATTAGTGTACATATTGAATGTCATTCCGACAACTACGACAGCCTCATGGAGTATGTAGGGACAAAGTGTAGGCACACTTTATTCAAAAACATAGCTCGACACAGCTTATGAGACGCCTAAGAGCTTAATAGATTCATTCTGGTTTGAGGGGACATTGCAGTATCTCTAAAATGGCTCACAAAGCATGAGATGGGATCATAGCTCAATATAACTCAAGGCTTGGTCTCTCAGGATCCGCTTTTTTTTCTTTTTCTTTTTACATTCGAACAAAGACAATTTGGATGTGCTAATAAGATTTTGTGAAACCAGACCAAGTTTGTTTTGGTTTGGCAGTTAGAGGAGGTACTGGAGGGCTTTTATTCCAGGCCGTGCATGGGATGGGAATCTTTTGACAATGAGGCTTAGTGGGTAGTGAGTCATTGCTCCACTTACAGGATTCAATAGCAATGTTTACACCGACTGTATGGAAGATATTCAGGTATAGATCATAAACTGATCCCGAAATAGGGATGCACCAATCAGACTTTTTCATAAATCGTACACCAACAACCTGATAAAAAAAATCTCCAAAATTATAAATCAAGTGTAAACCTTTTTAACGCAGCCACAAATTGGTCAAAATGTAAACAGACATTTTAATTCCAGTAGATGATGTACAGTATATAGTATATAAACATAGAATTGAATAGATTGTCACCAATATCCGATCCAGGTACATCAGTCAGTATCGGCCTGATATCTGATATTGGTTGTGGTGTCGGTGCGTCCCTATCCTGAATCCTGTTAGCAGTACGTCAGATACGAGACACTGACGCATGTAAACATCAAGTTTCCTCTTGATTTTCACAGTTTGTGCAAGCTCATTGTTTTGCTGACTAAATCCGAAGAAAAGGAACGTATCAACGAAAGCCATTTGTCAGCTGCATACACTGATTCTTAATTGGTCCTTTTTTAATCCCTGTAGCAGTGTTTGCTTACATCAGCAGCTGAAATAAACGCGGATTTGAGCTGTTCCCTAGCAACGCAATTAAGATAAAAACATACATATATACCGTGCGTTTGTATGGCGAGTGGTGATTAAAGTCCAGGGTAACACTCGAGCGGGGATACGAGCCACTACTGTACATGGACATGCCCCTACATACATGTACTGTAATCTGCACATTCAAACACACATGAGAAGTAATTGCTCAACCACTCATGCATGAGACTTTAAAATGGAACGAAGCAATTATTTATATCCACACGCACACATAGGGACACTCGCTGTATGTGCTCTTTAGCTCTCTTTTTAACCATCTTTCTCACACGCATACACACACACCTAAGAGAGCAAATATAGTGCATAAGGTCGGGCAGATTTTGCTTTGTCAGCTTCTCTGTGCTGCTCATCAAATGCTGATACAGCAATACCATTGTTTACTTTGGATTTCTCTCTGAATTTCAGTCTCATCTGTCTCTTTCACGCAAATCAGAGTGGCTCATTAATGTGACTGATCTACCGTCATATTTATTTGCTATGCCGGTTCCATCTTTGGTGCTGAGCCCTGATTGCTGTGGTGTGTTCTATACATTTGAAGTCTCTAATGGTGGCCATCTTCTTTGTCTCCTCAGCCCAGTTGTTTGGCTGGGTATTACAAACTATGGATGTACAACATTTCACAATGAATGAAGTGTGACTCACTCATTAAAATTAAAGCTGCTTACCCAGTGCATATGATGACAACGTTTCCATCACATCCTACGTTGGTGTCCATATGGACTGTGCTCCTTGAAGTTCAAATGAAATATCTTTCGATGGCGCCCCTGTCTTTGCATTAATCCATTAATACGGTTAGTTTCTTGTCCATGTAAATGACCAACCAAATCTCTTATTTTAAACCATATTTGGAATATTGTGGCATAAATTTTAATAACATTTTCAGAAGGTCAGCGTGTTACCATCTACTGCTGTAGCGTTTCGCCAATATTAGAATTTGGTTAATCAACTTAAACACTTGGTGGCGCTAATTCCCCAGTCGAATGCCATTCAAGTTTAATTGCACCCGACTGGAGAATTATAACCACCAAGTGTTTCTACGTCGATAAACCATAAAGCAGAGGATGAGGCCGCAATGAGACGTAATTAAGAGACGCAGAGACGGTGTCAATGGTGATTAAATATAAGCCAGAGAATTCAGTGTTAACGATTTGTTCATGTGTGTATTTAACAGATGTGATCTGCTCTTCCTTCAGATCTTTGGTTGGAAAAAGTAAAAAATAAGGAATTGCAGCTTTAAATTACTACTTGCTAATTAAACTAGAATAAAACTGTTAAATATTTGATTTTAAAAGATGTTTCATACAGTGCTGCATAGTCATCAGTATATATATATATAAAAAAAGAGCTCCTATAATGACAATTCGTGATTGCACAAACCTCAGTCCCTTTTTATAGCCTGCAGTTTTCCTGATTCCTTTTTAGTTATTTTACTACCCTTTCTTTTTCTCCTTCGTTGCTCTTGCACTCATCCCTTCCCACTTCATCCTCTCCTGTCTTTTATCTCTCCGCATTTTGCTGCAGTTTGTTTTCTTTATGCTGATGAGTGAAAAAATAGGAACGATACCGGGGGCAGCTGCAGACTGAAGGAGTACTTTCTTTCTTTCTTGGTCGCGTGCTTTCTCTCCTCAGATGCCCCTCTTCTGCCCGACAACCTTTCCCTCCTCTTCCTCTCGACTTAACTCTCCCATTCATTCTTCATCCTTCCTTTCCTTTCCTTCCCTCCTTCCATTTATTCATCTGTCATACTCTCTCCCTCTCTGGTTCCACAGAAACTGCTTGGTAATCCCACTAACTGGAACAGCTCAGCTGATACAGTCGGACTCAATAGCTTCTGACAGATTCTCTCCCTCTCCTCATGCTCTTCTTGTTATTTCTAAATATGTCTTGTTTTGTCACATAATTCAGCGGTACACTGACTCCCTATATCTCCCGTTTCCTCATTTCTTCTTCTCTTTTTTTCCCTCTTCCTCCTTACTACTTATCTGCTCCTGTTTTTGCCAAAATCCTTTAGACCTTTGCCTTTTCTCCTCATCTTTTTTTATTCTGTTGATGCTTGTTGACAGCTTATTCGGGTTTGCCAAGCTCAGCAATTTTCTGGTATCACAAGGCATTAATTCACAGGATGTGCAGCTCCTACAGCGACAGTAAGAAGGCCTGCGTAAGACATATTCCAGGGCTTGTGCCCTGTTGTGTAAAAGTCATATTCATACAGTACATCGCTTGACCTCCAGTGAGGAAACTATCAGAGCTGTATAGCTTCCACTATGGACAGCAAGGTCAAGTCTTCAGTGTTCTTTGTGGGAATTTGGGGGGGTTAATGATTAAAGAATGAGTTTATGTTCTACAAACACAAAAGCATTACAAATGGTGAAATTTCAGATCTATTTCTAGCATACTTAGGAGAAGAGAAAAACAGCATTTAGAGCTTGTTTAGACATCAAATTAACGGAAAACATTATTTGAGCTTCAAGGAATACACAAAACGTGAAATAAATCTTCAGAAAAAATAGTGGTTGTTAGTCGAAACTTAATTTGTCACATTTGCTCATTTGTACAAACACAATGTGCACTTGCACTTAGTCAACTTCTCCAGTACATTGTGCAAAATCAAGGCGTTAAAAGAGAAATGAGGAGTCCTACCAATGCATCCAAATACAAATAAATAAAAGTGATGAAAAAAACAAACAGAAAGGAGATTATATTAGGTCTGCATCACATCAGATTTACCTTTAATGATTCACAAGTAACCCGTTGTTGAAATAACGGGTTATCATAAGACACAATACAGAACAGACCATGTTAAACATATACCTTCTAGTGATATGCTCTGCAGTGGGATTTGACAATAAAAAGCAGATATTTTATTCTACATACTAACTAAAGAAGGAAATCAATGAGATGTTGGAGACTTTTCCCAAACAATAAAGCGATCAGAGTGAATCCTCATTCACTGGACATGTTTCTAATCCAAATAACTGGAGTCATAGCGTTAATGTGTTCATGTATTTGAACCCGTGGAAGAAGTTGCGCACATTGCAACAAACGCCAGAGAAGGACATATTAAACATGTAGCAACATACCGTTCTGCATAGCCACAGAAAGGGAAGAAGCGCGGATAAAAGCTCATAATAATCACCTTCACCAAAACAAAACAGGACTCAAACACCGAGCAACTAAATGAGCACACAGCTCCAGTCTTATCACTCGAAACACCGAACCAGCAGAGAAAATATGAATTTCACTTTATACAAAAAGGTAACAATTGTTTTACCTTTGCTGATCAAAAGTTGTGTTTTAGCACATATAGATGCTGCTAATAGAGCACATTCAAAGTATTGCAAGTGGTAATCCCATTGAGACTCTGTCTCGAGGGTGTTGATCATGGTTTTGATATATTAGCCATAATGTCGCAACCATCCAAGATAGACCTTCCACGAGTTATGGCATTGTGAAACTATGGTTTATACTCAGTCACAAGTCTGTATGATATCAACCGTGTTTTAAGAAAAAACGTGTATTATTCGCCCTGTAGTGGAGTACTATACTACCCACAATCCTAAAGGTGTAACAGTGATGTCTCTGATTGGTGGAGCTCGCTGTTTGGGCTGCACAATTAATGTTTTATGAAAATTGCAATATGGCCTGCTGCAAATTTTCAAATCGCAGTAGGCACAACGTTTGTTGAAGGCGAAATGTGTGTCAATATACCATTTTAAATGCAATATTGCAGCGCTGCAGGGATGTTCTGGTTTACACATAATATTCTGGCTTAAGAAAACATCTTTCCTGGGCACAGATTACTGCAAAAATCACACCATAATCCTTTTTATATGCAATGAAAATGAAATAAATAATTGCCATTCGATATTTTTTCAACATCGTTCATCCCTGCTCACTGTTACCATGGAAATGTTTATCGCACCCACAAATGGATAGTGAGGTTTTTTTTTTTCTTGCTCAAATTCAAATGTTTTAGGGTCGCGGTTCATTCTCAATGATTTTCAATTGGTTGGCTCATTTCCACGCTGAACACTCTTTACATAATGATTTTCTGAATGTAAATAGATTCAGTTATTGGGAAATTTCCTTCCAGAACCAGAGTTGTCCAAAAAGTGGGCGGTCACTGTTGAGCTCTATGTCTCTGGATGAGTCGATTCCAGCCGTCCGTATATTCATTTGCGCGGCATTGAGGAGCACGTGCACTCGGCCTTCCTCCGGAACCGAACAGCCGATCAGCCTTCCAATGCGAAAACACGGTCAACGTCTCCACCTGGCGGATGAGTCGTGGTACTGTACTCATCCTAAACCTATCTAAATAATAATAAAATAATAAATAAATAATAAAAATAAATGTCATGAAATTTAAATTCAGGCTTCCCAAAGATATCGTTGCAACAACACTGCAAGGCGGTGGGGAATATACAAAACACTGATTTTCACTGAGTGGACAAATTAAGTAAAATAACGATGTATGTGTAATACAAATAAGAAAACTGAGTGATTTTAGCTAGAAGATGTTAAAATAGCAATGTCCACCCTGACAAGAGTACAGTCCTGGGGGGAAACAATGAATTTGATCATTTCTTTGGAAAGAAAATGGACAAAGTTATTAAACTTGGCGTTAAACAATATTTGATATCGGCCGAGTACAGCAGTTTTCCTCAGGCTTCCCCTGAGGTTTGTAAATTGATCCAATTTCTGCAATTCCCAGAAGTCCATGTTGTCATCTGTCTGTCTGACTTCTCTTCTGCATCGTAGTGCTAGAGGCTGGTTGTCCTTGTGTCTCATACATTTATGTTTTTTCTCTCTCTTTCTCAGGAGGTCCTCCTGATGTGGGCAAGATGCTGGGTGGGGAGGAGAAGGAGGAGGACCCCGACGCAGCCAAGAAAGAGGAGGAGCGACAGGAGGCGCTGAGGCAGCAGGAGGAGGAGAGGAAGGGCAAATATGCCAAGATGGAGGCTGAGAGGGAAAGCATGAGGCAAGGCATCAGAGATAAGGTATAGTGACAGCATACTGTATAATAACCTAATGACTAATTTAAATACTAATAAGGTTGTCTTAACTCAACACAGAGAACCAAGTCAGTGTCTCATAGTCAGGAAAACAACCACCAATACAAAGAAATACAGAAATGTGAACACTAAACTGTAAAATTGTGTCAAATCCATGTAAGAAGTTTAGATGACTTTGATTGCTGTCCCATCCTTTTATGTTAAGTAGCTTCTAAGGGCTTCTCATCTTGGCTGCATGACAGCAAAATCTTGTTCTTTTTTTAACTAACAGACCTGTGTTTGAAATAGACTACCATCAGACTATTTTTGTTTGCTTTTATGTAATTTTAAAATAGATCAGTGGAAGATGAGGAAGGAGAAATGAGGAGCCATGATTAATAAGAATAAATTTGAATTTAAATGATTGGCTCAGAGAGGACTGCTTTATAAAAGTGCAAACTGCTACAATCTAAATTCTTATTCAGGAAACTGTTCCAATTCTTCAGGCACAACTGTAACAGCATTGTTAAATGTACAATATGATCTTTCATTGTGTAGGTCTTTGATTATTTAAATTCTTTTGCATTTTCTATCAAAAACACAATGTCCCATAATGTATTTTGCAGTCTGAACCAGCGTTAGTATGCTTTTATTGTCTACAGTCAGTGTAAGTGTTTGCTTTGAGTTCCCCTCTCCACAAATGTGGGGCTGCAGTGTAACCACTTCACTGCAGAGGCAGTGTGAGAGACAGGCAGTCTGTGGGTGGGGCAGGTCTGAGGGGAATACTGTGATTCAGCGGGATGAAAAGCGGCACTCTTCCCTCGGCTCCTCACCTCCTCTATTCCTCCCAAGTTCTCCCTGAAGTGAACAAAGAGCAGGAATGACTCCCAAAGTGCTCGTTACTGAGGGGTTTCTGTCCGCTTCCTCCACAGCTTCATCCCGTTGGGCCACATACTGCGAGAAATGTCCATATTATAGACGTTTTATCCAGATGTTGGGGAATGGAATGACGTTATTAACAGTTTTGGGTGGCATCAGTTTCCAGAGCTGGTGGATTTTCGTTGTTTGCCTTTTCGAACAAATACATACTGCAAGATTTAGACATGCATTGTCACAGTGTGAACACTGAGAAGCAGCAACCCATCCACCCGTTTTTTACATATTCTAAAGCTTTGCTGAAAGACACAGACGGGAACAAGAGGAGGACAAAGATGAAGGGTTAGCAGCTGCTCAAATTACAGGAAAACAGGAAAAGGCTCCGTCAGATGGGATATGTCGGATATGGATGGATGAGTAGCAGTGCAAGGGCATAATGTCGTATTCATGTTGTATTGGAGTTATCATAATTACAATTTACCAACTCGCATCCCCAAATGAGTCCCAAATGAGTGTTTATCACAACAACAAAAAAACTGTTTCCAAGCAAATCACATCACCCGAAGACCAATCAGTCAATTTAAGATCCATTTATTGAATTTGGCATTACACGGTCAATGTGCAGTATTTTTTTAACCCTGCATTAACACACACACACCCCCCCCCACACACACACACACCAATCTGTATTACATCCCATGCTCACGATGCTTCAAGCAGACATGTTGGCCTCAGCAGATATTGGTGTCAAGCTTTTCAGGGCAGAGGGCGACTCCATTCTTACAGCTGCAATAAAAGATGTTTTTGGCCTCTTGAACCCCACAACAGCTAACGCATCAAAGGAAGAGCACTGGGATGCACAGTGATTGTTGGCGTAGTGGCCATAGTAGAAACAAAAGGTCATGTGACACACTTGGACCCAGACAGCAAACATCGCAAAAGAAGAAAAAAGTAAAATATGGAAGAGATGTAGAAATAACACATCCAGCAGAACCAATCACCAAGCCCACTAAATGCAAAGTTTACAGACAACAATGCATCAAATATATAATTTTTTTTTAAGAAAACACTAATTACTGCAACGTAGTTATGCATTTCCTTTGCACCCTTCAATCTTCTAACTTTGACATATTTCTGTGTTGGACCAACAGTATGGCTTGAAAAAGCGCGAGGAGGCCGAGGCCGAGGCCGCAGCCGCCGCAGAGGAGTCTGTAGAGGGCAGCTTGACTCGACCTAAGAAGGCCGTGCCGGCCGGCTGCGGCGATGAGGAGGAGGAGGAGAGCATCATGGACACAGTGATGAAATACCTGCCAGGCCCGCTGCAAGACATGCTGAAGAAGTAGGCCGGCTCGTTAGCTCATGCTAACGTTATCTAGCTTAGTTCATAGGCTACATTCACAAAGTTGCTCAGATCTTTTCCCCCCCACCCACATGACAGATGTGAACATTGCTTTGTGAGCAATGTTAAATAACAGGAAGTTTAATCTGGCGCATTGTTTTTGAGTGTTCGGACAAATCTGAGTTTTATGGTGGGGAAATGAGTCAGGTGTGAAGCAGCAGTGTGAATGGCAGCCATTAGACTAAGCTAGGCTAGGCTGACCCAACGGTCAAGGTGAACGTTAGCTATGTTACACTAGAGAAGCTGACAGCAAGCAGAGGGGCTAAAAAACACAATGTTAGGTGGTTTAGCCTTCTAGTCCGAGACGTTTGAAACTCCCTTTTCTCCTCTGCAGAGCTCTCTGAAGCACTGAAAAATAGTCCCCCTGTCCACCATGCTGTTCACTCAATTTGTACATAAATAAATTAATACATTACAAGCCCGAAGGTGGGCAAACAATCATAAAATATTATATTAAATTATTATATTAACTGTGTGTCTGTCTCTCTGAAAAAAAAAAAAAAAAAAAGATGTGATAACTTGATAAGCCATATTTTAAAAAGGAAATTTAAAGACTACTGTCGTGTGCTCCTAAAGCTACTGTTTTGTGTTGGACCATGTCTGAAACTTATGTAAACCCTTTTTTTGCACACAGTGTTACACATCCTCTGTCAGATCTATTGTCTATCTCCCAGACACATAAGTGTAATAACATTCATGTAGTGTAGTGTTTAAAAATGTTTGTACTCCCCTTGTTCAGTGCGTCTCCTTCTTACGTCTTGCATGCCATTTGTCTGGACACGTCTGTTGTGTGAATATCTACAAACTCAACCCCCCCGCCCCCTTTTCTCCTCTTCTTTATCATGCAAAAAATATTAAGGCAATAACTCCTAAGTTTGAGTGTGTTTTCACTTCCATGCAGATATAATCGTTAATAATATCAGTAATGAAAAAAATGATATGTAAGCATTCAGGAAATTTCATTTACAGGTTTGCAGGGTTTTCTTTTTTGTTGTCTCATTGTTTTTCGATGAAGAATGACCGTGTAGCCGTTCATACAACAGCCAAAACCTTAAGCTTTCAGCCATAAAACCAGAACTTACAATATATATATATAGATATATACTATTACTATCAGGATCTATAATATGGAGAGAATACTGAATGAATCTGTATGAATAAAGAGGAAACATGAGTTTTATAATAAGCAGTATAAACTTGAAGGTGGACTACAAGTCTGGATTTTGCGTCATGTGAAGAAAGACACCACCCTCCCTCAACACACACACACACACACACACACACACACACACACACACACACACACATACACACATGCAAAGTGAGTTTGGCTACTGGTTCAGTTACACAGAAAAACCAGACACGAAGTGATGCTTGATTCAGTTCTTATTGTTGGTCTAGATGTGAGAATGAGCCGCTGAGCGCAACGTGGAATGCCATTGAGCAATAAAGGATTATCATGTATGTTTCTGCCTGAGATTCAATAAAAACTTAAAACCTTGTTCACAGACATCCAAAATGTGTCATTTTCTGTTGTCTGGGATGTGTGGTTGGAGAACTAGAGACCCTCTTGCGATTGGGATCACACCAGCCGCTCAATCGGGCCAGGGGTGGAAAGGTGGGGGGGGGGGGCAATGGCCACTTCCTGGCCTTCATTTTGATCTCAACTACACACCTATAAAGTTTCAAGACTATATTTTGCAAGGTTGAGACGTTATCGCGACATACTGGCGGACTCCTCAAAACTGCTTCTGATTCAGTGTCTTCAGGACCACTTGATGCCAGGGTGACTCAGACTCACAAGGTGAATTTAAAATGTTTATGTTTTAAACAACAAAACATTTTGTTTCATATTTATTTTTATTATTATCTTCCCAATAATTTAAATGAATTCTAAGTAAAGATGTAAATATGAAACACCAACTATCTTGTTATTTGCAAGTGCTTTTATCATTTCAAGTGTTAATTGTAAAAATAAATGTTGACCTGGTGTATTTCCTCCATATTGCCACAGGGTGACACTGTTGTCTAAATATGGGAGGACACAAAGACATATTTCAAGCTTTATTTATTCATTTATTTGCAAAAATTCAACCCAAAAAGGTGAACTAGCTAACAAAACAGAGTCAAGCACTAAAATATCAGAAAACACGAGACAGAAGAAGAGAACTGGACACACAAAGACTTTGAGTGGCCTCTTTTGCCTCTAGGCATTCAGTTACTTATTGTTTTACAAATGTTTACGTCCATAATTACCATTTGTTCAACAACACCCACAGCACTGACGAGAGAGTAACAAAGCAGTGATATTAAATAACATTAAAAGGGCTATCCAACCCTTAAGCATGCTGTCAGTATCAGGTACAGTTGTTGACATCAAGGAAACATGGACGATACAGTCAGGTCAGATTTACCTTCCAGTCTGCAACTTGTAGTTTACCCATTTTCTTTAAGCAGAAAGATACAGACCCATTTCATTTTGAGCCATTAAAACGGAACAAGAGCAGACCATTTCAAGCCGATTGTTACTGGAGCAGTTTTATTTTCAGACAGCAACATATTAGCTCTAGTTTCTGGTTACATCAGCAGCTCATTGTACTGTCAATTTGAATTAAGTGCTGCAAAATAAACAGCTGAGTAGATCATCACCAGCATTTAGTCGGAGTTGGTAACAAGGACATGAACATGTATTCACAGACATGTTTTGCTCTAAATAAGAAGAGCATTTCCATCGTGAACTCGTAAAGGATCCATCCAGTATCAGAGCGTAACATTGTAGTTCAGATGTCCGGTGTTGATTTAAGACCCGTCACAGCTAACAAGCATTTTAAAACTGCTGTTAACATTTGTTTTATTTAAATACAATGGATGGATTTGTGTAATCTGACAGCTGTAAAGACATTAGAGGTTTCCTGTGTTTGTAAATCTGTGCCCACTGAAATGATCCAAACCTGGACTGAGGCGTTAATGTGAAACCTGTAACAAACAGAAAGTCAACAGTACCAACCATTTTGTATCAAACCACACATTTTAGCTCCAGTAAATATAAAATAACCACAAACAATCAACAAACCAGACCTGGTTGAAAGTGTGACAGAAGTCCATTCAAATACTCGCCGTTACTTTGGGTTATTACAGTCCGACTTGTAGACAACAACTTCTATATAACAACACGGTGTTCGTAGGATATGATACAGTGGGTTCATAGAATAGCTAATGTCAGTAAATAAAAGTTGGCAGTTGCCATTCCCAGCTAGCAGGAATGCTCTGCAGGGACTGCCAACATAAATGCTGGATAGTATAACAATGTAAAGTGTAATTAGAGTGTACATTTTCATTTACAGAAACATTTTTACACAAGTTATCACGCTGTCCAGCACAATCAATCCATGAAATTAAGTGTTTGAGTGGCTTCTGACTCTTTCCCAGGTCTGTCACAAATAAATATAATCTGTATATAGCGACAATTCTCACAGTAGCCAGGTTTATAAATCTAATAGTCAATTACTGAATAATCTGTATTGCTTAGTATTTGAGGACTGTGAGTCACAAAAATACGGTTTAGACCAAATTAGAAAAAAGGCTGTAACATGAGAGGTTCAAAATCCAACATCACAGAGTTTTCTTTTGGTCTAATCAATTTAAATGGGACATTGGCTTTGGTGAATAATTGGTAAAAAATACCTTTTATTTTGACCGTGAAGCATCAGTAGAAGCTTTTGGGAACAGCAGTAATGACAGCACAACTCATTTACAGCATAATAATAATAATAATAATTAGAACTCATTCAACACATCAATAGAAACAGGGATTTCTAAAAGTGTCCTGTCACCTTTCAGTGGCCCCTCATTCAAACCAGACCTCCAGCCCCCTTTATTAAGGACTCTAGACTCTTGAGGAGATATTAATGGATTCACAATGGCAAAGCCTTCCCTGGTTAGTTCATACAAAGACCTAGAGCAAATGCCCACGTCTCAAACCCAAGTCAAAACTTTAAACTTCAGAGCACAGAAATAAGCACATAATCTCATATTTTGTACTGAAAGCTCAGAAGGACACTGCTGATAAATCCCATTGGATCCTTTAATATCTACTAAAAAAAAAGAGTCTGGAAAGTAGAAAGAGTTCAATGACAATTGAACCTGAAGTGATGGGCGTGGTCTTCTGGGTAGGCCATCGGAGGGTGTGAGGCTGGAGAGGACGGGGTTTGTAAAGATGGTCGGGGTCGAAGGGGAACGAGGGCAGCCCTGGTCTCTACACATTCGTCCGACACTTGGGGAAGATGGGACCTCCCTCAAGCCTTCTCTTTCTTACTGGAGATGGAGGAGATGGAGGGACACAGAAGAGACAGATTGACAGATGAAGAAAAATAGTGGTATGAGGATGAGGGGGGAGGAGGGAGGAAGGGACACCCAGAGGAAGAGAAACATTAGAAAAAGACAGTAGTTCATCATCATCATCACAATCAACAACTTCAGCTAAAGCAGAGCAATAGTTGACCTGCATCTCTTTGCTTTCCATGAGTAAAGCAAAGAGATGCAGCTGAAAGACGGTAACGGGTTTCAAAAAGCAGGACAGAAAGATTAAAATCACAGCTCTTTGTCTTCAAGTGGCTTTAGCAGGAGCTCTTGGAGGAGAAAGAAAAACAGCAGACGGAAGTAAGACATTGATAAGAGAAGGGCTGGATTATCCCTTTATGGACCCGGGGCAAGAGATCATCATTAATATGACTGATCACGATTACATTTAGCAAAATGCACCATGTAACAATATATACTGAAACAACAAGGGCCAAAACTAAGTTAAAACTAGATTTGTAGTTGTGGGTGTTGCCTTAAAAAGAGGACTCTGATTTAGCATTGCACTCCGAGAACAAAAATCAATGCAGCAGAACCAGAGATATCGTCTTCTTTATTCCGAGCATATTTCTTCCTCATCAAAACCTGGTGGCTCCATTGCCCACAATGCAACTCAATCATCGACAGTTCGGTCAGAAAGTGTTGCGCTATTAGCGGCTAATGGTCTGGTACAGAGGTGTAGTGAACTCACTTCTCTCTGACTCCAGAACCCCAGATTATTTTCCACTTACTGCTCCAGCTGAGGCGATTCCTAAAATTTCTCTCAGCTCTCTTTGGTGCCACTAAAAGCTTAATACAACTTTTTTTCACATATGCATCATCAACACCTGTAAACAGAGTTTGGTGTGTAAAATCATCTCACTTGCACTTTTAGGCCACTTTCCTTTCAGCTTATACTGTGCTATTGTGGTGCATTAAATATTAACAAACAAATGTGCAATGTATTAAATGATCCCAAACAAATCTCCACACAGTGAACCTGAAGACTTCGGGGCCACCGAGGGTTTGGGGAACCAGAGCAGTTGCCCACTTTGCCAGGTGAACAATCAAGCTCTGGATAAGAGCAGCGTTTTAGAGAGGAGAGGAGAGGACAGAGGTCGAGCAGAGGAGGCCAAATGCCTGCAGACAAGGCAGGAACGGCAGAAACAGCACGTCAGGATAAGAGAATGATCAAATGAGCAAAAAGGCCAAAGAGGAACATAAATTAAAGTGGCCAAAGAATAGATCATAGCACTGATTCATTACCGTGAAAGTGATGCCAAAACAGCAGATGAAGACCAAGAAGGTTTCTGCAGCCAAAAGAAGATGAAACTCCCAAAAGCTACAACAGTAAGCAAAGAGAGAAGAGGTATATAGTGGAAGCTGTTGTCCTGTCAGTTAGGGGATCAATGACGTGGCCCTTGTTAGGACTTAGGACAGAAGCCGAGTTCAATCCCCTCTCATCTACATGTTGTACTTTCATTTTAAAGCGGTTAAAGCGGTTTATTCTTCTTTATTTCAAAAGTACCAGTTATTCTAATCGTGCAATAACTTAATATTTAATCGTAATATTTCAGAGTCAAGTTTCCTTTTCATTCTTTTACTTCTGTTGAGCAGAATATATTCATATTTTTAGATAACCTACAAGTGTTATTTCCCTGCTTCTGGACCTTCCAGACTTCAGTATTGCTGCTGCCTGGTCGAGCAGACGTTCCTCTACTTCTTTTGGGAAATGTAAAGACATTGTTCTAACATAAAACATATTCCGACTATGGTGGGGATCGTAGAGTCAACAGCAGCTAAATTAGGGAGTCCCTGTCATCAGAGATGATTAAAAGCTGAAGAGGAGGAAAGTACTGGAATAGGTGCTGTGGAGAAGCAACAGAAACTCTCAGAGGAGTATGACAGACGGTGGCAGAGGTTTCCAGTGGTCTGGAAGAGAGCCAGGTGATGTTGGCAGAAGAAAGGCGAGGCTGTGCGTTTTCTTTTTTTTTTGTGTTACTTAGTCTTGGACTTGAACTTTTTTCCGAAGGCCCTTTCCAGCTCAGGAACAGACAGAGTGAGGGTGAAGGAGCCGTCCGACTCCGACCTGATGACCCGAGCTTCAAGATGCCGAGGGGAAGGAAAGCGGTATGACAAGATTATGACACAGAGACTTAACTTCGAGTGGTTTGTGACACAACAAGAGCAGTTTCACAATACTGAACTTCACCTCAATTCTGTTTTCACCTTCGGTGGAGGTGAAGACTACCGCTTCGTCTTATTCTCACTCTCTAAACCTATTACAGGTTGCTAGATTACGTTCAAGAACATTCACACACAAACTTAACAAATGCTTCTTTTGTGGCGCTTAAAAGTATTTGTTGAGACTGTCAGATGGGAGTTAAATCAACTCTTTAGTACAAAGACAGCAAGTCAAATAATTACCATACAAAATTGTGCTTGGGCCTAGCAAGAACCATCTGTTCCACCAGTTTCATTTTGTTCTCGCTCTCATGCACAGACTCTTTTCTTAGTGCTGATGTCATAACTTAGGAAGTCCCTGTTTTGATTGGCTGGAGCTCTCTGGCCACACTACTGAGTTAACGGGCGATGATATCACTCTGATTCTTCTATTAGAGTCTGATTAAAGTAGAACCCAAGGAGATATAGTGAGGATAAATTGTCAGCACTGACGCACGTAACAACCAACACTGCCAAATGCAATACTACTGAAACACTTTGTACGAGTTACATAACCAGCACCACCACCGGACCAAGTTTAGTTCATGAACTTTTGTCATGTTCCAAAAGCAATTTCTCAGAGCAGACATAAAATGAGTCTGTGCGAGTCTGTAACCCACCCAGGTCGTTGTTGTTCATCATGGCGTTGGAGCCTCGGAGGCGCGGACCCTGCTGGGTGAAATGATATCCAAACTTCAACAGCGTGCTGTTTTTCTCCAGCATGCTGGCTATCTCCATCTCCACCTTGTTGCCTAGCGGCTGGCTCTGGAGTTTGGAGAGAGAGGGAAATGGAGGAGGAGACACACAACGAGTTGTATAGTGATGATTTAAAAGCGGGTCGAAGAAGGGGATTTGTGGTCGCGATATGGAAACGTGAGGCGAAAGACACAAGTAAACAACAATAAAATGACTGCCATCCTCTCCCCAAACTGTGTACGGATGGAGGTGGTGATCTCCATGACAACAGAGAATGAAGAGGCAGGGGTAACATGCTTTACCAGGATCATTCAACAAGTTCAACTAGTGAGCTAGCTGTGAGTCACAGATGTACAACTATGCAGTATGACACATGGCAACGCAATCAGGGAGCATTAGACTGAAGTGGCAAAGATGGCCTGTGTACACCACCTGACACCCACACACACTTACTCACATAGCCCCGTTCACATTACAGGGCTGAATGCCCAATTGCTGGTCGACTTGCTTGTCATGTGAACGTAGCCGGTGGGTCAGAGTCTATTCTATGCAGGTGGATTTTGTTTGTGTGTGTATTGATGTGCGTGTGCAGGTACCTGATTGTCTATCTTGAGCTCCTGTAGTATGGTGTTGAACTGCAGTGACGCTATGAGGTACAGGATTCCTGTCCCTGTAATAAAGTTGGACTCAACGTTCAGGCTCTTCAGCGTCGTGTTCACCTTCAACATCTCTGCCAGGGCCTGAGGAAACACACATAACTATCTTACTCACTTGCAGTTGTTTAAAAAAAATGTAAAAGGAAAAAAAAGACGGGAAAAGAGACAATAAAGCAATATTGGCAATAAGATAAAGAGTTACTCAAATAAACCCTGATAAAAGTTTGAAGACAGAAAAGTGTTAATAACAGATAATAAATAATAACACCATAACTTGGTACTTGGACTTGATTTCAGATAGATGGAGCAATTAAGCAGGGAACATGGATTTTGTGGAGCATTTTTTAACAGTTGTGACTTACAAAGGCAACAGGGTCGTTGCTCCTGGTTCCTACAATACTGAACCTCTCCACCACAGTGTTCTTCATCAGAGCATCAGCGTACGCCTTCAGAGTCTTAATGGGGATGTTCTAGGGACAGAAAAACAAACATTACAGCTCAGTAAATACTTTACTTTTCATTGATTATTTATTATGTATTGTGTCATCAAATTAATGTTCTTCACATAAATTCCCAATTTTTTCACAATACAGAAACATGACTTAATTTTGTCCATGGAACGCAAAATAAAATGTGCTAGAAATTCAGTTTATGTTCTAAAATGAATTATAATTATAATTATTATATTAATATATTTAATTTAAATAACTTTTTAAATTCCATCTGCAAAACTAAATTGTATGCACCACGGTTGGTTTATTTCTGCTTTTTGGACTGTAATCAAACATGATATGAATCATTTGTTAGGTTCTTTCAGTGATAAGTACTAAAAAATACCATCAGGGACAGACGGCTGTTTCATATCAGATTTACAACTTTACAACAAGCAGGTCGTCTGAATCCAAAAGAAATCAAAATCAGACCCTGTTGTTTTTTAGTTTAAAAATACAGCAGCATTAAACTCATATCCTCACAGACATACACACTCTTACCTTGATGTTGTTGAGGTTGACCTCCACCAGGTCGGGGTCGTTCCTCTTCACTCTCAACAGGGTCTCTTCTACGTCAGTGGAGTTGGGCTCCTCATCAGGGACTGGTTTGTACTGGGTGCACTGGATCACACCTACAACACAATTACAGTACGCACAGAGGATATATGCTGATTGCTGAACTTTTTCTAATGGATACCACAGCATACATTGTTTTATTTGTTTTATCCCACTTTACAGGCAGTCAGTTTATGATAATTTAAAACATATACACTGAACAAAAATATAAACGCTGTAGTTTTGCTTATACTCTCATTTTTCCTGAGTTGAAATAAAATATTCAAGACTTTTCTATGGACACAAAAAGCTTATTTCTCTTAGGGAGCACTTTACCTTTCCCAAAATAATCCATCCGCCTGACAGGTGAGGCATATCAAGATGCTGATTAAACATCATTAATATTACACAGGCGTACCTTGGGCTGGTCACAATAAAAGGCCACAGCAAATTGTATAGTTTTAGTATCACATCACCCATGAATTGAATGTTCATTTATGTACCATAAGCCGCCTCCAGTGTCGTTTCTGAGAATTTGGCAGTACATCCATCCGGCTATATATCACCACGCATTACCAAGCCACCCCAGGACCTCCACATCTGGCTTCTGAGAACAGCCACCAGGACAGCTGATGGTTTGCTCAACCGTAGACTTTCTGCACAAACTGAATTGAATCTCATCTGCGTGCATGTCGTCCTCAGCAGGGCCTTGAGTTGGCAACTGCTCACCTTCGATGGTTAACGTGTGCCCCGTGGTGACGATTTGAATGCACAGAGATACAGTTACGAGATCCTGAGGCCTATTTTCGTGCCTTTCATCGGGCGCCATCAACTCACCTTTGCAGCATGATAACGCACCGCCCCATGTTGCAAGGATCTGCACACAACCTGCATACTTGTCAGACATGTCATCCGTTGAGCATATTTGGGATGCTCTGGATCGGCGTGTACGATAGCTGGTTTCAATTTCTGTCAATATCCAGCAACTGTGGGCCAACAACCTGATCAACTCTATGCAAATGAGATGCGTCACACAGCATGAGGAAGATGGGGAGTCAAACCATATACTGACTGATTCGTTGGGGTATCTGTGACCAAACAAATTTCTGTAGCCCTTGACATGTGAAATCCTTATAAATGTCTTTTTTCAAGATAATAATGCAAAGTTTAGAATGGCCTTTTATTGTGGTGCTGTTTAACTAGCATCTTGACAGGCCACACCAGTCTGGCGGATGGCTTGTTGTAGCAAAGGTGCCAGTGATCACTAACACGGATTTAAACAAATTTGTGCACACGATTTGAGAGAAATAAACCTTTTGTGCGCATAGAAAAATACTTAGATCTTTAATTTCAACTCGTGAAAAATGGGAGCAAAAACAAAAGTCAAATGTGTTTATATTTTTGTTCAGTGCATTTCATTTCTCAAAGTAGATAATCCATCGCCGTGAATATGGGGGGTTTGCATAGAATGCAGCACAGATTTGTCAAATTAATAGTAGTAAATAAAAATGTTTAGACATTTTGGTCTAATATATATATATATATATATATATATATATATATATATATATATATATATATAATTCACTACCCCAAGTGAGGGAGTTCAATTATCTCAGGGTCATGTTCACGAGTGAGGGTAAAATGCAGCGTGAGGAAAATGAGAAAGTGTGGTGAAGAGGGAGCTGAGCCGGAATACAAAGATCTTAATTTAAGCGTTGATCCACGTTCCAACCCTCACTCATGGTAGTGACCAAAGAATGAGATAGCGGATAAAAGCAGCTGAAATGAGCTTCCTTCGTAGGGTGGCTGGGCTCAGCCTTAGAGATTTAGTGAGGAGCTCAGATATCCGGAGCTCCTTTGCTTCGAGGTGAGGTGGTTCAACACCCAGACCCTGAATACGCTGGAGGGATTATATATCTAGTGTGATCCACTTATTTTTCCACTGTTTACTTATTTTTACTCTCTTTATGAGGAGCCGGTCATATTTGGAAGCAAGATGCTCGACCTCTGTCTCTGTTTGGAGCTGGAGGAGAATCCATAGGATGAGCCTCCACGCAAGATAAACAATGGTTCATTAAACACGTGTGTTTCTCTGTGAAGTAATGTACCACAGTTTACACTCTGTCGTGCAAGACGCAGTGTAGACAGATGAATCATCAGTTATTCTCTGAAGGGGCTATAGGACAACGTATGTATACACTTAACATCATCTATTGAATTGCTCAGTACTTGTGTAACTACTTTTGTGCGTGGAGTGCAACAAAAAGACTGTGCCGATCATCTTTGGTAAAATAAACCAACATTCTGCCAACGTGAGGTCATTCCACTTGATTCCAGTCCAAGTCAACTCACTTCAACATTTTACTTGAATGAGGTGATTCCTTTCCTCCAAACTAGTTGAGTGACCTGCGTTATTTTAGGATACTTTTACTTGAAAAGCCCTGCAGCAAATGCATAGAGTGATCGAACTGAGTGAAGACAGCTCATGCAACTGGTGGAGTTCAACAAATATAAGTTACATACGTTTTAGTACATGTGTACTAATGTGTACATGTGTATGCGTGTGTGTTTTACGTACTGTTGAGGCCTTGCTTGTTGACTATGGTGCTGCTGGCCAGGGCTTCGTAGTACTGCTGGTTACTCATCAGGGTGTGCATACCCAGGATGGCTGGAAGACAGTAAGAAGACTGAATGAGGATGGAAAGAACGAAGGGCTAGAACACAGACAGACAGACAGAGAGACAGAGAGAGAGAGAGAGAGAGAGAGAGAGAGAGAGAGAGAGAGGCTGAAAAAGAGTCTATAGATGTATTGATTGTCTAGTTACAACCGTACAGTTGACCACCATGCCAATACAGACAGCACATCGGCACTTGCAGCATCCCAAGCAACTCACTGTCATTTTCAACGATCAAGCAGCTGCATTCTGAAAGGTTGAAGTTAATGGGTAACATCTAAGGGCTTTGTTTTGCCCACTGGCAGCAGTGAATATGAAACATGTTTTTTTTGACCGAGCAGCTACTCTGAGGACGCTAGATTAAATAAAGGATTTAGAGATAACGATCAACTCATCTGTTCATCAGAGACAGCGGAGAACAGAAAGACATAAACAGTGAGGGAACAAAAGCTATCAAGCTGCTCTTTGTAGAATTGGGGCATGTTACCTTCAGAAACTCCAGGGACTCGTTGGGCTCTGAAAATATGTCTGCACTGTCTCTGTCGTGGGATCTCTCAACTTACCACAAGTGAGATAAAAAAAAAAACTTCCGCTGCTAAATCTATCTAGATCACTCTTTTAAATGTCAGTCATCTTTACAGCAAATATGTGTAAAGTGTGTACATGCAGCAAAGTATTTGCCACAGTAATGGCATTCGCCATACATTACACTGAATCGAGGATGTGTAATGCATGTACAGCGCAGACTGTGTCACTGGGTCAAGCTGCATGGGTTCTGCTAAATGTCTGCTTAACACAAGCTGACAACATGAACATGACAAGAGGGCCAGAACCGTTCCATGCAAAGACAAATGGGTGTGCAGTCTACAGATACCCCGGATGATGCTCAGCTAGTGAACAGAGATATCCAGCAGGGATGGAGGAGGTGGAGGAGATGGAGGGATGGAGGGGGAAAGGTGGAGGGAAGATGGAAGGATTGCTAGAGGAAACGGAGAAGATTTGGATTAAGGAAAAGTGAATGAATGAGGGGAAGTCGAGGCCACTGATTAGTGAGAGAAGATGAAGATGAAGAATAATCAGACATTTGCACTTTAGCGCATGAGATCCAGTCCAAGGATGAGCTTCATTTAGATACTTTTATGTCTGCATGTCGGCGAGTGTCTATTTTTTTTTTAAGGTTAGTTTTTAGGTTTCAAAGAAAATCCAAAAGCTTAACCTTTTTTTTTTAAAATACTATAAACACATGAAAAACTGATAAAACAATTCTGTTACAATTTTTGTCTTCACTTTCTATTATTGGAAGTATTTTCTAAACTGCCTTCCCCACGAGGACTCTGATAACTGTAAAACTGTGGTAAAAATACTGTCTTCTTTTTGATAAATAGACAAAACAATTACAAAAAAACATGTGTATATGTGGTTAAAAATAGGATAAAAATGAGACCTCTGAACCTCATGAATACACTGGATGTATATAGGAGATGTGAGGGGCCGTGATTGAGTTACCTGCGATATCACAGAGTTCAGCATCAGATGCACTCGCCAGGGCTTCTTCTAGCTCCGGCTCCAGAGTCACATTCTCCATGATGGGGTCCACCATCTTTTTGGGCACCCAGGCTTTCCCTACAACACGAGTGGATAGACTCAATACAAAAGACATACATTACCCCGCTACTACGATGACCAGCATCCCTAGCGTGTAACGATTTGCTAGATACTTGTGAATTAAAGGTCCCCCTCCACACTCACACAGGTGTTTTCTATTGATTAATGAATGTCAATCAAGCCTATACACAGTCCTGAGGAGGAGTCTAATCAGGCAAATATGTGAAAACACCTGTGTGGGTGGACAATAGGAGTGCATGGCCATTTAATATGTTATAATAACATGATTACAAATAAATAACACAACGGCTGGACATTTTACACTTTATTATAGAACGGTATAGGACATTGTGAGTGCTGGTGATACAATGAAACCTGTGGTTTAGTAAAAAATATGTTTTTTTTATACTTTGCTGAGTATAAGCATGTACTCTGCTGCATGTTTTCCATGCAGCAGAACATGACTAAATGGCCTTGACTTTTATTATATCAGGCAAAGCACATGTGTTATTTATAATGTTAACGGTGTCTCTGTTTCATTCAAGTATCCCACTAAGACACAACAGAGAGCCAGCATGTAGAAATAGGAAGCTATTTTCCCAATCCTAATTACAACCTGGATTTTGATGGGGAAGAGTTCCAGAAACTGGTAACTCCGAGATGGCATGAAGGCATCATCAGCGCTGTACGGACACAGTACAACTGGCTAAAAATACATCTATTTTTAGGTAGAAGACTTTCCTCAGAAAGTCAGTATGAATTACAGAAACCGCCAAGACCATTAACTTGTTAGAAACTCATACCGAAATAGAGAATATACTGACGTAATTGCTTCAAATTTGAATGTCGAACTAAGGTGAAGACTCACACAGAGATCTCTGACGAGCTCTCTTACATAACAGCTGAGCCCATCACTTCGTCTAGTCACAGCTGGCCGCAGGTCTGACTGACTGTAAAGACCCAGACGTGTCTTTATTGACAGGTCCGCTATGTCTTTGCTCTCGTGTGGTCAGCTCCTCGGGTTTCTGCCAGACTTTTTTTGATCCCCCACATACACACAGTGGTGAGATGCTACCCAGAGCGCTTAGTTTCCCCAATCATACCACTGCACTCGTAAATCACACTGTTAACAGTTGTGACAAGTCAAAATCAACCTGCTTCAAGCCCAGCTATGGTGCGACCCGTACTGGGCTTCATCTCAGTCAGTGGAGGGTGAGCAGAAGGGGAGTGGTAAAAAAAACAAAAAAACAACATGAAGTGGAGTGATGACAGACAGCTTCAAACAGGATGCAGTAACTCCGCTCTCATGCTTCGTGTTTTAACTGGATGTTAAAAGCATTGCTCAACAGTGCCTTGACTGTACTAGTTGAGGGAGGGGAGATTGTTACTCGCTCACTTTCCCCACCTGCAGTTTTACAGCTGGTCTTTGAAGTACACAAGTGCACTGAAGCAACAACACCAGCAAAGAGGTTCATGACGACAGTGACAGAACAGAGACCTACTAGAGTTTCACATAGAGATGTTTGGTATCTCTCACCATCCATCACACACATCAGCGTCCCTACTGGACTGGTGCCACCGTGCCGACAGGCCTCACAAGGCCTAGTGAGGGGTAGTCTTGTGGAACCAATCTCCCTTTAGGGAATAAAAATTAAAAAAATCCTCCTTCTCATGGATACCTGAGATGTCCATGTTGGACGTGTGAAATCAGTATTTTGTGAGAGACCTTTGAAGGTTTGCGGCTTAATCTGAATCTTCTCCAACGTGGAGCATAATACCCCCCCCCCCTCCAGCTCACACAATTGTATTACTCAGTTACGTCTAATATTTAGGGGAAACCAAACAGTGTTGACATCTGGTATTCTTGTCATCTTTTCACTCGATAGCAACAGTGCAAGGAGCGAGCCAAAGCCACCTTTGGATCCAAGTAGGTGAACTGTGAGCAAACAAGTGTGTACCTCTCTTCTCCCCCGTGAAGGGCACCAGGTCTTCCTGCTCAGGATGCTCTTTGGCCTGTTTCTCCAGGTGGGACAGCAGGTTTTCTCTCTGAAACGTTCCCGTCGGGGCTTTCTTGGTCTGGTCCTTCTGCCGCATCCCGGCTGGCAACAATGCATTCTAGACAAGGATGAGAATTTACATCAGACTGGCAACTGGGTATTAGGGGTAAACAGTTGTTGTTTTTTCTGAATTAGTCTCACTTCCTTCTTCAACAGTATTTAAGTCCTACCTTGCAACATCAGTGCAGAACAATGTAGAACAAATGACTCCAGGCTTTCTTTCCTTGCTACAGTAATACTACTGTATAAAACAGTAATCTCCATTACACATTTTCCAGGCACCACTGGTACCATTGAGCACTCCAGTCAGAGGTGAGGAACGAATCCTTTATGCATGGTTAGTGGGGATTTAAATGTAAGAATTTTTCAACCTCAGTCGTTTATTAAAAGAATGAACAGTTAAAGTAATAATCTCGAAGACTTTCACTTAAATGAACACAAACTACGATTTCATACATTTTGCAGGTATTCACCAACACTAAAACCAGATTGTGCCCAAAACTGAAACGTATTATTTGAAATAAATTATTTTAACAATTTTGTGGACTTTTTTGGGAGGGAGACAATTATACAATATGATACAATATTAAATCATAATGAGATAGATCTTTGGCGGTACAGTATCTTTGCTATGGTTAATGTAACTCAAACATCCTATCTCTACTCCAGCCCAACACAGAACCAAGACATGTCCCAGAGCTTTGCTGCTCGCCACTTTCTTTTCATCCTAAAGCAATATTCAAAGCCAAGCTCTTACAAGTGCTACTTATAGCTTCATATCTTATCAGTCCTCTCAGCACTCACAGGCTTCTCTCCCCTTAATGACTCTCACTCTCTCTGCCAGCAAACCGTTTTCAAAAACATAACAAATGATTTCCCCCGTACGCCCGCACATTTACATTATTATTTGGTTTGAAATATGCTCTTTGGAAGTAAAAGAACAATGTCTCTTCTTCTCAGTTTCTCCCATCCAGTCTTTCCAGTGGTGGTCCGTAAATGTTCACGTGACTTACTGAAGTATTTATAGTAAAGCCAGGAGTATATCACACCGTCACTGCCAAGCTTTTTAAGTCACACTTTATATCAGCTGTAGATAACAGGTCCCCAGCATGTTATTTTTACCAGCATGAGTCTCTCTCTCTGTCTCTCTGTCTCCTGTCCCTTCTAACTTTACTTTCCCCTGTCATCCTGCCTCATTTGGTCTCCGTCTCTCTCCTCCTCTCAGCCGCCATAGCAGTCATTAATGAGCCCACGAATGCAACATGTACAGTTACAAGACAGAACACAAGGCCTCCATGAGACGCAGGGGTTCACTTTTTTTGGCACGCGAGTAAAACGTGACATTTTCTCATATTACCACCGTAAAAAGTTGACACGGCAAACTTAGCAAACTGTTGCTTATTTACGCATCCAGCAGTCACAAAGCAACATTTACTTGGAGTTGTGTTTTCTGGCCACGTGATGCCCATCATGCTCTCTGCTTTATGCTTTGGTTTGGTCTCCACCAACTCTTCAGAACAGATATCTGGCTCTTGAGCTGTTATATATGCTTCTACTTTGTCTGTTAGCCGTGGTGCTGGGCAGGTAGAGTACAGTGGCTTTACTGAAGTGTTTCTTTACTGTAAATAGCTGCCTTAAAGAGTGAACCAAAACAGTAAAGTTGCGGTCCGTAAAAACAATGAGCTGAAAGAGATTTTAAGTGGATGAGTGAAACTAATACAACATTCTCTCTTTAGGTTGAACTTTCCATGATTTTAGAAATGTCACCAGTAATCTAGGTACACGAGATTCGTATCAGCCTATTCCAGATTTGAAAAAAGCCTGTTAGAGCTTTGATCCAAAAATGTCTCCACTCTCAAGGGAGGTGATGTCTTAGAAAAGTAAACAATATGAGCCAGTCCAAGTTGTAGTGTATCATTGTACGACTGTGAGGCAGTACTGCATGCACAAAAAAAGGGTCTCAAGATGATTGACGATAAATTTATATTTCTACAATAACAGGAATGCTGACGGGCATGTTGTGTTTTCTTTGTCCAACATGACTTTTTTCTTTCTTCAATGGCTTACTGGAACTGATGTGAGAAGCCTTGCTGGGAAGGTTACCGTGTGTGTCAGAGCAAAGGGGCACTTTACTGTTGTGAAACGGGTTACCCTCGTAAACAGGCACAAACAAGGTAAGCACGCACGCACTGCCTCCCACTGTTTCCTCCGTTTACGTCATGGAGGCCCTCCGGTCAATCACTGCCGGCATCGGTTCTCGCCAACACACACACACACACACACACACACACACACACACACACACAAACACTTAGTCCCACACATTATACCCTTCCAGTCATCCCCTTGGCGTTGAGGGGGAATCCAGCCACTTTATGAGCAGTCAGACATTCATCAGAAAGCTATTACAGCTGCTGTCACCAACTCGACCCGTGATACATCGCTGAGGGTACCGAGCTGGCTGCGGATGCATCGAATGCAGAGATAAACACGCCATAACAAGTAACAGAAATTAAATATGAGTGTAAATTATGATGTACTGCACCTTCTGTAGTATAATGACTAACAACATGATATGCCAGCCTGCCTCCCATGGACTGACCTTAATGCTAACAGAGAAATATTGTAAATGAGAGGGCAGAAGGCAACGAAACGCTAGCAAAAACAAGCATCATGACAAAAACACTCGTATGAAAAGTTGAGTATTTTCTAGAAACTATCTCTGTTTCAGTTTAGCCTTAAAGCTGATAACTTTAAAAAAAATATTAGCATATTTGTTCAAACTGTCACCACTGATACATGAGCCAGTTAATCTGTGTAATAACAACAGGGTTCTCTGCCTCCTTTTAGTACTCCTAACAGAATATGAAAGACTCCACTGCGCTCAAAGGAAAACAACCAATCAGATTTCAGTGTACGATTTAGCTGTAAAATGAGAAAGTTTGCTCCGGCCGCCATTTTGAAAACAGTCCAGGCAAAATCAAGCACCGCCCACCGGCCCGGAGCAAACTTTCTCCTTTTACAGCTAAACAGTAGCTTTTACTAGAAAACTTTAAAAAATTTGATATATAGGGAAAGCTGTAAAATAATCTTGATTCATATTTGATCAGCACTGCCCAGAATGACGGTTTGATCGCAGTTCGAGAGCAGTGAGGCAGAGGAATCAGATTTCTTTTCACAGATTAAAAAGTTGAAAATTCTAAAGATGACACATTCAAACTGTTTCGTCCGACTAAACGTTCAAAACTATTTTGATTTATGATGATGTAAAACAGAAAAAATTGAGCATCGCCTCATATCCAGAAGATGAAAGCACCAATGTTTGGATTTTACTTGATAAATGAATTTTGAATGAATTCAACAAAATGTGAAATTGTTGTCGATACATTTTTCTTATTATTTTAGCCTCCATACCTGTATCTACTGTAAACATCCCTACATGATTATATTATTTTATGGTGTGGGTCATCATCTACATTTCACACATCCTCTTTAGTTTGATTACAGTCGATCTCAGTCCCATTGTGCAGTGACACTAACTGCCCACTGATTGGCTGGCTTTGTACACACTGCATTTAATGCACAATCCATCAGCCACCGCTGTACTAAGACAAACCATTATTTACATTACAGCCATGTACTCATGAGCACTGTGCGTTCAAGGGCATTCAAAATGTTTTGCACTTAACACAGTTTGAAACACTGAAATTAGCCCACAGCGATGCAGATGAGAACACAGGGACATGTAGTGTACAGCAGTGTATTACACAAGGGGCCTCTATACGATTCTGTAGGACCCCATAACTCTCCGCTGACAACAACAGAGTGACAGTAACACCTCCTTATGGCCTTTGTATTATAAACTTACATCAGGATCCAGCTCCTCTAGTTCATCCTCTAATCGCTGCAGCTCCTCCTCTGACAGTTTCTTCAGCAGCTCGTCCTCGTCTATGTCCCTGTACTTCTCCATCTCCTTCTTCAACACCGACATGATGGACAGCACACCTGCAAGGTGGATAACGTCTCGTCAACACGACGTGCATCCATGTTGGTTGGACTTTGAGGATCACGTGACATTAAATATCTACGTGATTGACTGGAATTCATTTATCTCGTAAACATTTGGATGGAAACAACATATTTTGGGCAACTTTCGTCTGATTTCAGGCAATGACAGTGTGCTTTCACAGTATCCTACGACGTTTATCTTAAAATGATATCCATTGTGCTTCAAAATAGCTTGAGGTGATATAATTAGCAGTTAAACCAAACTGTTACTTCAGCTGTTGTCATCTCTCTTGTATTCTGTGTGCGAGGTTTATATTTCTGAGATGTGTCTGAGAGGTAAATGTACACTGTACAAATACACAAAGGGCTGTGGGAGATATTCAAATGTTTCCTCTACATCAGAGGTCTTCAACAGGGGGTCCGCGACCCCTAGGGGGTCCACGGAGGTACTGCAGGGGGGTCGTTACATTTTTGGTTGATTAGACAATTTTTTTAGATTTTTTCCCCACAATTTATTGACACAAATTTAAACGTCTTTAAATAAACATTAACATGAATCCAACATATTGTAGCGAATAGATAAATGGAGGCAGAAGATTCAGTAAATAAAAATATATAAAAATAAAAATAAAAAGGTCAATTTGAATAGGTTGTATGCATGATTATCATACAATTGAGAGACAATTTTGATATTAGCATTGGTATCAGTTGACAAGGTGCTTATGAATGGCAGTGGCACGGCCACACTACTCACTGTACCTTGCACATGTTTAAAATAAAAACATGAATATATGAACCTGTGTATTATTTGAATAGCTTAGTATTGAATGCACAATAACAAGGTATGTGTATACATGGCACTAGGCGCAGTTTAATATAAAACACAATGGTATACAATATATATAGGAGGGGGTCCCTGCTCCATCTCTCTATCAGTTTGGGGGTCCTTGGCCTGAAAAACGTTGAAGACCCCTGCTCTACGTCAATCACCCCACCAAATGAGAAAAACTAAATTTGAGAGATCGGGAGCCCGCAAGACCCTGCGAGTTTGAGAAAAATAAATAAATCTTTAACTGCGGAGAGAAACAGCAGAGAAAGCACTAATACAATTTATGGTGAACTAACGTTAAAAAATCCCACGCTTTGGAGAGCGTCACTTGTTGTTACCGTTTGCTGTTAAAAAAAAAAACTGCACTCACCTCAATGACCCCCAGCTCAAGGGTGAAATAAAAGCAAAGGCAGCCAAGTGCCTGTAGCGCTTCTGGGAGAGAGAGAGAGACCTGGAGGGGGCAGAAGCAGAGTGAGGACAGATTAATAGTGCTCAAAATTAGAAAGCAATAGATACTCTAAGTCATCTATGGAGAAAGATATTAAGCATCGTATTCCACTGCTTGCTTTTCCTCTTCACCGTCTGGTCTTCATCTTTTCCGAAAGTAACTGAGGCAGCAGAAAGCTGGGAGAGACAGATCTGGTTTTAAACTGTTTTGTTTTTACATTTTTATTCCATGTAGAAGGCTGCAGTTTCTAGCAGCTCCCCGTTGAACTACCACGTCTGACATACTTGTGTAATAACGTAACCTCTACAGGCCATCCGATGCCGTTTTCACTGCCGATGCACTCAAGATTCTTTTTTTTTCATTTCACATTCCTCTACTATTTAAGTTGCTGCGTAGAAGCGTTTGGCTAGCTATGAGAAGATTCATTTCAACTTCCAAGTTTCCCGATAAGGCAGCTTGTGTCATTTTAACTTCAACGGATTTGATAGCTGTATTTCGTCAGGGGAGCTGGTATAAAAGGAATTTGACATTTTGGGGGGAAATCTGAATATGTATTCGCTTTCTTGCTCAGAGTTGGATACGAAAACTGATAAAACACAGTACACAATTTTACATAACATGATATAGCATGTTAATGAATCAGCTTTAGAGCCGTTTTGTTGTGCTAAGCTAAGCTAACTGGCTGGTGAGTGGTATTGATCATAAGCGTGTCATCCATATTTTAGATATTTCTTTGCTAGAGATGTCACAATTTGGGATAGGTCCATAAATCACTAAATGGGGTTATCTATGGAAACACATGCCGTTGATAATGTTCTGCAGGAATGGTGGCCATGTATCTATGGTGAGCAGGATTAAAAAAATAAGAATCTTCATGGCTCACCTCGTACTGATTCTGAAAAGGGATAACCCAGACCGTGTTACTGGCTGGGAGATGACCAGTCTACTGGCTAATGTAGAAGGTGACAGGAAAATGCGTTTAACAAGAATAACAGTGTTAAATTATGTGATGTCAATGTTATACAAATCAGCTGTTATCAACAACAGGCGGATGGATGACTAACAGAAGAAGGAAAACATTCATTCAGCTTTGTTCAACTACGGAGGTCTGTTGTGGGACTTGCTGCAGCAGCTAAAGTATACGAGTCATTTTTAATGTGATTCTCACCACAAACAAGCCTTCAGTTAGCACTGGAAGTTTTCACCTGTTCACTTGTGACGTTGACGGTCTAAACTCTGTTTCCTCCCAGTATTATACCCTGTTGCTGACCCCGCTGCCATAAGTGCCGTTTGTTTTTCTCAAAGCTCTCTGCAGAAAAATGTAAAAGTTAGCCTCAGATAAACCTATCTACCGGAAAAGTGTTTTTCTCGTGCTTTTCCTTCTCTGCTGGCAGTGCGGACAGACTGGAGATCAGCTCTCTCTCTCTCTCCCTCTCTCTCCCTCTCTCCCTCTCTCTCTCTCTCTCTCTCTCTCTCTCTCCCTCCCTCTCCCTCTCTCTCCCTCTCTCTCCCTCCCTCCCTCTCCCTCTCTCTCCCTCTCTCCCTCCCCTCCCCCCCATGTCAGTCTTGGCTGTAGAACCAGATGACTGACGATGGATGAACTGCAGCAGAACATTTGAGGGTCACAGCACCGAACGCTTGGCATACGCGCCTGTCTCTAAGCCACGGGTCCTTAAAACCATGGGTCAGGGATTGAAAGGAGGTGTGAGCTGCTGCTGATAGATGTCCACATGACAACACTAATGATAAGTTAGCCTGCATCAAAGGATGAGAATGTTCTCAAATTAGGCAGAAAAAGTTGAGATGCAACCTAAAACCCCAACCAGAGTGCAGAAAATATTGCATTCAAGGAGCGTAAATGTGAGCAGAAAGATGTCTTTTTGATCTTAAGTATGTCAGCAAGTGTGTTTTGGCTTAACTCCTAACAGGTGGAGTCAAGCGTGCCGTTTTTTTTTTTTGGGAGGGTGGGGGGGGGGGGTCTGCTTTCTCTAAGCTCCACGACAAGACAAGTTTCCAAAACCGAAGATGAAGAACTGGGCTGAACTCCAAGTAACGCTGCAGGTCTGGTGGAAGAGCCCGGCCTTCTCCGATGATAACAAACAGACCCGTGCCTGCATTTACTGCCTTTCTACCAGCTTCTGCTCCATTGGAGGACATTCACTGGGCCGAGAGGAGAGACAATAAAAATGACCTGAGCCAGAATGTACCGTGTAAAGTCATAAACACGTGACGCGCTCTGAACAAGGCCTGTCTGGTCCTAAAGCCTCTAAGAATAGCAGCTCTGGTACGGGATCATTTATCACGGCGAACGTGTGGAAAACCTTTAAAAATGATGTTAAATGACACCTGGTCTCTCATGAGCACAGCCTCTATCACGGTCAAAAAAAATAAATAAGAGTTCACAACTGAAATATCTGTTTTTCCACCAGCGCCTCCTGTAAGAAAGTGCACCGATAGCCAGCTCTAACCGCTATTTCTTTGTAAATCTTTGTTTGATTTATAAACATAAACAGCTGCTCAGAGTTTTTTCTGCTGTGAAATACACATACATCTCTGTAGAAACTCACACATGCTCTCAGAGAGGCCAAAAACTCATACAGACAATAAATCAGCACATGAAACAAAGCTGAGAGCACAGCAGCAGACTTTTAGCTGCTTCGGCTGACGACTTCCTGCTCAATGTCGTCAAACAGCTTACACTGTCATGTAAAGAAGAGGAAAAAAACGCACATGTACAGTAAGTGTCGTGTGAATGTTTCACTTAAAAGTTCTTCAGTTTTGGAAAGTTCAAGAGAAATGCCCGTCCTCTCTAAGCTTAGGTCAAACTCAGCTAACACAGGAGCTTGAGCTAGGAGGCACCATCCTCCACACATACGTATAAACTTTAATGAGGTAGTATTCTATAGTTTCAGATACAAAAACATAATGCTTAAACATCATAGGAGGTTGTAATTGACTAATTGAACTCCAAAAACACCTTAAATATCCAGATCTGGTTCGCCTGGTATTTCTAACCAGATGCAAACTTGCAGGTGGACCAGTGGACTCTGTAACAAAACGTGACCCCGATATTCCTATGAAGAGGCGTTTATTCACACACTCCAACATGCTTTGTGCTATTTATCGTCCGTGGTATCGGAGTTCTATTGGAACATTTGTTTGGCGTTTGTGTTTAAACAATTTTGCCAGATTGCAGGTCTCTGGAATGGCCCGCAGAAAAAAAACAGCTGAGAAGCAACTGGTCAGCCTTCCTCTGCCTGCAGCTGAGATAAGCTACCGGACGGTCTGTGTCTGTGTGTGTGTGTGTGTGTGTGTGTGTGTGGGTGTCTGTGTGTTTTCTGCTGTGACCGTAACAAGGGTGTCCACTTACATACAGTGGTGAGCACTGATACAAAGCATAGATGCATACCAAAATAGATTAATACACGACAGAAAGTTTATTTTTTCATGTCTAGTCACCATTTATTCTACATGCGTTACATGTGAAGTTGAGTGGAGAGTGAAAGCCTTGACCGATCATTTTTTTTAGACACTCTCTCAATCTACCGACTGCCAGTGCTGAGGAAATAGGTTTGTCCACTTTGGGGGACCAGCATGGAGTCGTGTATCGTGTGTGTGTGTGTGTGTGTGTGTGTGTCTAATGAGGGCCCGAGCAGCTCACTCGCTGCCTTGGACTTGAGGTCTGGCCATTTGTGCATTCTGCAAAAAGGTCAAGAGGTCACGTGTGTCCCTTCACTAGTCAGTGTCGCCTCAAGCTAGCTGCTAACTTGATACATTACTAATCCGAGAGAAGAACATAGTTATGAGCGCGTGTTTGAGATGGTGCAACAGTGAGTTCATGGTGAAGCGCGAGAGGGGGGGACCAGAGCTGTAGTTTAGTCTCGGGGGCCACCATAGTGAACAACACAGTATGTAGGACACGCTCAACTAAAGTAAGAGGGAAACACCTGAAGGTACAAAGTTTGAGGCTCTGCAGTGATGTATGGAGGTCACAGCACGTCACAATGCAAGGACGGTTTTACATTTTCTACTTCAATAAACGTCTTAAAAAGTGTACGTGGATACTGTTTTTGATCACATCATGAATCACCATGGTGACAACATTTAGATCATGACCCCAACTTACCACAAGCCTTTCTCATTTATTTATTTTTTTTTTAAGAGTGATTATAAATCTAACTTAAGTTTTGTCGGCTACAAAAAAGTAAAAAATAAATAAATACATAAGGTGAGCCCTATGAAGCACATGCAGAATAATGACTACTCATCTGGCAAGTGGAGGACAGGCATCAAATTAGTCAAAATAGAAAAGTGCTTTTACTTTTCTTGCAGGTTCCCTACCGTTTATAATGAAGACTGCATAAAACTCCCCATATGTGCAGGACTGTGGTGTGAGGACTTGCAGAGTGCAGTTACTTTCAGAGGGATGCCTGCAACAGCCAGTAAGACATTCTCCAACATGAAGGAAAACCCGAAATAAAAGCTCTAGTCCTCGGTATCACTGGAGTAGCCCCCTTAAGTCTCAATGACCTCATGGAAACTTATTTCCTCAGAGCACTTTAAAAGCGCAGGTTAGTCCTGTACATTATGTGAAGCCTGCCGTGTGAGCTTCACCAATTTGACTGTTTTACAGTCGGCGGTATCATTTTTTTGCATTTATTTCCGTACCTCCTCCGGCGCTATTTATAGCCGGACAGTCCCGCTGGGTGACAGCAACGAATACTTTGACCAGATATGGTTTCCTTCAGAGCCGCCTGGAGTCGCGCCGCGAGGTCCGCTCTGCTGCAGGCGCACAACCCGGGAATCCGAGAGAAAAGTCTCCCCACTAGACGACCCCGGCCATGACCCGCAGATAATCCTCAATTCAGCAGAATTCGCAGCGTGCTCTCTCAAAGCGTCCTCCCCCCCGGTCCCTGGTCGCGTCTCGGCGGGTTTGCGGAGGCTGAATCTCATCTCCCGCAAAGGGCAAAGTAAACTTGTGGGAAGAGAGCCGCCTCCTCCTCCTCCTCCTCCTCCTCCCCCCCAACACGGCTGCCCTGTCACTCCAGTGATGTCATCAAGTGCAACTGAGCCCATTGTGGGACTCATTGATTCGGCATCATTCAACAAGTTAAATTATAACGTTATGTGCGCACGAGCCTACTTCTGCGCGTGACCCGCTCGAGCGCGCCTGTTTTTGATCTGGTTAGTTTCTCGTGCACACAAACGCAGTAGTTACTCAAATAATGTAAAAAAAAGTACTCCATTACATGTTAAAGTACTTCAAAAGCAACGAGTATACATATACATATACACACACACACACACACACAAAATGGCAAATTACGTACACTGAACATTGTTAAACTTAAATAAATTATAAAGTTAATTTGTGAGCTTCAACTGGGTTTTGTTCATGTGACAGCGGCATGCTTGAAGTCTTCCAGTTTCCGGTCTTTATGCTAAGCTAACCGACTGTGGCCTTCTAGAACAGCTGCCGTCCGTATTCATGTTAAATATTGATACCACTCTTATACCCTCCCTTAAATAGGCCACAGACCTCAGTAGGTAAACTTACTTATATATTAGAAAAAAAAAAAGAAAGGTGGAAAATGGTCTGTTTCCGTACAGTTTGAGCTGCTTGTTTCCATTTCACAGTGCTCAAGTAAATCTAGTTATTTTCCTCCACTGGTCGGATGTGCCACATCTGTATGCCACCCAGCCACATCTGTTTATCAGCCCTGAACCAAGTTCATGCTCTAACCCTCATCTTTACCCATGTGTTCGATAATGGATAAACTCTAGTTAGATTTCAAAATTAGTCTTTCCCACAATTTCAGCCGGTCTCTCGGGATGAGCAACAAGTGAATTGAAGTGTTTAGGTTGCATTTGTTATCCTGGACAGATGGGAAATGTCTTTAAAAATGTTAAAATGGGCTTAAAAAAAAAAGAAAAAAAAAAAGAGGAAGTTCACACTGTCAAGTGAGGCAGCAAACTTAATATCAGCCAGAATTTTAAGGGCATTTAAAGTGTTGTTTGCATTATTAAAACACATGTATTACTGGTAGGTCATACATTACTTAAAAGCCCTTTTAATTTTACTGACAGTTCATCCCGACATCGCAGCTCACGTCGCTCGACACTGGCCCATCTGGGCACACTTTTAAAAAACATTTTAAAGCTTTCAGTCAAAGTACACCCTCTTTTGGCTTAATGGTTTAATTGAACAAAACCTTTGAACAGCTTTTCATGTTGAAACACTAGAAACATAACGTATTATTTTAAGCCAAGTAACATGGGGTGTTATTAAACAAGATGTTCCCATCAGTGAAGTTGAAACAAAGTAGTTTTCACATAACATGTATATTAATGCAGTTAAGTAATTTAAATTTGATTAATGTAAAAACATACATACAAATAACATTGAGTGCAAAATGAGCCACACCATTGCATGCATCAGGCACAGCAAACAAAAAAAAAACAAAAAAAGCACAAACAAATTAGATGGGGGAATAGAGTAGTAAATAAGACAAACAAAGCATGCAACACACAGCTGACTTAACTTAAAAGTGTTGACGAATTAGAGTGAGTTCCTTTTGTTTCACAATGAAGATTGGAAAGAGAACATTTGTTGGTGTAGGATATTTTCGATCTTTATTTTTTTCACACCTGCACTCAATAGTGCCCCTGAGACTCATGTAACAGTCCTTAAATTCAGAAAAAAATGAACTCAACAAAAAATCTCTTATCTCAAGTTGACATGACCCTTGACTATGACCAAAATAAAATGTCTTTAATGCATTGATTGGGAGAAAGATCAGGAATGCTGAAAATAAACCAAGGGCAGAGAAAGTGACATTGGGCTTCCAAAGTTCACTGGGCACTTTCACCATTTTTTAGAAAATGAAAACAACGGTTGCTGGTTCATTTACCAATGTGCATGAGAAGACGTCCTAGGCTGCTGAAGACAGCTCATCGCTGATGTCTGCCATCATGCTGTGAATCCAAAGGTCCTTGTCCTCGGACGTAGTGTCCACCAGGTAAACCGTCAACCTGCATTGCCACAGTTGACTTTTAACCTCTGACACGCTATCCACCTGGGCCACCAGCGCTCGATTCTCCACGTGGCTCCTGAATAACATGGAGGCCTCCTCTGACCACTGGCACTGTGTCATATCTGCAGAACAAGCAAGGTGGGAGTCAATTAACTATAGTTGATTGGCTGATAATGGAAATCATTGTGAGTTGCAGCTTGGGGTTGTAAAAAAATTAAAATTAAAATTAAAATTAAATTAAAATAAAAAAAGGTGGAAAGTTTCCACGGGAATTAAAACCTTTTTCTGGGCAGGAAATGGAACTGTAAGGATTATATTTGCTCAGGCTGTATCTAGAGGTCATATGCAGATTCTGCCATGTGATGAGTAAGCTAGCTAGCAAGTTAACTGTTGGGCGGGGATACATTGAACATTCAAGCTAACAACGTGGGCTGTGTGCAAACTTAGGGTTTAAAGTGATTAACTAATTTGAGAGAGAAATGTTTTACCATTAAAAATGAATGGAAATAGATGAATTTAAATGACTCAATTAGCAAGCTCAATCAAACTACATCCCACATGGTAACAGCTAGCTGTAAAAAAAAAATAGCAGAAGCTGATAAGTTATAAACACTGTAATTTACTTTAGGCTATCTGCTGGTTAACTGAAATATCAAAATATAGAATATATTCACGCCATATAACCAAAACTTCCCTGAGAGCATGATGTGACGGGAGAATGCACTGTGCGTGCAGTGGGTTGTAATGCTACAGACATTGTAATGGGACCAATAAAGATGGAGCCAGTGATTGTTTGTGTCACATGAGAATATCTTGTTTTTGTATTTGAAAATTTAATAAGATTTAATTTACACAATAAGCTTGGAGTGTGGTGGAAAACGATTGTAGATCAACCATCATTTTAATCTCAGGGCTAAAAGGTTATGACGTAATTCTGAAAATAAATGTAGCTAAATTAATAGCAAGTCATTACACTACCCATTACATATTAAACAACATGGTTTTAATGCATATCTATCAGCAAAGCTACAGAGAGAATCATGAGCTAACTCACCTGCAAGTTGTGCAGTGATGGCCTGGAAGGGCAGCTGTCTGAATTCCTCGATCAATAGCCCGAGGAGTGTACTGCGGACCAGCTCATGTTTGCCGTAGTCCAACTCGAACACAGACACCAACCCGTTGGCCAGAATCCCCTTCACCTGCACTCGGTACCAACTAGGTAGAAGCATGCATCAGTAAAGTCATTAACCATCAGACGATAGCAACCTCTTGTTTTTACATTTTCACTTCCTCACAACGGAACTAAAAAGACAGCTGATCTCACATAATCCGACACACACACACACACACACACACACACACACACACACACACACACACACACACACACACACACACACACACACACACACACACACACACACACACACACACACACACACACACACACACACACCCCAAGACTAACAAATTAACTATATAACCTAAAATACTCGAAATATTTAAAGCCTTCTGTCGACAGGTGTTATTAATTAAAGTTTTGCTATAAACAGTGCATCTAGTCCTTAATTTTGTGTTACAATTTTAATGGTACTGGGATGTCCAAGTTAAATAAACCAAAATTAAATAAACTAAACTAAACCAAAATGAGTTAACAGAAATAATTGACCATGGTCACATATTGTCCATGATAGGTCAGATTTGAAGCAGGCGCAAAACATATTTATCACCTACTTCTTGTCTATTTTGGCAGCGTAGATCTGTCCTTTCTGGATGTCTGGGGTCGAGTTGGTCTTCGACGTCTGGTTATAATAGAGCATCATCTCCCCCATCAACACCACCAGTTTATGCAGGTCCTGCCATGGCTGCACCACAAAGTAACCAGGGTGGCAGGCCACTGGCACAAACACATCCATATTCTGGCCAGGCTGAAAGACAGGGAGGAGAATAAAGTGTTTAACCACAAGGCTCTGATGAATACAGGAACGAAAAATGAATTGTCAGTTCAGAGTCTGGTGACAGCGGAGTAATGGATTTGATCCACAGGCCATAAAGACATTTTTCTCTTGAATAGAAATCTACAAATAAAGGATTGATGAGTCATACAATTACAAGTGTGATAGTCAGCAGCCTGAAGAAAAGCTACAACATGTATACTTTACATCTACCTCCCTCACATGACAAGTGAGCCCCAACAAAGAGTTTGTCTAGCTACACACACCTGGGGAAACTCCAGTGGGGGCGGCAGCGGAAGTGGCTTGGTCGTCATATCTGGAGTAGATGAGAGCTCTGCACCTTGAAGAGGTCCGGTTGAGGACTTGGTGATGGGGTTTGGGACCGGGCTGCTCAGACTCAACTTCTCTACTAGAGCACTCAGACCTTGTCATTTGGAAAACACAGGTACATAATGCTTAGTCTGCACTTTAACGTCAGTCACTGTGCTTTAATACAAAAAAACAAAAGGAATGTCTCAATGTAGTATTTGTACATGTCTGGTCAAACTTTGTAACTTTTTGAAAGAGTTTCCGTTTGCTCCCCAAACTGTTCCGACTGTTAGGCGGAACCGCCCTACACCCAGAAAGGACTTTGTGTTTTATGTTGTGCAGTATCACCTGTATCCCCGCTGCCGTTGTTGCTGGTGATTTTGTTGTTGTTGTTCTCGGTTGTGAGTTTTTGCCACAACTCCGACTGGGCCAGCTGATGGTTGATGCTCTTGTCCAGCTCCTGACTGTCAGCACCAATGAAGAGGTACATGTAGACCAGCCGGTCCTCTTTGTGCTGGTCTAATTTCAAGATCTGAAATGCGGGAACAAAAGGGTAAAAACTAAATAAATAAATAGAAACACATATACAAAGTTAGAAAGACCTTGAGCTGACTTATTGTTTTGCACTGTTCTCCAACAAGACCTTACTTGTAAGTTTGATTTGCAGTGTTTATATTTGAAATATCAACACCACTCCTGCTACACTGCACACTGTTGTTGTGTTTCAAGCAGTCAAGACTTCATTATAAACAAAGTAAACTGGCTACTTTATGAGGTACTCCTTTTTCATACTGAGTAATACTTTGCCCCCCAAAGAGCCTGAATTCTTCATGGCATGGATTCTTTAGGATTCTGGTCCATATTGGCATGATAGCCTTTACACAGTTGTAGCAGATTAGTCAGCTGCACATGCATGCTGCGACTCCCCCGTTCCACCACATCCCAAAGGTGCTCAATACAATCAAGACTGGTCACTGTTCAACTCAGTAGTGTGTTCAACTTTATGTTACCTTCATTTTACAGTCTTGAGAGCCCAGGACAGTCTCCTTCAGCCACAGAACAGCCTCTGGGCTCCAGTCTCCCTCTGGTACTGTGACGTCAGCCAGGCGACATTTGATAGCCTGAAGAGATGCACAAAAAAACCGAAACAACTTCACGTGTATAAAAAACTATTTGACCAAACAACCACATTAGCATCTTTGGAAACAATATGTGTTGACATGCAAGCCAATGACAGCAATAAAAAAATTATCAAAAATCCATAGCTTCCTTTGTCTCTGTTTTATACAGTGTCCCCAGAAGCCAATCAGTGTAATTTTATCACTGATTTTTTTTTTAAACTGTTGGGGGATAAATAAACATAATTGCACAATTACTTGACTTCCTTGTGTTTTTTTTTTTAAATCACATATGTACTATAGACAGAGGCTTCAAATCAATTAGCATAGAAAGGATGCCTCTACAGCCATTTGATTGACACACACCACACCCACCCACAGACTGACATACAGACAGAGAGCTGACCAGTGGTGGGATGATGGTGAAGTTTTTGAGGAAGAGAGGGGGGATCTCTCGGAGATCAGTGACCTCTACAGTTGCTGGGACACCCAAGTCAATGAAGAGGATCTCAATTACTCGGTTTCCGTAGATGTTGGTGATCTGAAAAAAAAAAGAGCAACTTGTGAGTGGGCAACAAAAACATAACTCCTCAAACTGTCAAGTCAATAATGAAATATACCAATACTTTCAATGTCCAAAATAATAAGGTTTTCAAGAAAAGAAAGATGAATGATTCTGTTCTTACCTCCACTCTGAACCACATTCCTTTGTGGCGGGCGAGACAGAACTTGCCACAGAAGGGTCTGGACACCAGGGACTCAGAAGTCATCTGGTAGGGATAATTAAAAAATTAACAATTTTAAAGACAGTCTACCTTTCCGGAGACGACTTTTTGTGGTTGAAATCAAAAACACAGCAGCTGTGGGTAACACTGCATTTGTAAAATGGCAAAAGCCGATACATATACAATTAATAAAAACTCCACCTTGTGAGCTAAAACTAAACGTAGATTGGAAGCCTAGCCATTAAGTGGTTTGAAGTAGAACTTTGAAGCCGACTCTGTATCACATCAGCAGCCAGTGAAGGAGTAAATCTGGCTTATCACATTAGAAATCAGCAAAAAGGCCTCGCTTTTTATGAAGCATGTCTGACTTCATATGGCTGATCCTCAGCTATCAAAAGGCACATCAGAGATTGAGGTGTGGAATCAATTGCAACACGCTTAAAAGGTTTCAAAGATGTGTGGCAACAGTATTGTGTTTGTGATTCGGTGTGAGTTTACTCTTGCTCCAAATATTTGGATAAAGTCACCCCTCCCCCTTATCACATCTTAATGACTGTAAAACCTTGTTTGCCGGCCTCCGTCAGCACTAGCATAGCTCTTTACCAAAAAAAGGTGGAGACCCCATCTTACAGGCCTGTTTTTATAAAGCACTTAGAAACATCCCGTATAATTCAGTGAACTCGCTGTGGTAATTCAAACAGTGCTAGGTCAAACTTGACATGAAGCAGCCTCTGAGTCAAGCAGCCCACTGCACCGACACCTGAAAATTGCACTGCTGATATTCTATATGCAACTAAAGCTCAACATGAAATGCTCTACAACACAATGAAGTGCGAGGGCAAATGGAGGTCTTGTTAACCTGGGAGATGAAGAAACTCTCTGTTTTTTCCAGGAGCTTGCTGAGTCTTGCAGTTCCTCTGCAGGGCAGCTGGCAGTAGATGATACCATCTGCACACACATTTGTGACACACACATCCTGATAGGTAGCATTGACCTGCAGGCAACAGAAAGATTGTTAGATAATGCAGGGAGGATTGACGACAGTCAGGACCTCACAATCATGGCTGACCAGCTGCTGGTTTTAATGTCAACAGATGAGCCAATTGAGACCCCTATGGAATCTTGAGTTCCCATAACAGACAGACTAATAGGAGGGTTCAACGCCTCAACAGCACCACTCACTGGTCGAGCTGAGGCGCTGTCAAGGGAAATCCAAAATATGAGAAACTGCCCCTCGCTGCCATCCAATTGTATTAATGATGCAAATTTTTTAAATAAATGCACAATCTGCTATAGTTAGAGGGGGCTCTCCTGGGGTCTTATGCATCACTCTATACATGTGGTTCGCACCACCATCCTTACAGTCAGGGGGTTGCTCATGGTCACGTCCTGGAGAGCCTTCAGGCAGGTGGAGTTGATGTTAATGTCATCATCTTGCGAAGTGTCGTACAACACTGCAACAGGAGTCTCATTCTGTTGACACGACTCTAATGTCTCCATCAGCAGGATCCTGCCGACTGCCAACTTATCCAAAGAAGACAGCACCGGTGGGTAAGAGCTGAACGCCTCTAGACCTGGGAGAAAGAAAATAAAGTAGGATGGGAAGCAGAGGAAGGAGGGCCATTGGCCAATATTGTCGGTTCCGTTTGTTTTTATCTACATCACTTACACAAAAGCAAGTCTTAGTCACGTCTATATCCTCTATGTACCTGCAAGTCTAACACTTATAGCCTGGAAGGGCAGAGAGAGGAAGTCCTGGTGCAGCTCCAGAAGATTAGTCCCACTGGTTTCCACCGAGAAGCCGTAGTCCACATAGTAAACCTGGCAAACAGACAAAAGCTCCTTTACTACAGAAACACTCACCCATCCTGTAGCTAGCGACTGTCTTCCTCCGACAAACTGAAAATTGCCACTAAATTTACATCACTAAACTGTTAAAAACAGTATTTAACCCCATGACAAGTAAAAATAACTTGACAGCCAACTGACTAAGGAGTTACCTTGATCTTGTTAGGGGCCATGACATCGATGACTTGAGCTCTTGCCAGCTCCTCTCCATCCTCCCCTCTGAGTGCTACCAGCTGACCAACCACAGGTTTAGAAAGAGGATGGTGGGTGGAGCTTTGGTTGTAGAAAGAGTGCATGGCCTCCTCCATGGCTTCCTGGGCGCTTGAGTAGTTCTCACCAACGTACCTGAACAGAGAGACCAACTGTGCATGTTAGTCTTCAAAAACAAAAACCTGGGTGTTGCATTAACAAAGCAACCATGAGTGGTTATGTTGTGTGACAATTTTTTGTTTCAGGAACAATTAATTACATTGATGTCTGCTAGAATAATGTGCATCTCACCTTATAGTAACAGCACTAGTTATCTTGGCATCAGTAATCAGAACAGAGGGGTACTGCTCTGAGGGAAGAACCAGACAGGGAGGCACCACATGACCCAGGACCTCCAGACCAGAGGGAAGGGGATGGCTTCTGCACTGCTGGCTTTCATGGCTTTGTGTGCCTTCCATGTCAGCTCTACTGGAGTTATACAGGATGGCCTGACCACAGAAAATACATCAACAACAAAAACAGGTTAACAGGAAGGATGTCCCTAAACTCCCCAAAGATTTAAAGCTGACACAGTAGAAAATAAACCAGTTATTGTTGGGGAAATTCCCATTTAATACACACGAAGCAATCAGGCAAGTGATCATTTATTCTAAGTATCAAGATTCAAATATGGACATAGACTATGACGTCACCCATAGGTTCCTGAAGAGCCGTTGTGAAGCTCACAAAAGTGGGTGGCTCCGGTCGTCGCCATCTTGGCATTGACAACACAGCCAACCACCTACTCCAACTCTAAAAATGGGCGAAGAGGTGGGGCTGAGGCATGCCTCGGGTGACGCAGCAGAGCTGATTGCTAGCAATTAATGACCCGATACGGCAACCACTTGCAATTTAAAGCTGCCTCAATGATGCTCAACTTAAAGCCTTAAAATAATTTAAAACGGCTAAGTTGTAAAAAATTCACCCCCCATACAGTTGTCATGAACAGGTAAATAAGCTATAGAGAACAAAACTTTGGGCAAAAGTTGGGCATTCTAACATGGGGGTCTATGAGGCTTGACTCGCTTTTGGAGCCCGTATCAAGTGGCCATTTAAAGAACTGCAGTTTTTGGCTCTTCTGCGTTGGCGTCATTTCTCAGCACCGGACGTTGCTGCTTGGTTTTAACTGAGGAAAATGCAACTTCATTCTTAAGGACTTACTTAACTTGTACATAGTGTCAACTCTGGTATTTGCTCTCATTCACTTACCTTCTTCTTGTCATGTAGCATTGGGTACTCCACAGTGAATATATCCTGCAAAAGAGACAAGTTGTCCAGAACATGTTTGGGGAATGGCGTCTGGTACGCGTCCATGAAGAGTTTGGGCAACGCATGGGCCCACAGACCATGACTGTACTTGGACAGAAGCTCCTTTATTCTCTGACGCACTTCAGCTGACACAACAACAGCAGAAGATTTTGAGGGAGGACAAGGGACAGAATCAGAGGTAGGGGAGAAGGTGACCTTCAAAAACGGTAAAATTCCAGGACCAGGTTGGAGGGAGGAAGCCAATGAAGGAGCGTTGGTTGATGCAGGGCAAGTCAAGGTAGGGGCTGCGGTCAGAGTGTTTTGGTTGAGGGCAGTCGTAGGCAAGTTCTGATTTTGTTTACGTTCACCACTGGAATTGAATGCAAGATTAACACAGGAGGGAAGCTGCGGGGCAAGAGCTGGGTTGCGGGCAGGGCTGCGCAGCGTAACTGAATTTAACAGTTTGCTGAAAGAGGCAGCGACAGGTTGTGGAGGAAAAATGAAGGTTGGCCTAGCCAAGGGGATTCGGGGGGAAACTCTAGGTTTGGGGACAGGAAAAGGAAGGGAGGGGGTGGAAGGTTGGTCAAGTGTTGAGGGATGTGAAGAAATGGGTGTGGCAATAGTTTTTGAATCAGTGGGTGATGTTGGAGGCATGTTGGCGGTGCTTCTTCTAGGAACAATACTAGGCTTAAGAGGCAGAGGAGGGTAGATGAGGCGGTCAGCTCGGTTGGTGCTGGAAGGTTTCTCCACCTGTGAAAGCCAGATGAGCAAGAGATGGACCAAGAAGGAAAGAGATTTGAACCATCAATTATTGTTACGGTTGGTAACAGATATTGAAAAAAAAAAATAATTCCGATGGAACCTCTATAGAAAAAAAAACTGTTTTTCTATAGAAAACCTAACATTTACCTTTATCAACTTGTGTTCATGAATAATGTCAGATAATTCCGCCCCAAATCTCAGATGTGTAAGTTTGTATAGCTTCAAACTTAGAACGCACAAGGCTTCATAATATCAAATTGATTGGGGGTATAATGATCTACTGACTCACCAGAGTGACATGTGTCCACTTTTCAAGATCAATGAGCACCTGAGGGTGGAGCTTCTGATTGAACATTTCACTGTAGACCCCCGATAGTTTTGACAACCAGATTCCACTGCAGTATTTCTTCAGGAGCTGAGTTACTCTGCGCTGCATCAGCTCCACGTCATACAGACAAGACTGCTTGGGGAGAAGTCACATAATCGACCACTATAAGTATGTCCATGTGCTTTTATGATCGAGTTTTCAAATCGAACAAATAAAATAAAAACACAGATAGTACAAAATAAACTCGTTAAAAAAAGCTGATGGAAAACGACTGCTGTGACGTCACTGTTCGGGGTGTGGCACAAGTGCTGCATACATAAACACTATGCAAAATAAAAATAAACATGCAGAAAGCTTGTTGGTGAGAGCTCCTCAAATGTGTGAATCCTGGCTGGATTTTAACAGACTTAATATAAAGGCACGGATTAACCCTTTGATTTAGTCTCAATTCACATGCATTTTATTAGGAGTTTAATTTGGACAACACACAATGCACTGTAGCTCAAATGTAAGCTGTCAGGTCATTTCGGGTAAATGAAGACAGTCAGCACAGAGAAAAAAAAACTGTTTGTACCTGTGATTGGTCGAGTCTGGGGACTTGTTCAGGAGGCTTCTCTGTGAAAGATTCTACAAACAAGGGAAAGTTAACAAGTGCTGATATCAGTAAGATTGATGGTCTCCTGAGCATAATCTGATTTTTGATTTAGCAGTGTTACCCAATGTTGATATTACAACAGATATTGATATATGACAACAAGTGGATCAGCTGGACTATATATGGGGTCAAAAAATGTATCACTATCAGCGCTATAAAGCACACTTAAATTCTGATACTTTGTTCATTATGACTGTGATCCGTCAATTGTCAAAGCTCCTACTGCACTGATAGGTTGGCTATATTGTCAAACAGACAAATTCAGAGCATTAATAAAGCAGCAAACAACTATTTGCTATGTAAATATATGGAGGAGAAATGTCTACCTGCGTAGAGAATGAGGATGATCTCCCTCTGTGTGCGTTTTAATCCACTTCAGCTTCCCTGTGCTTTGTTTATGTAGCCGGCCATGCATGTTAGTGCCATGAGAGTCAGTGTGTGTACCCTATTGGGTAGCTACTCGCCGCTGCTCTGCACTCATACGGCAGATACAGCTGAAAATGCCATCTCAAACCTATTGCATCGCCGCGGAAGCGTAACCCTCCGGTCCCCTGGCTCAGCCGTCACCATGGTGAGAGCTGTGCGGAGGCAATCACTCAATCATAGATGTGCTCTGAATTTGAAGTTTAGCACCCAAATATAAATTGTTTTGGATTGATTTAAATGTAGATTGTCTTTAGGCCTTGTATGACTTGTGCAGCTAATGTTATGCAACAAAAAAATTGGATCAGGACTTTGTTACCCAATTCACAGTATTAACAGACTTGGCTTGTAATCAGGGGTACATTATCTTTTAAAAGTTAACCAAATGCAGCCTGTAGCTAACCAAATGCAGCCTGTAGCTAACCAACGTAACAATTCTCAAAGGATGAAAAACATGGACATATTATACCCCAAATCAGCTTGTTCTATAAATTATCTAATATAGCTGATTATATTTAAAGGGAATCGATTAAATGTTGCGACATTGATACACACCAAGAAGGTCCCACATACCTCTGGGCCTCTGACAGTTTGCCACGTTCTTCTCTTTCCTGTTGGTAAGATAGCAGTCTCTTGAGCATATATAAACATCCTGCTGCAGTTCTTGATACAATAATACACTAATACAGGTTGGTAGAATGGTCCATATTTTGAGACTCAACTATGAATAGTTTTTTACTAAACCACTAATATTTTCAAATAAATGCCCTCAGCAATATTTTAACATCAAGTACAATTAAAAAGTGGTGTTAGAAACGCTAGTATTTATACTTATCTACTTACACAGAAAATGCATGAGTAGCTGAAATGAATACTAAACCAAGAACCAGGTCTTAGATTTAACATAGCTGAGTTTAGCTGCATGTGTATGTTCACCTGTCAGGCATGAAACACTGTTTTACAGCTGGTTGAGAAGCGGGTTGTCTGTGCTCGACGGGGGTGCTAAAGCTCAACCTCTGGTCCGACTGCCTGTGGTTTGGAGAGAACACAATCAAAAACTCTGGTATATTTGATTTTATATTCTCTTCACATTTTATATTCTCACACGCACGAGTGACAGAATTAAAGAAAGCAAACATCACTTGGGTTTCCACAAACTGATATGTTAAACCTGACAACAGGTGAATAATACAGCTGCTCTGTGGTGGCAGGGCTATTATTTCTATAGACAATGTTATCCATCAATGTTGAAAGTGCAACTACTGCTCATTATTTCTTGCTGAAAACTGTAATTTTTTTGTACCTGTAGTCTCCTGAGGCGCTGAAGGCTTTGAAGCCTCGGGAGCCGACATGAGACCTAGAACGGTTTGCTTGCCAGTTCTGGGCACCGATGGCTGAAGGTTGGCGGAGAGAGGACCTTGGCCTCACTAAATGCATGGAAGGTAGAAAATGGGTCAGGGAGGGTGAAAGAAGGAAGTGGGACAGAGAAAGGTTAGAGGTTCATAAATAAAAAAAAAAAAAATCTCTGCAGCGATGGAGCCCTGGTGTAAGAAACAAGCAACACGCATCTCCTACCATTGAGCAAGTATGGGTTGGAAGGTTTGAATCTCATCCTGCAGTTGACGACTTGGGAGCGACCAGACTTCTTGGAGCTCTTCTGCTTCGCCACCAGCTCAGCAATGTGAGCCGTCTCTTTACATACTGCGGCGAAGCACATCACCTACAGAGCAGATTCATTGCGTTGTTAAAAAAAAAATTCACAAAGTGAAACCTACTGCATGATTTCGGAAATTTGATGAACTACAAGACAACGTTTGATGGAGTTTCTCCATTGGCCTTATGGATGGGTAAATAAAAAAAAAGAAACAGCCCTCACCTCACCCATGCGGGACTCCAGGCGGACCACAGAGGAGATGCTCCTGAGGTAGCCCTCCAGGCTCGAGTGGCCCAGCTCCCTCAGCGGGATGCTCTCTCCGCACAGTGACCGGTACTCTTTCTGGAGGGCGCTCATGGACACACCGGCCTTGCTGGACTGAAGTACAGACCGCAGCATCTTCTTGATGGACTCGCTGTCTGACATCCTGTTTAAAGGAAATAGAAACATACATACCAATCAGTGGGGTTAAAACAAAATATATAAAATATATCAACCATGGACCCTGCTTGGTAGATTTGATGTTGATTTATGGCAAAACATTCAAGCTAAACATTCTTCTTTACTTTATTTGCAAAAGCAAGACATTTAACGACATTTTTTTATGGTATCTCGCAACAACTTAGTTCGTCTTCAAGCTGGCAGAACAAAACACGGTGGAGAAAAATCAGGTCAGCGTCCGCAACAGTTTTACTCCTTCAGCCCAGATTTCAGATTATCAGGCGACACCTTGATGGATTCATGTCGCACGAGACCGAGCGCGTCCACAACCACATGGCCACCTGTTGTGCGTCCGTTTTCCACCTATTGTCATATTTGTCTTCCTGCTGCGACGCGTGAAACGTTGGAGATTTATTATCCAACTCGACGGAAACACCGGCTGTCTGCCGCTGAATTGGCTGTTGAACGGTCAATGTGGGCGCTGGCTAACGGCTAGCTAACATTAGCCGTTTGCAGCTAGCATGAAATTATGGCCCTGAATTGACCTTTGACGAAGCAGCCCAAAGTGTCAGCAATGTGTCATTACGTCAGCTCAACTTTAATGACAGACAAACCATGTTTCCGTGTGTTCACCTTAACTTACCTGTTATTTTCACTCGTTAATGTTCACGCTAAACCGCCGTGGTGTCTTCAGGGTCGCTGCACGCATTCGAAGTCTCGCGCAGTCGCCCGACGGCGCACGTTTACGCCCCAAAGTTCAGAAGGTCACCGACGGTTAGTCCGCCCTTTTAGTCCGAAATTTAGGATCACGTTCATCTAATTAGCATTTAAGTAAGGTGCACTTTTTTAGGTGCTCAAATAGACAATTGTGCAGAAAACAGTCGTTGGAAAATGTGCTGCTTTTAATTAAGAGCTGTCGGATTTTTTTTATTTAAAGTTAGGCGCACCATGATTAGCTAACATTAAAAACATGAAGGTAAGGCAAGGCAAGTTTATTTGTATAGAACATTTCAACAACAAGGCAATTCAAAGTGCTTCCCATAAAACCATTAAGCATCAAAACATAATGAAAAAAAAAAAGAGAAAAAGAGGATTTAAAAACAATTAAGAACATTCATTTAAACATTGAAAACAACATTAAAACAGTTAGTAAAACATTAAAAAGCTAAAAAAAAAAAAAATGGAATGAAATGAAAAAAAAATGAATGGAAATCACATGTATTATTTTTTTGAGTCAAGCACAGCAATGTAGCTTTTACACTTTATTTATTTTTCCCAAATGAAAGTATTTGTTTGTGCAGCAATAACATATTTAAAAGTCACAAATACAAAGCAGAAGTTCACACAGGCTTGTTTTCGTGGTGCAGAGAGCTCTCCAAGTTGCACGACCACCACGACCACCACCCAATGACGACTTACATAGCAGCTAGGCACATTGAAATTCAGTAACATTTTATAACACAAAGAATGAGGTGCAGCTCACATGATGTGAATGAAATCAACACTATGAGACAGAAGAATGGCCAGCTTTAGTGCATCATGTCTATTTGTAGAAGAGATGCTACAGAGGTTAAGTTGAAAGGTCAATGTTTCTCAAAGTTTCTGTAAGTCACATGCAGCGCAAGTAAATGACTAAGAATTAATGCTCCTTCTGAGCTGATAGAAAGGCGTCAAATTTGATCACATTAACTACGTATATATATATATAACTTATCAGTCAGATGTTGATAACACCACAGTACTCCTTCTACAACACGAAGAACCACTAAAGGACACAAAAACAATTTTGCATTCCAACCAATATATATATATATTTTACTTTAACATGATTACAATCCATGGAAATGTTTCTTTAACAGTCTTGTGCTGGTGTGACTATGATCTCTGGTGGTGACTGTGACTCTGCTCGGTGGCTCTGTGTTTTGAATGCCATGACGCAAGCCTGCACCACTGTGTCTGGCATGGGAGACGATGATGATGATGATGATGATGATGTATGTAATGACGAAGATGAAGAGAGGTGGTGCTTCCTGAGCAGGATCAGATGAGGGTTCCTCAGTAAGGTATAAAACAACATCCATCGCCTCTGAGTCCGGCTGTTCACAGGGGATTCTGTGAAAAAGTAAAAAGTTAATAAACCACAAATAAAAAATTATAATAATTGAAAAAATGCACTATTAATAATAATAATAATAATAATAATAATAATAATAATAGGATCAATTATACTCTGATAAAACATATAAATCTGTGCAGGATTAAAAAAAAAAAACTGCATTAAAGAAATAGAGTTTATAGAATTTAAAAGAAGATACTAGTCAGCGGACAGGTGGAAGCAATAGTTATTTAGTGGATGGTTGTTCATTTTAGACACACACACACACACACACACACACACACAACTGACCAGAGGCCACGTTGTTGAATGTGGAGTATGCAGACTCCGTGTGTTTCTCTAGGGAGTTGGAGACCAGCAGCTGGCAGAAACACACCATGACTGGATTGCTATGATAGTGGTCAGCAAAGATCATCCCAATCCAAGTACTGTAGCCTGGGACATGCAAGAAATACTGTGAGAGCAACACACATATACGAGAAACAGCAATGACTTTACAGTATTTTTTAACAACATGTGTTTAAGGAGAATGCACAACTGAGGAAAGAAATATATCCTCTGATGCTCTGTGAAATGCTGCCCCCTCCTGGAAGACAATTATCTTTAAGGATGAATGAAAGTCTTAATCTATAATGTGACTCTAATCAAATAACAATAATGATAAAATATATCATATTTTGTCTCTTATATTCCACCATAGTATATACAAAGAAATACAGATTTGACTGTGATATGTTATGCTGGTCAATATGGAGACAACTTCTTAAACTGTCGAAACCAATATTTCCCTTTCGTCTTACACACGTCTCAGTTGAAGTTCATCTTACCGGCATCCATGGTTTCATATCCTCTTTGCATAATGCTCCGGTCTATGCGGGACACCAGCCACGTTCCCACAACAATGCTGCACAGCAACCTCAATATGCAGTTGCTGATCCCCATCACCACGTTGTAGAAAAAGAAGAAGTAGTTGAAGCAGTGGAACGCCTTCCTGAAGAGGAGGAAGAGAAACTGCGATTTCACATCACTTTGAATTATATTTAATTCTTGTATTAAGGGGATTTTCCACATTTCCCATGTAAAACCATGGGCAGCTTATGAGACAAAGGGAAAGGCCCCACCACCTCTCCTACTAGGAGCAAGACACACAGACTTGATAGTTATTTAGCCTCCTTTTGTTGTTGTTTAGTGTCTCTTTGTGGTCGTTTCCCCCCATTTTGGTAGTTATTTTGGATTTCCATGTTCTTTGAGGTCATTTTGAGTCTTTTCCAAGTTGTTACGTGTCTCTTTTACTGACATTTCATAAGACACCATATTCTGTATTTGCTAGTAACAGAAAGTCAATGAAGCTACTTTGCACTTTTGAGTAAGTGAGATAGTGCATCACCATCACATCATGTCCTCAAACAGTCCACAGCTAATAATGTAAAACTATCTCTGTATCACCAGCACTTCTTGTTTTAACAGTCAGTGTTTGGTGGCAAATAGAGAACCTGGGTTTTAGTGAGACAGGTGGTTTTATAGTCCACACTTTTGAAATATCCATATTGAAATATGCCCACCTGTTGTTGAGAGCCAGAGGTTTTTGTTTATCAGTAGGGGATATTTTGTCCTGAATGAAGAAGATCTGAACCAGAGCGATCTGGAGAATCACCAGGCCGATGACCAGACCAATGGTCAGACTGAGGAGACACAGGAAGAAAAAAAATATCCATGAGCCAATGTGTCAATCTAACCGTCCATTCATATGCCATCATGTATGCACAACCACAGGGAAAGAAGCCTTACACAATAATCCCCAGGTTGGTGAGCATGCTCAGTGCTTGTCCACGCTGTATCGGAAGAACCAGGCCATAGACCAACACCAGAGCAAGCATGAAGTGGACAAAGTGGATAATCAGGTAGCCTGAAGAGAAAATACGGAAGAGCTAGGTCACTGAAAAGCCATTGACTTCCTAAATCTCCCTGTTACTTCCTCTCATTCTCTTCCCCCAGGCTTCAGAAAACGTCTAGTTTTGGAGAAACAGCAGGGAGACAAATTCTGGGTTCAGTCCCATTACGTAGGCCGTGCTGATGTACATCTGCTCAGTGAATGTATTTCAGGAGATGAACAGCTTACCCCACAATGTAAACGCTATTTGCCAACCAGAGTATCTTGCAATGGAAGCCTGTGAAAATTGAAAGAGAAAACTTGTTTTTAATACATTCAATTAAGAGGCCAAAATAAGATGAGATGCAAACATTCACGCGTGCTCTGCATATTTGAAACCCCAAAAAGGCCTGCTCACACGTTGAAATATAAAAAATATGCAGATCATCTACTGTGACACGCACATCATGACCAGGAAACAGTTAAACTGGGGCCGATGTCACACTTGTGAATGCTGGTTTCAAGCATTTAGTGCAGAGCTGAAATCTGATTTGCCCTAGAGTCGTCCGCCATCTGCTGTGTGTGTGTGTGTGTGTGTGTGTGTGTGCGTGCGAGTGTGTGTCTTACTTACTACGCTGACAGCAGAGCGAGGGTTGTGAAACTTCTCAGGAAGAAACCCCTTCTGCCCTTTCCACAGCCTCTTCAAGTGTTTCCTATGGCGACAGTACACCATGTCACTCATCTATGTTGTTTTCTTTGTAATAACAGGTTGGGAAATTACATCCCACTTCCCTTTATTGAGTCAATTTTGTTTGTTTTTAGGGACATTTATCATAAAATTTCAATACATTTTTATATGTCAGGTCTCTTACCTGTAACATGCCAAGACATGGACGCAGTAGGCTACTGAGTTGAGACTAGCAAAGATGGTGGTAGCTAGCCAAGACTCTGGAAGAACACAAATAACAACAACTAGACTTAGTTTGATTTACCAGGGCTCGGTGTATCAGGGTGGAGCTCATTTTCGGCCTATTTCTTATTGGAAATGTCCAGAATCAAGGAAGCAGGGGACGTTTGGTGTAAATGTTCCCAAACTTGTCTTGTCATACCCATGAACGAAGCATTAATCACTCAAACTATGAGGGCGGAGCAGACCAACTCACTTCTAGACACATAGATGAATTCTTCCAACTGTGATATCATGCCTCCCAGACTTTCAGTCTGGTTAGAAGATGTAACCAGTTGTTTCAGTGTATTTCTCCATCTGTCTAATTGGTCAAAAACCACATTACTGAGACCGTAGTCTGCCAGGGTCATCTAGAGAAATAACAAAAAGACAAATTAAGACCTCCAGCAGATGCAACGTTAAGGTGTTTTGTGTATCACGTCTCCAAAGCAAAGTGTATGCATATTTTATATATTTTTTTTGCTTTACTGTATATAGGCCTATTAGTGAGATAATGATGGTGCCGATGATCCTGTTGGGGAACTTGAAGTAAGGGTCCCACTCATACACTCTGCTCTGGAACCAGCTGCGGGGCTTACTGCAACATAGAAAGGAGGGTCAAAACCACTGTGTGTGTGTGTGTGTGTGTGTGTGTGTGTGTGTGTGTGTGTGTGTGTGTGTGTGTGTGTGTGTGTGTGTGTGTGTGTGTGTCAATGTATGTTGATGTCTTCAAATGCTGAATTCTGGTACTTGTAACTGTTCATTTTGTTACAGCTGGGATCATTATTGTGTTACATGCCATTAATCAAGATATCAATGCAGTCGAGGAGCTGACGCTGAAGTCTACCAGCAGCACCTGAACACACCAGACTGGACTTGAAGTCAGTGCATTGAATTGCATTAACACAATGTGCTCTCCTTTCAGGTAAACTGGTTCAAACATTCAGACATAGTGGATCCCTTTACGAGCAACAGAAGTGAACATGCCCACGTGTACAAAGGACACTTGAAAGCAGCATTGGTGCACATGTGCATAGCGTGTTTGTTCTACCTGTGTGCAGGTGTTCTCCTCAGAAGTCTCTTAACGTGCTGAACCTGATGTCGCTCGATCAGCTCTTCTGGATCCTGGCAGCAGATTCAGCATGTTAACAGTCACACACAGTTTATTGTTTTGAAAATTCAGCTTTAGATTATCTCTCTCTCTCTCTCTCTCTCTCTCTATATATATATATATATATATATATATATATTCAGTGGAGACCCTACAGGGATGGAAAGTAAAATTATGATTTTCTTAATAAATGTGACATAAAATATCACGTAGTCTTTAGATCGTTGGATTCCACCCAAAGGGAAAATACAAGAATCATTTCAATGAGTTCATATGTGCTGACCTCGTGTTCCACTTGCAGATGTATTCGAGCAGCCTTCACCAGCATATAGACAAATCGTCCCAAGAGGAAGATGAGGGAGAGGATGCAGGGCCACTGGACAATCAACTTCTGGTATTTACCAAGAATCTTTAAAACCACACAATCAAAGTCATTAATTCATTTTTTTATTTTCATGAAAATGAATACTGAGGGAGAACTCTTTGTGACTAGATGTTTTGTTGAGCCTAATTTATTTAGGTGTAGGACGAGGCTGGTTCCTTGGCAGAAACCACACAGCATCAGGCACATTTACACTAGCTTTCACGATAGTTTAAATACTCACCTACCTTACCATCGGGACAGGTGAATGTATCCCAGACTGTAACGATGATCCTAAAAAATAAGCAAACGAGACATGTGATGTATTTTTTAAGGCTATTAAAATGTGATCATCCACATATCAACCCGTTCATCTGTCCATACAGCCCGACCTCTATTATACAATTAGGAAGTTTGGAAGTTTTTAGTTTGTGTGAAGTAACCATCATACATTTGTTTCCATTTTTTTTTTTTTTTTTTGCAAGCTTTTACAATGTTGTGCAAAAGACGTACACTAGTGAAAGATCAGCATTTCAAGACATTTACCAGGACAGAGAGTAGAGTATTCCCAGCACTGCCCCGGCCGCTCTGGAAGGTGTGGACAGACAGGCAAAGAAAGGGAAATAGACCACACCCACCTCTAACGCTCCAACCAGATACACTATAGCTGAGGAGAACAATAAGGATACACGTCAGACAGCCTGCTAATGTCTCGTATCTGCAAGGTAAACAGGTGTGCATGTAGAACCGGCGGGAGCACCTCTGGCCCAGGGCGGGACGGTGAAGGGGATGTAACTTTCAGAGAAGAGCAGCATGACGCTGGAGGACACGGCACCAAATGCAAACCCATAGGACCAACGATTACTGAGGCTGCCAATACTATCCAAAGGCCTGGGACACAGTCACATCAGAAACACAAACAAAGCTCAATGAACTTCTGAAAGTAGCCGATTATATATTCAGACAGTTGTCTTGAACAAGCGCAGTACTGGATTTTAAATACTTAAGCGGTGATATTGAAACAGATATTGCAGTTATTTTATCTCTTGACATTTATAGTTGTTGATGCTGCTGTTGACTTACACCACAATAGCAAAACGTCCCCCCAGGAAGGGCAATCTGTGGTCGATAGCCAGTCTCTTGGTTCTCTTCTGGAGGAACGAGAGCACGCCCACAATCAACAACTGGAAGACAAGAAGTCAAAGCGTGAACAAAACTTCATGAAAAGAAATCCTTTGTTTGCATCGCTGCAACTGTGTGAAAGTGTAAATATGTTGGAGGTAGCGGGATGATTCACTGAACTGTGGGGTCATCACCGACCTCAGCGTCTTATCAAAGTAGTTTTAATGAAGCTGCTGTATCGATCTGCTCATTGATTGTAGATTTAGTATGCACAGGCTGTGTTGTGTTTCAGATCATGGTTGTATAGTGTATTTTTCTTTTTTATTCTGTATTCCTAGACACCCAATTCCCAGGGTTTAAAAAAAGATGCATATGGCATTGCTGTGTACGACAGTATTTCTGTTTACTATGCTATTCTGAGAACATTGTGTGTCTCCAAATTTTCTGATTTCGTATTTTCCAGCAACTGTTTCTGGTTGAGAAAAATCCCCTTCCTCTTCAGTAAAACCATTTAAACTGTCTGAAAAACACAATGTCCCAAGGCTGAGCACAGGGCTGTTATTCTTGGATCATGACAAGTTTTAGAGATTGTACATGGAATATTCATCTTCCAGGTTAAACATACGGACAACTTACTGCCGGTGCGAGTGAAAAATGAAGGAAGCGCTCCAAAGAGATTCCACTTTCACAGTCCTGAACTTGCGCAACCCTGGAGAAGCAGGTTGTAACATAGTTATTTGATTGAAAATGTTCTGAACACAAAGAGACACAAAGCCGGATGGACAAAAATAAACTAAACAGAAAAACTAAATCAATCAAAAAAGGTTAAAAATCTGAAAACACGTCCTAATTTGAGTCAATAATGCATCAATAAGCTCAGGTTCAGGTTTAACGTTGCTCTGTCTTGATTCAGAACAGCTACAATTAGGTTGATTAATCCTAAAGTCTGCGTAACACAATGACCGCTAGTAACAAAGTCAAGAGCAGTGTTGTAAATGAGTATTTGAAGTCTGTACTTACACATATTCCATCTGATTTCTTATCTTTAACAAGTCAGTTCAGTGAAAGCTTTGTTCCTGCTCTACTGTAAAGACAAAGGAAGCCTCAGGATTGATACCTCTTCAGTGTTTCCTGGTTACAACCATGTGACTCACACGTTTGACTTTTGACCCCAGTGTACGACACTTCATTACTCAATTTCTTTTATATCCTCTCTCCCAGTGTGTTGCTTTGTGCTTCCTTCGCCGATGCATTTGCTGACTCTCACTGTTTGTCTTTGTCACGCACACACACACGCACACACACACACACCACCATGGACCACTGTGTTACTCAGTATAAGGAGTGTAAACATTACGCTCTCCCAAAAAGATAACCCGCCGACCATTCACCTCCAGCCTTCACTTTACAAAGGAATGTTTTCCTGAATCCATTTCTGTTCTTTCCCCCTCACCTTGTATCACCTCTATTGCAAAAATAAAATAAAAAAGTAGCTTCTTCCTCTTCTTTGTTGACTTGTATGGGATATGGGTTTTATTGATTTAAAAAAAAAAAAAACAGAAGTTAAAATACTGCTGATAGATATTTATTACTCATTGCAATGGCACACACATTCGGGAAATGTAATTTCACAGATCCATGTTGGGTTGATAATCAGATCCTGATTGGTCACTTTCGGGATGACATCATCCTCTGGCTGCATAGGTCAGCAGCCCTCCTCTTTGGCAATCAAAATGTTCACCCTGGTTGTTCTGCAGAGAGGAACATGAAAAAAAACGAGGATGTGATTTGTTCCATGGTGCTAACCTGAGATTTAGTTTAAGTGTATCAATGTTTTTCTGGGAAATCACAACTACATATAAACTCATTGTGCCTGACTGCGGGAGATTAGGTGAGTAACTGTGGAGATAAAGTTTAAAAAGCCATCAATGAGGATGTTTTCATACAGGAAACTGTGTGTTATAGGTTTGAAAGACTGAGGCACAGAAACAGAGACAGAGAGCAGATCCTAGAAAGAGTCACTTCACCCCCCAAAAGACAACGTATGTGTGATTTGGAGAAGTTTTGAGATGACATCGACTAAAGCTGTCCCAGACAACAGGAATATCCAACTGGCTCTCTTCAAGCCATGCATGTATGTTTAATTAAAAAAATCTGCTAAATTGTTTGCGTCTGTATTTTTTGTCACTTAAGGAAAGCAAATGCAGAATCATCTCCTGACATTTTGTCTTTTTTTTCTTCAAATGTTGGTCATCATTGTCCTCTAGTAATGACCACAAGCTCATTTCCTGTAATGGAAAAAAAAAAACTGTGAAGCTTCCAGCCATTTGAATCAGCTGCTGCTGTCAGCCAATCAGGGTTCAGCATTGTGACTGCAGTCTGTAGACACATAATCCACCACCAGAGGGCGACTCCTGCACTCCACCCTCCAGCCGGTGGACTTGGCTGTCGCCGGGCATGGCGCGTGAATGCCAGCAGAGTGGAGCAGCTGCGTGTACTCACTGTCTCTGGACACACAGCGCGCACTCGTTGGCGTAGGTGTTTCCATCGCTGCCGCACACCGGAGCGAGGTTCAGAGGGCACGCCAAGATCTCCGCCGTGTCCGGACAGGACGGCTGCCGGGAGGGGACACACGCGCGCAGGATCTGGTGTTACTTAGCTTCCTCATTCACCATAATACATGTTTCAAATGGATTGAGTGAAATAGTTCTCTCTCTCTCTCTCTCTCTCTCTCTCTCGCACACCCACCTTCCTCAAGAGTCCAAAGTTCTCCTCAGGGTCTGTAAAGAAAGCACATGACTTCTAAAACCACAACTGTCATAAGCAACCCACCTGAATACAATATATAATTTGCATGCAAAGATACATAACCTACGTTCATGCTTGGTAAAGGCCATTTTAATATAGTCCCTGTTATTGATCATTCTGATCTATTATTGATACTACTATAAATACAGGGTAAATTACATGCAACATTGGCATACATGTAATTTTACATATGTGATATCCCTAATATGTATATATATATATAGTGTACAATTCGTATAAAAAGCCTTCAAACAAATATTTTGTATTTTATATTTCTCTCAATTTCACTTTGTCGAACCTGTTTTCACTTTGACATCAATGATTTAATGTATTTATTATATGATCAGGGACAAATACACTTTTGACACAATTTTGTTAGGCACATATTGGCTTCCAAAGTGGGTGAATACTTTTATGAGACAGTGTGCGTTTCATATTCTATGGCGTCTAAAATGGAATCCATCAGAGTAGTCGTTGAGACGTAAACTCTTTAACAACCCTCAAACTAGAATAAAAGTTACCTCAGATAAAGTGTGTTTCCTTCTTACCTGCAGCCACACAGATGAGCAGGAGTCCCAGAAAAACAACTCTCCCAATCATGATGTTGGTGGATGAATAACTGACAGAAACCTCTGAGCGTGTCGCTTTTTACTGGCAACATAATTGTGTGTGTGTGTGCTTGTGGGAACACAGCAGGTGAAAATAGACACACAAGCACCCTCTAGAAATTTATAGTCATCAGCACACATTAACGCACACACGCATACGCATACACACACGCGCACACACACACACACACAAAGTAATCTTTTGTTCAGTCATTATACAAACTTCCCGTTGACAACAAGCTTTTGTTGTATGCGCCACACAACCAGACAAACAAAATGCAAAATAATCAACTCAGGAGATGTTCTTTTTTTTTTTTTTTTTCAAAATGTATGATTTTTTTCTTTTTATTTATTAATGTAAAGAGTAACTATACACAATGCGTAACAGACTCAAACAGCTGTTTAATACTTAAAAATGTAAACAAATAACAACAATATAGAGCACGAGAAGAGAAAAATCACCACTGTAATTCTGCCCTGCATGTCTCTCTCCATCTCACCACCGTCTCCGCTTCTCCCCCATTTCACGCATTTGTTTCAGTCGCGTGGAAGTAAGCCTTCAATCTCGATTTCAAGTTTCAAACAGGCGTTTTCAATGCAGTGGTGAGGCTTCATTTTGTCTGATTTACACCTGTGTTCCATTGCAGAGAATTGTTACAAATTGACCAAATCCTCTACGAAGACGTTCTTTTGACACAACAGGCTCTGAAGACTATAAAGTGCTCACATTTAGCGGAGGGTTTTTTTTTTTTTTTGGTGCGTTCCAAGATGTGATATGACACGAACAACCCGTAATGACAAAAACCGGTCATTAGTTTAAACCCCGGATGCTGTTTCCTGGGCTTTTTATATAAAGCATTACAAGCACAACTCTAACTCACGTGGTCCCTGTTTGTGCGGAGTCTGGCTTGTCGACTTGCTCCGGAAAAAAAACAAAACATAATTTTGTCTAAAGTGTCTCAACATCACGCCTAAAAAAAAAATAATAATGATTTGAGTAACTGAGTAACGTCAGTGTGGCAGCTTATCGATGTGGACAGACGGAAAGATCGGAATTTGGCAACACGACTACAAGATAAAAAACACTGACGGAGACTGAATGAGAGACAGCACACATCTGACATAATGTGTGCTTTTTGTTGTTGTTGTTGTTTCGAGCTGCTGAAGACGGATGAAGGCCTGAAATGAAAGCACAACTTTACAAAACAGTTGCCTCCTCCACATTATGCTGGTGGATCAAAGATATATAATTCAGCTCCTTTTGGCACAGATACGGTTTTGTTCACTCTACTGGTAACATTTTTTTTTTTTTTTTATGTTGTGTTTTTTTTTTTTTGGACTGAAAGTCACAAAGTCGCTACTGTACATAGTATCCACATCGGTCTTGAACGCTCCCTCACAGGCGAGTACAAAAGCTTTAGGTCTCGCACAAGCAGCGGAGCTGGGAAGCCGTCTGCTTTACGGCAGCTGCAGTTTGAGCTGCAGGACCATTTCCATCGGACTCATCTCACCGGCCCCAAAAAAAAAAAAAAAATAATAATAAAAAAAAATAATAATAACATTTTGATACAGATTGCTTCTTTTCCTCTTATTTTTACAACAGAATTTTTGGATTTTACCTCCACGTATACATTATGTGCCAGTAATCCCACAATATTGAAGCACAACTCGAGTCCTTTCACAAGCTGATCTTACGACGTGCTTCGGCGCACGCGCACACGTACACACACGCGCGCGCACACACACACACACACACACACACACACACACACACACACACACACACACACACAGAAGGGCTGAAAGTACGGTGTGTGGCCCAGTGGAAAGCATGCAGGTATATATTTCCAATGAACTTTCAAAAAGACCCGTCCCAAATTCTTAGAGCGACCTTCAGCTTTCTCTTGAAGTCCCACCTGCCAGCGTGGGACGGCCGTCCTCCGTCCACTCTGATGAGCCTTTTGATTCGTTTAACGAGCAGGGCCAGTAAAAACAAGCCGGGACATCTTGTACAGACATCAAGCAACCACAAGATTTTTTTTTTGTTGTTGTTTGTTTTTGACAATGAAGGACACAATAATAAAAAAAAAAAAGAAGAAAAGAAAAAAGTCACGTTTCATTCATCATCTTCACAAAAAGCCCCTTTTTTTTGTGCTTCGATGGCATCTGTGTCATACATTCCTGGGCAGCCTACATACATTGTTGTTGTTGTTGTTGTTGTTGTTTTTAATGGAGTGCTCAGATTTCTCTCTCCACCGTGATACAGTATAGGCACTGTGCTGGACAATGTCGACGACACGAAGAACAAAAAATAAAAAAGACAACTTGGTTGTCTTAATTATTTCCCAAACAAAGAAGAAAAAAAAAACTCCATAGAGGTTAAGTTTGTCCATTCAAATGAAATTACCTTAAAAAAAAAAAAATTGTACAAAATTAATGTGTCGCATGATTGTGACTGAAATCAATTGGATTGTAAATGCTTTTTTTTCTTTTTACCATCATTTGCATGATAAAAAAAAAAGATGGTTGGTAATGAAGAGAGGGAGCGAGAGAGCGTTGACCCTGAATAAAAAAGTAGTCGGTCCGTCTTTTAGCAGTTGGCAGTGAATGATCTGGATTTTTTTGTTTCGCTTCACGCTGTGGTGATTTCACCACACAGAGCAGCCCACGTACACAGTCCCACTGACTACTACTAACTACTTTTAGGAACGGGGGGAAAAAAAACTAGAGATATTTCCTTCCATCCTCCCCGATGCCATGTCCATTGAATGCGTAGCAGGGCTACAAAACCTTCCAGTCTAGCGCAGCATTATAATCCTGCTGTTGCTTCAATTGTTCCGAGTCTTTTCGTTCTTTCCGCCCGTCTAGTGAAAGAGAAGCACCAGTCTCCAGCCCTCACAGGAATATCTTCTCATCTTAAATATATTCTTGTATATTTCTTGCATTGATTTGCATTGAGTTTTCATTGTCTTCAGTGTCACAATACCTGCAGTCTCTGCCTTTTCAAGAGGCTGTGCGCTGAAGTGCAGGTCCACTGAGAAATGATAACAATTAAAAAAGACTAAAAAATAGAAATAAAAAAATGAACATAGTTCGTCACACCCCCCCCCCCACCGCGCAGATTAGTGGTCCATGTTTTCTGGGTTGGGGGAGGGGTGAAGCGAAGCGACTCCCGGGATGCTATGTTGTGGAATCAGACACAGCTCTCCCTGGTCTTGTTGTCTGTGAGGAAAGTGTTAAGCTGGGAAATGTTCACTACAACAGCGTCCCGTTTATTCAGATGGGCCTCTCTCAAATGGTCCTCATCACTTTGGTCCTTGGCGAAATTTACAAACACCTGCGGGGGGGGGGAGAGGGGAGAGGGGGGGGGAAGAAGAGGAAAAGGGAAATTAGACTCAGCCCATAATGAAGTCACAGTCCAGTTATAGTCAGAGCCGAGGGCGCACTCGCTTACTTGGTCTAAAGTTGTCTGTGAGACGGAGTAGTCCTCTATGCTGAGGGCCTCCTTGTTCGTAGAGAGTAGGGAGAAGATGCGGGCGAGGGAGGTGAGGGAGGAGGGCAGCTGGTATTGCAGCATGTTGCGGTGCTTCTCCTTCAGTGTGCTGCCGGGCAGGTCCCGCTCGATGAAGCCCATCACCGGCCGAAGGTCCGGGTCTGGGCCGGCCACCCGCAGGATGATGGTGTAGCCGTCACCAAACCTGACCGGAACGCAGCGAAGCACATTTCATTCAACGGAACTTTGGGAAGTGACAATCTGATGAAAACTGCCCGTCTTTCATTTCTCACACGTGTGAGCTTTTTGTGAAGTGCTATTTCGGCAAGTGTCCCCACCTGTTTTTGAGATGCTGCACACTGCCCAGACAGCGGAACCTGCCGTTGACCATGATGGCCATTCTGGTGCAAAGTGCCTCACACTCCTCCATGCTGAAAAAAAGAAAAAAAACATGAGGTCAGTCATGTTGAGGTAACCACGTCAGTTAACAACAAACATATAGAGTTCCATTAATTGAGAAGATGTAATCCAGATGGCGAGTCTAACCTGTGAGAGGTCAGGACTACAGATCGTCCCTCTTTGATGATGCTCAGGATGGCGTTCCACAGAGCGCGACGGGCTTTAGGATCCATGCCTGTTGTCGGTTCATCCTGTGAACAGGAAGCAACAGATACTCAGCTGCTGCTACGATGTAACTCTCACACTGGCTCACACTGCTGCGCTGCTTTACGTAAAATAAGCCACAAGTATTTTGTGTATGTGTGAACAGGTTCCACTGACCAGAAAGACGACAGGTGGTCCTCCGATGAGAGCGATGGCAGTAGACAGTTTCCTCATGTTTCCTCCGCTGTAGCTGCCCGCTGACTTGTCCACATACTTGACCAAACCCAGCTTGCGGATGCCCCACTCTGCCACCTAGTGGACAGGATGAAGTTTTCATGAGTGTCAGCCATCTTCTTTTTCTTTTGTACGTGCATATTGACTGACATATAACAGAGTCTGTTTGTTTATTTGTATAGACCTTCATATCCCACTCAATGCCTCAGTACAAAAATAGAAAAACAAGACTCCAAAAGTAGAGTTATTATATTTTATATATAAAAGACCAAAACAATAAGTTCAATACTTCATGTCAGAGTAAATAAAGTAGGCCCGTGCATGTGTTTGTTACTGACCTCACAGACTTCCTTCTCAGGCACTCCTCTCAGGATGGCGTAAAACTCGAGGTGCTCTCTGCCGGTCAGCAGGTCGTTGATGGCATCAAACTGAGGACAGTAGCCCATGTTCTGATGCACCTCATTGATCTCTGTGGTTACACTGAAGTGAGATAAACACAAGAGTACAATTAAGTTCCATGGAAAGCAAAAATATAGAGATATTTGTAACTAAATGTAGTAATACAGATGATTGGATGTATTGTATATTTTGTATACCTCTTGCCAGCCAGGTAAGCCTCTCCGCCGGTGACCATCGAGTCTCCTGTCAGCATTTTAAAAGTGCTGGTTTTCCCTGCTCCATTCACCCCCAGCAAACCGAAGCACTGCAGGAGAAGAGGGACAACGTATGTTTATTTTCACAGGAATATAGACTTTCTTCGCTACATTCATTGTATCTGCTGTATCCTTCAAACAATACACACACTTTTTTTATCTGCACTAAAGAAAGCCTGTGTTTTCCTGTTTTAGAATCATGTCTGCTGCACGCCGTCCGTATCGTACCTCTCCAGGGGGGATGCCAACACACAGTCGGTCCACTGCCGGCTTCTGTTTCCTCTTGTAAATCTTGGTGAGCTCTCTGAGCTCCAGGATGTCTGTATGTCCTCCTCCGCTCAGGATCCTCTGTCGCTCTCTGGCCACGTCCTCGTCTTCTTCTCCAATAGGCTTCAGGTGACTGGTGGATGACCTGGAAGGTCACAGGCAGCAAAGGGAGCAGAGGTCACGTAAAGGACAGACTTAGTTGAAGCCTTCACCCAGAGGGGATTCAAAGCCAGATCTACTTGTTTTGAGTTGTAATGTTTAAGTTATGGATACTGTGTTATAAAGACAACTCTGGAGGGATGATTTTGTTTTGTCTCATTGAAGTTGCAACTCATGTGTATTGAAGGTTTCACCCACCTGGCCTTGAAGAAGAAGTGGTACTGAATGAGGACGGTGATGCAGAAGAAGATCACGCCCTCTATGGCCATAGCAAACAGGTTCTTTCCCACCATGTCCCAGGCCAGAGGGGAGCGGAACCGGTTTTCACCTACAGAGACGAAACCACAGCCAGAGAACATTTAGAAAATGTATATTACGTCCCTTGTCAAAACAAAATCGGGATACATTTGCGGTAGTTGGTAAAAAGAGGTCTGCTGTAATTACCAAATCTCTCCAAAGCGTCTGACATTGCCTGATTCTTCACCATGTCAATCAGTCCTCTGCCCAGACAGAAGTGAGGGAAGATGAGGAACACGTTCTTCAGGATGTCGTTGATGCCACCGATTTCCTTAAAAGGGAACATTTACAGTTAATATTCAGTCGTGAGGGGTAAATCAATCATTTCTAAGTTTGCATTCAAAAGCCTCTCTCTCTCTACACGCTCTTGAATCAACAAACAATCAATCTATTGCGGCTCTAACTGAATCAAAATGACTTGGAGACGCCACTTACATTGCTTCCGAACAGCTCCAGTACAAAGGTGGAGACGCTGCCGTTGATCCCTATCAGTATGTTCACGCTGGTCAGAACCACGTAGGCCGTGCTGGGGATCTTGAAGAAGAACGAGGCCGGGTACATCAGAGGGGTGATCGACCATCTTGGGGGAGAAACAAAAGATCAGTTTGGATTAGCGGAGGTCAGAGAATTAGAGAAAGGACGAAGCCAAAACAAACTGAGCGCGTGTCAAATGTACCCGTAGAGCAGCAGCAGCAGCGCCAGCACGGGCAGATTGGTGGAGGAGACGTAGGCGTCTTGTTGGAAACACATGAAGATAATGATGACCAGTGTGGCTGGGACGATGTAGTTACACTGCAAGAGAGGAAGAGAAAGAGGGTGAACAAATAGCATTACGCTTCATTTCTATCGAGACAATAATGTTATAGTTAAAGACTTCCATCACTATTATTTCATTCTTACCATATCCCAGACAAAGTTGGCCAGCCAATAGAGCAAAGGCTGCACTCCGCTGATGAACTGCATGTGTTTGGCCTTGTTCACTCTCTCCTGGATGAGGAAGACCACAAAACTGGCCGGGACGAAGGACATGGCGAAGATCACGCAGATGGAAACCAGCACATCCACCGACGTCGTCATCCTGAGAACGGAGCGGAGGAAGACGTGAGAATGACGGGCGACGTCTCGTGGAAAGGGCCGAAGAGGTGTGATCACATCATAAGTGCACTCCCGTAATACTCACAGTGCGACCTGCGACAGCTGCTCCTTGGTGAGGTTGAGCGGGTGATTGGCGGCAGTGATGCCAAACTTCGTGGGGTCTTGGTCGGCTGGCAGACTCGCCCGCAGGATGCCATTGTTCATCACATTGAGGAACGAGCCGATGCTGTGCCAGCCCTTGTTGTTGAACCAGATCTGGAAATAGAGAGGCGTGTAAGTTTCTGTAACCTGAGAGGAAAGACAAAACAGCCTGGAAGTACATTTCTGTGATCAGCTGTGTGGCATAAGTCCGCATTAGACTAAAAAGGACTTTATGTCTTTGTACCGCATACAACTCTCTTCCCAATATATGGTTTTCCCCTCTACACTTTCGTCAGGGCTTCTTTTTATTCATTTTCTGAACTCACAAAAGCACTTAGGTTTTGATCTTCCATTGTGTTTTCTATTTTTGTGGTGGAATTGCAGCTCATTCAGTTAGCTGCTCTGCATAAAATCATTACCTACAAGCCTAAAGTGTGAACATGTTTGTTGTTAACAATGTTCTCAACAAAGACAAGTTGGTACAAATGAAGAGAAATACACAGAATGTGTAATTCATAAATATGAAAGAAACACCCCAAAAGGTATGGAGTTGAAGCTGTTCATCTTTTAAAATCAGCCACAAAGCAGAAATCCATTATTAAGCACACAATATGAAGAAAATGAATGAAGCATATTGTATCATAATTTGGTGAGGGAGGCTTGAAGGTAACCTAAAGAGCCACCGTGTTGTTGTATAACCAGTGTGTGTGTGTGTGTGTGTGTGTGTGTGTGTGTGTGTGTGTGTGTGTGTGTGTGCGTGCGTGTGTGCTAACCTTGACATTATTCTTGGTGTCCAAGCCTTGTATAAAACTGGAGAGACTGTTAAAGAAACGATCCGCTGCAGTTCCCTGGAGGGTGAGAGAGGCAGAAAGTCTTCTTGAGCACACGGGTAAACTCTCACTATTCAAACCAGAAAGTCTCGCCCCGCCACAGTAACAGTAGTAGTTAGTAGAAACATTTACCATATTATTGTTTGCTGGTGCATTAGTTTCATGCAATGTGTAAAATAATAATGTAAAGTCTTACTCTCTCCAGACGGAAACGCTTCGTCAGTTGAGCGATCGCCTCATCAACTTCGTCTTTGTGGGACATGAGCTGAGAACCTCTGGCGCCCAGCGAGAATCCGCCGTATCTGTGTAGAGCACAATCATTTCAACATCAGCGAAGGACACAGCAGAGAGGCACTCAGTTCAACATTATCGACCAGTTAGCTCAAGATGGATCGGGTCTGATAAAGTACCTGAACTCGTTGACCCAAATCTTGTTCTTCAGGCTGAAAGAGAAGAATTTAAAAAAAATGTTTTTAATTAAATGAAACACAATACAATGAATCAAGAATTAGAACCAATTCAAGTGTGCCGGACAAATGTAAGTTGAGTGTTACCTCTTGCCAATGATCTGAGCGTAGGTTTTAACCAGATAGTCAGAGATGTTTCGGCCAGTCAAATTCTGAAGAGTGTCTGTTTCGCTGATTTTCATCTGTACGCACAAAAAGAAAAAAAAACATTAACATTTGTTTTTTGTTGTTGTGTATTTGGTCTTTGCCTTTGTAATTTTAGATCGATTAACACTTCAGTTTTGACTTTTTTTTTTTTTTTTTTTATAAATTGTGTGGCGTCGCCAACCTGAGGTGGTGGAAGTCCCCCGGCGCCAGCAGGACACTCAGGAAGCATCCTCTTGCGTCCTCCACAGCTGCACTCACACAGGGGAGAGGGATTCTCCATGGACCAGTTCCCATTGTTGAACATGTCCCTCACACTTTGGGAGACTTGCGTGACCGACCACTCGTCCTCTCCTGTTGTGCAGGGAGTCTCCCTGGAGCACAGAGATAGAAGTCAAATCTCCATTTTATGCGTATGTATAAACTACCATATTTGGGTTTTTGCTAAAACTGCACGCAGATCAACTGTAGATCTGAGCCGTTTTTATTTTCCTTAATGAATGTTTTCTTATTTTCTTAAAACTCACGGTATGGGTTGTCCTTCCATGCAGCTTGTTCCAAATCCTGGGCTTTCTGTCAGAGCTTCTAGGAGTTTGTTGATGTGAGGGTCCTCGGGTAGGTCATTACTACAAACACACATAGAACCCATTGCCTTTAGTATCAGAGTATTAATTAACTTTCTTGAAGTGGAAATACACAAACAAATCATCACTAACAAATGTTGTTTAACAATCAGTTGTCCAGCTCCTTTCATTGTGTTAAGACTGAAGACAGGTGCAATCATCTGGATGTCTTCTAAGAACAGATTGACATTTAGAACAGTTTAATTATCAATTTCTGACACCACAACTCTCTACTTGTACTTTAATTTTTAAATAAAAAACACATCAGTTAGGTCACATGCTCAACGCTAGTGCAGTTAGGTAATCTTTTACATATTTCACGAGTTGTGCACTTTGTAGACGTTTCTTTGGAAAATGTGCTTTTTTGCCCAAAAAAAGAGAATGCTTTGATTCAGGGGAGTTAAAAATGTAAAAGTGCTTTGACGGATAAATGAAACGTCTTTTTTTTTTTTTACAAGAACTGGAGATACATTGATGAAAAGGAGGACAATGCAATTTTCCCAGACATAAAGAACGGTATCTCACCTGATGAAGGTGAACTGTTCTCCGTACATGCTGTGATCCAGAGTCAGGCTTGGGTACTTTCCAAACGGAGGGACAATCAGGCTGAACACCAGGGCAATACACACAAACACAGCCGGAAGAACAATCTGAAAAGAAAAAAAAAAAAAAAAAAAAAAAAAAAAATCACATCATGACGATTCATTACAGCTGACACACCTCAGAAGTACCGCTTCACTCTCAGAGGCGGGAGATTGTTAAGGAAGACTGAACGACTTACGTTGACAACCTGTTTATTAACAATATGTGCATATCAGCATACCTGAGCAAAGAAGCCTTTCCTGGAGCGCCGAGCGTAGAGGAATCGTTTCCAGAGTAGTGCAACAAACTGCTGCCTCTTCAGGCTCCAGCCTTTCACCTGGTACGAGCCTTTGCCATCTGTTCCACTGAGCCAGTCGGTCTCTCGGGATTCTGGACACAGATGACACAACACACATGAGCAAACTCATCTCGTCTGTGTCCTGATTCTGTAATGTTGCAAAGTTATTTAATGTTTAAGAAAAAGGAAAGAAATGTCTTCAATTGCTGATTTGGATGCTTTGCAATATGAGTCTAGCTTTCGTCAAAGAGAAACTGCACTTTTTCTCCATTAAAATCTGGCATGTGATGTATGTTCCCTAATTTAAAAATGATAAATTTCACCTTCAGGTGAAAACAAATGGTAAAAGCAATGAGAGCAACAATACTGTCGCTATCATTGCACTGCATGCTGGGTAGTGCAGTTCTACCTGGGTCACCTTCAGATTCGTTGAACTCAAAGTCGTCCTCGGTGAAGGGCTTCAGGCAGCTCTGGTGGTCTCCAAATGCGTGATGGCGACGAGTCCTGGTCGGCACGACTCCATCTGCAGCCACACGAGGGTCAACATGTTACTTTTGAGGTTCAAGTCTTCTGTTTTGTATGAAGATAACAATAATCCTGGAACCTAAAAGCAAGCACTGATGCTGCTAATGTACGTTTTAAAAAAGAAGGGTGTAATAATGTTTATTTAATACGGATGTGAAGTGTTTAGCTGCTGTAAAATCTTTAAAACGCATCATAAATCTCACCCGAGAGCTCAACAGCGTCTACTCCACTGTCCTCAGCCACTTTCAAGAAAATCTGCAGAGTTGGAAAACACACAATTTAAACATAGGCTGAGGAATCAGATTTTTGGTCGTTTCATTTTACTTTCGACAGTGTTGACGATAAAAGGCCCACTTAGACCAGCTGCTCCTTACCTCCTCCAGGGAGGTATCAGATATTCCATAGCTGGATATTCCCAGGTCGGTAAGTCGGTCATCCAGCTCGTGGAAGAGCTCCACAAAGGCTCCGTCTTTAGCGGACTGATAGGGCAACACATAGGTGATTTCATGGCCAACGTCCTCAACCAGGCGAGCCTGGTGGACATGCTTGAATATCAGGTTGGAGATGAGGGACACATCTGTCGTGAAGAAAGCGTGAGAGGTTGGTGAGAGGGAACAATAAAACATCAACATCTTACACGCCTTTCAAAGTTAATTTTACAGGAATAAACGCCTTTTGAAGTTTTCAGTTCTCACCAATAGTGGTGGTTTCACTCTCTGGTTCGCTGCCCAGACCAGCATCTGAACTGCTCTCTGATACGGCGTCCTCCTGAACCAAAGACAAAAAGGGTAAACGGTTACCTTTTTAAGTTAAAAACACCGTAAAGGAGACAACTTCTCTCGTATCTATGAAAAACCCGCGTCCTCTGTAACATCTCTCTTACCTTCTCGGCCTTCTTGATGTAGGACACGGTGCTGGCAGAATTCCTGCAGGACTGAAGTGTCAAGTCGTAGTCTCTCTTGACCAGGGTCAGGTAGTAGCCCGTGCCCAGTTGGGTCTTCAGGAAGAGCGAGGAGCCCACACAGCACAGCTTGCCGTGGGAAATGATGGCGATGCGGTCTCCCAGGATGTCGGCCTCGTCCATGTGATGAGTGGACAGGATGATGGTGCGGCCTGATCAGGAACAGAGGGACACATTCAGTTTACAAAACCACAGAATTAGTAACTGCTACCGACTATGCACCAACTGTCAGTCGTATTTACCTTGTCTGTATTTGAGCAGCAGGTCCCAGATGCCCCTGCGTGCGTAGGGATCGACTCCGGCAGTAGGTTCATCCAGGATCACAACTTTAGAGCCCCCGACAAACGCCAGGGCCACTGACAGTTTCCTCTGCGTCCCTCCTACAAAGACAACAGGGAGACAAGACCGTTTTAAAAAAATCACTAACGACAAGAGAATCTCCCTGAACAACATGACTTGTGAAACAACTAAAAAAGGTAAACAAATTTAAAACAGTCGAACTGACCGGAGAGCGTGCTGGTGCGGGAATTTCGTTTGTGAGGCAGCCCGACATCGTTCACGATTTGTTCCATCTCGGCCTTCACCTTCTCCTCCGGCAGCCCCTTCAGACGGGCGTAGAACCAGATGTGTTCCTCCACCGTCAGCCTGGATTTACAGCAAACCGACAAATCAAACGGTTACCAAATGCACAAGAAAGCTACAAGCGTGCAAAGAATTCAGTCCTCGTTGCTGCCGTATACGTACATGCTGAAAAGTACGTTGTGCTGGGGGCAGACGCCCAGATTCTGCCGGATGGTGCTGAGTTCACTGCGGATGTCCTTGCCGTGGATGTAGGCTGTGCCAGATGTGGGTGGGAACAACCCCGTCAGGATTGACCTATCAGACAGCAGGGAGGCACACAACAAATCACCATCAATAGCGGTCTCAACTGCGTAGGTTTTTAGGTCTTTCAAGTAGTTTCTAGATGAACTGCAGACCACGTGTGTATAATCTTACATGGTTGTGGTTTTGCCAGCTCCATTGTGGCCGAGGAAGGAGGTGATCTGTCCTTTGTAGAACTTCAGGGACAGCCCGTCTACAGCCAGCTTTTTGCCATGGCTGTAGACCTTCACCAGATTCTCGATGTAAACACCTGGCTCGATGTGGCTCGGCTCCTCCTCAATACACACAGCTGTGGATACAAAAAAGACAAGGACGGCATTTAATTAAGGACATAAGCTGAGGTTTGAGAGGACACATGAAGAGGATCTTGAGACAATGTTTTCACTGATGGTTTAATACCTGAAAATTCCTCCCAAAACAGAAAGACAAATAAATAGTAATGATGGTGATTGTGATTTGTACCTTCAGCGTTGCCCTTCTTTGACAGAGGGGTGGAGAAGTTGGTGTTCTCTTTCTCTCCACACCAGTACGACTTAGTGAAAGGGAAGTACCAAGGCCTGGGGATCCCATACTGACCTGGAATAGAGAGACATTTTTCAGTACTGTCCATCAACAACCCTCACTATATAACTGCACATCATCGATTAGACACTTTACGGGAAAATACCACAATTGTAAAACCACATCCACGACTCACCAGGGAACACAGATTCGATGTACCAGGTCATTATTCCGTAGAGCACCGCGTCAAACAGCATGAGGGAGATAGAGGTGGTCAGGTTGTAGCTGTCCTCCTCCAGAGGGCTGGCCAGCAGGTTGGACCACTGGATACCAACCCCTTGCTCCTCAAACAGGGCGAAGTACTCACAGCCAAAACCAAACGCCACAGGAGAGAGCAGACTCTGTGAGAAGGACAAAGAAGCCGGAGTTTAGCGGAGACAGAAGAAATAACTGGAGCCAACGCTCAACACCTGCTGTATGTATTCAAATGTTCATAATTAAATTTCTCCCCACACACACACCACAAAAACTTTTGCTCCAAAGCCAATGTAGTCTTGCCAGGCGACACACAGCACGTAGGGCAGGTAGAGCGTGAAGTATATGATGCCACCGCAGGCGGCTGCCAAGTTGGCACGAGAGAACAGAGTGCTGATGAGGAAACACTGCATGATGGTTACAACGCCGAAGGATCCCAGGAAAAAGAACACGACGCCTGGGTCACTGTAAGGCAGCAGGTTTCCCATCTGAAAAGGAGAAGAAAAAAAATGTAATAGTTTCCCGGTTACAGCGGTATGATATCACTTGTTTCTATAATATGCTGACATTCCCGCATGATGACAAAGTGTGTTCATACATGTGTATAAGCGTGTCTGTGGCAACACCAACCTTCAATAACAACACCAACAAGCTGGCGCTGATCAGCAGCGGGATCAGGCTGCTGATGAACCAGCTGAGCCACAGGGTGCCGTTGTTCAGCCCCATGATCCTCATGGTCTCTTTGAGCCGCGCCTCCTTCTCGTACACCACGCCCTTGATGATGATGGCTACCGAGTACATCCACGCCAGGGTCATGAAGAGAGGCATGGACCGACTCATCACCCGCAGGAAACTGAGAAAGGAAAAGGTGAAAATTGGTTGTTTTGAACCGGCTTGACAGTGAAAGTTGAAATGATACTCTTGCGTTGCACATCGGTCCCTTACACGTCATCCACAAAGCAGGGGTAGGGCATCTGCTGAATGTAGACGCCGGTCTTCTCCTTGGTGCCAGTGACGGCTCTGATGATTCCATGCTCGATGACGTCCTGCAGGTAAGAAAATCCGCCCCAAACATATCGAAGGTCCTCGAAGGGGTCTGCCCTGGGACCGGGGTCCCAATAGCTGCAAAGCAAAATGAAAAATCAGTTAGCTCATAAAAAACTAAAATCGGCAAAGGGTCTGTAATTCAATAACAGTCGGGGCGCAGCTTCTTACCCGTCTTTGATCTTGTTTGTCCTCTCCACGTTATCAATGTCCATGCGGATCTTATAGTTGACGTTGGGCGGCAAGTCAGTGCTGTCGCCATGGGCGATGTCAGGAAACACGATTCCAGCCCAGAACTTCTGGTTGTTCAGAAGACCCATGGACTTGTTGACCAGTCTCTCCTCATTAGCGACGGGCTCCAGCTTGTCCAGGTTCACACACTGAGCAGGAAGAGAGAGGGGTTACGGCGTGTTTTACTCTAAAAGCCTGACCAGGAATGAAGTAGCATTTGCATGAGGTGTTGTGGGGTCTAAATGGTGCATGAAGGTCTTTGTCACACAGTTAAAGAAGGATGGGAAAAGAAAACATGAACTTAATGACTTCTTTCCTAAGAGAGAAAGAAGTAAATGAGTCTCAAGCTTTATCTCCCCGACAGCTGAATGTCCTAGTTGCTCTGAATAAGAGAATCTCTTGAGTACCAGACCCTTTGGGTGTCCGACTTTTAATAGGGTGTAACAAAAGAAATCATAAACATCCTGCTCACATAATCAAACGCTTTCCTCAAATGATATTGCTCAGTATCTGATAATAGCAGTGAACTCAATACCCTATTAAACAAACTCACTGACTAACCACAACAGAGTTGTTTAGCTGATTTGTTGAGACCTCGTACAGATTAGCCTCTCACATAGCTGACATAAGCTGACTTATACCTCTTGGCCTCATTCTGTGTGAGAAGCCAACGAGTTCAGAAAGCACAGTGAAAAATACAGCGTGAGCACTCCTTATCCTGCAGGTATGACAGACTTGTATGGTTGTGTAAGGCCTTGAGATAGTTTTAGTGTGCGGAATGTCTCCATAAGGCGTAACAGTAGGTCAGTGGGTTGTTTGCAGTTTTGTTGAAAAGAAAATACATGAGGTAAATAAATAGTGTGACACCTAATTGACCTCAAGTTGTGGTTTAAAATTCCCTCTTTTTAATTGATTCGTATTTTTCGCATTATCATCCGTCATGGTTAGAAGATCAGTTCATCATTAATTGTCTGTGTCTTCGGGTCTATGGACGGAAAAACATCATCACTCATTTAGCAAATCTGATCATTAGAGATCACGTCATTATATATCAGAGGAACACCACAAGGCCATTAGTCCACATTTACCACTGATGTTTATTCTATAGGACTCTCAATGAAGAAATTCCCTTCCATAGATAAACGCATGCCAACGATTCACTCTGGAGCAAACATTGATTAACATTTGGCAGGAGTTAGGGGTGGTTGTTGGTCGCTTAAGGCTTGGCTGGGGCATACTGACCCCAAACGCAGAGACAGGGGGCAGTGACAAACTCAGCATGACAACGATTCGATTTGGTGAGGGAAGGAAGGGGAAAGAACATTCAATTTCAAGGCTTTTAATAGTTGCGTCGGGTTCTAAATGCAGTTCAAAATCAATAAAAAAAAAACTATGGAATAATGGAAGATTTTGTAATGCGATGACCTATTTGGGCAATTCACATTTAACCTATTTCCCCACTAAGTTTTGACCTGAATGGAAAATATCAGGTAGCAGCTACTTTACAGACACAACTTTAAGACCCATACAAATATGGAAAACAAGGACGGTTACGCAATAATATAACTTCACGCGTCTGCATATGCAGACTGAACTAATCAAACATCATAACACGCTCTACAAATCCTTTTCTTTGAAGTAAAGCTTGGTTTGGTATTTTATGCACTGAATATGTTTCCTGGAAAACCTTGACATCTTCTCACACTCACACACACACACACACACACACACACACACACACACACACTGCTTTAGCAGAACATTTCAGTTGCGTGTGTTGTTGGTGTCACGCATCCTGCACTAACCTCCATGAAGCGCGAGATGGTCTGGATGGCCTGGTCGGTTTCGTTGAAGACGTCTCTCCAAGTATAAGCGGATCCTGCTGGTCTTTGGTCCTCTGAGACTTTCATCAGGAAGGCCGACACATCTGACACGCGCCACTCAGTCCCGCTGAGCTGGGCATTAAAGAACGCGGCACTGGCGTTATTCTGGAGCAGCGTCTGCAAAGAGGAAGGTTTATGAAATAAATACTCATCTTTAATTAATTGAATAAAACAAATTCAAACTGATGGTGTTGTCATGTTTTCAAAATGCATCTTATTGTTATTTAGAGGTCCGGGGCTCTTTATGAACGGTTAATGGTCTCAGCAAAAATCCTATCTGTGAAGGTACAGTATCATCTTTCGCCACTAGGTGGGAGTGGTACTTATGTAATTTACATAGGCCACATGGAGTAGATGTGAAAAAAAAAGAAAGCCAGGAGGAGCCATGTTATGAAATATATGCCATCTGAAAGAGACCTTAAATGGATCATTCTGCGAGAGTGACTGTAATTTTATACCCGTACATCTATTTCTAGATCAAGTGGTCCTGTGTACAAGAAACACTTTGTCAGCTCGTCCCTGCGTGACATGATCAGAGGAACGACAAATTGTTTAAATGAGGACAAACCTTGTTTGCTTTACGGTTTCACACTGCTGCCAGGACCACATTTTAATATCACGCTGAAAATCCCTCCATGCTTTGTTTTAATTAATCGAGTTTTATGGTTGACCTGAAGTTGTTGGCCCTTACGGGTGAATTGTCTGTCGGCACATTAGGCTCTTGTTAGTCTCACTCTTACGTTTACCCAGAAGACACCAGTTAGCATGACAAATTGACTTCTCTTGGCCTCTGTCCTCTTTCGCCACAGTCACAAGTACTTTTATCAACCTGTGAAGAACCTAAAAGAGGATAATATCTGACATAAAGGGCTTTTGTTAATATAGTCACAACATGGCCCCCATACTACAGCGGCCTGGTTGGTGCACTTTACAGAAGCTTCAGTATGGTCCTTCACATCAGACACGTCATTATATTTAAATCACAGAGATGCACAGATTACCATCTTATACCCCCTCATGTAAACAGGAAGAGGACCGAGAACACAGCTTTGGTGTGTGTGTGTGTGTGTGTGTGTGTTGGCATTGCGTCCCACTCACCCTGACCATGTCCATTTCCTCGCCATTCTCCATGAAGTTCCAGAATTTGGGCCTCATCTCCAACCACATCCCTCCGAGGTCCCTCAGCACGCCGAACTCCTGGAAGGTCTTGTTAACCTGCAACGCACACGAACAGCCTTATTCAATGGGGGTTCATTCAGGGTTCTGATGGGGGGTTCACAGCGATGAGAGGGGCCTTTTTGTACCTCATGGATGATTCTCTGTGTGGCGGGAGTATCTGGGGTGTACAGGATCTTCCCCATGAGCAGAGGCTTCAGAGCTCTCCAGATCATCCTGGAAATGGGGCTGGACTCCAGGCTCCGCATCATGTTGTTACAATAGGGAGCTGGAGAATAAACACACACATTTTGAGTTTTGAACATCGTCTGTCTCCTATGGTAAATTGGCAAGGACTCTGTTAAAAAAAACTAAACATCTGAGGAACAAACTTCTGATGAAAGTACAAAATGGGGTTGTTTCTGGTAGTTTGTACACTTACTGGAAGAGTTGTCGTAGGCAGCGAGGGGATCACTGTCGCTTTCGTTGCCATGGTTTCCGAACAGGGCCTTGTAGTTGTTGTCCTCATACCAGTTGAGAGACTTGATTTTGAGGCCACCTCCCTCGGGGTGTCCGCAGACGATACGCGACACAGCCTGGTACATCTGGTTTGGAGAGCCGGTGGCATTTGCAGTGAGATACAGGATCTCTTTACGCATGTCCTTCCAACTTTTCATACTGGCGAGCTGGAGGGAGAGACACAAACAGGAGCGTTAGCATGATGAAGGCTGTAAGTTAGTCAGTAAATATATCCGTTCAAGTCCAAACCTTGACAGGCTAAGGGATACAAATACACACAGACACATGTCCTGGACCCATAAAGCTAATTTTAGATGAAACATATTGCCTTTAAAACATCAAACAATCTAATATCCAATTCATTAATACTCTCATTCTGGGATATGTGGCTGTAGGTGTCTTTTACTGTCGTACTTTAAGGTGATTTTAAGTACATGGATTATGAAAAGTTGTACATTTTAACAAAGCAGAACTTAGCAGAGAGTGATTTTGGTCTGGGAATTATGCGTCGCTCAGGTCTGTGAAATTAGTCCTCGGTGACATCAGCCTCCAGTAACAGACCACGGTCTCTCTGTACCGTTCATGAGGTCGCTGCATGTGCCGCCTGTCATATCTGCTCCATGTGTCGCCACATCTGTGTTCAAACTTGCTGTGCACATGCTTCTGCCTTCTGGGTATCTCATGTGTCTCATGTACTGTAACTCACAGTGTGAGAAGTGTTAATAACATGGCTATCATCTGTCACAACAGAGGCAGCTTATATGAACCCTGTGTGCGTGATGCTGTGGGTTATTAAAGGTTACCACCTGCACACTATGAGTGGTATTCATGGTGGTCAAGTGGAGACACTTAGCACTTAGCCGTCTGCCTGACAGAGATAAATTTAACTGCTGTCCCCAGTCCTATCTTACTCCCCGTGTCTGTGCATGTGCATTTCTGTCTAGAGGAGATGTTATCACACCCTTTCTAAAAATTAAAAACTGACTGATCATGTACAGTCAAAAAGTGTATAATATTGTCCTGTATTCACTTGCGTTATTAGGTTTTATGTCTCCACTCGCAGCTGTTTCTTTATCACAAAATCCTCAATGCTGAAGGCCTGTGGGCAGTGCAGTACTCTTGCCTTGTTATCACAATACAAAATACTTGTACAGCTGCTTCTCGGCTACTATAACAGTCCTATTATACTCCCAATAGATTTGTTTTATTTTCTCGTGACAATTGCCAGACATTGGCACAAACTTGAACATCAAATTCTGTGGTCATGACAATAACCACCAAACATATTCCTCTGGTCTCAGGAGAAACTGTCCTTGATAGAGCATCAATATCAGCTATCAGGTCAGGCTGAAGGGAGCAGGGAGTTCATTCTGGTTCACACAGGGGTTACTTCAGGTTAGGGAAGAAACAAGTTGCTGCAAGTTCCCCGTCGACTTCTCCAAACTGGTCAACTGTACATGCAATTATGTCACCACCTCGTGATTGGGGAAGGAATGAAAGGAGGGGTTTTGTGTTTTTCGTGCAAGTGAAACAAAGAAAGGGCGAAAGAAGAGGGGAGCTTTTGTTGCCCACGCGTGAAGCGCAGGAGGTGACTTGGGCTTACGATCAGCTCAGGCTCTGCGTGTGAAGGATGGAGAGAATATCACACCTTTTCCTGAGGTGAGTATGGGAAGAGGTCAGAGATAGATGACAGAAGCAGGGAGACAAAAGAAAGAAAGGAAGATCGTAGGAGGTTGCCCGAAAGCAGGAGGAGGAAAGGAGTGGAAAGAAGTGGAAAGAAGTGGAAAGAAGTGGAAAGGAGTGGAGAAGGAGTGGAGAAGGAGTGGAGAAGGCTCGAGGAACAAAGAGAGGTTACTATCGGTCGTTCTCCTAATAGGCAAACCTCCGCAGGCTCCATAAGTAGAACGCTATTATACTGACAACTGGCACTGTGTACACACTCCACAAACACACATGCGCGCACAAACACATTAATGGGCGGACACGTTTCAAGACAAATAACACTGTTTTCTCTGTCGACTGTGTCATTTCAAATAAGCTGTCCAGTCTGCAGCTCGTAATTCTGCCCGTCGACAAGATATTCAATACGGCTTTCCGACAAAGCGAAAGTGAGACTGGGAGAACTGTTGCGTCTCAGATCACTCAGATCACACACACACACGCACACGCGCACGCGCACACACACACACACACACACACACACACACACACACACACACTCCCTGAGATCGTTCTGTATGCAGTTGCCTTGCAGCCACATCAAACTGCCTCCTTCCTGCTCTTTCACATGCAAAGACCTGGGTGCCATAATGTGTGTGTTGTGTTGGACTGGGTGGAGATGGTTTTCTTGTGAGGCTGTCTGTTTGTTAATGCATATTAAGACGAGGTCTTGGGGTGTGCGTATGCACTCGTTACAAATGTTCTTGTAAGTATGAGTCTTCACCTTTTCATAGCCAGAGGCTACAGTTGCTGCAAAAAAACAGAAAGAACTGACATCAACCTCAGCCACCATTTTGTTCTTCCTGTTACGGTGTCTCACTCACACGCACGCACACACGCGCACACACACGCACACACACAGCTATACCTTTTTTAAGTAGGTTTTTTTTTTTACTACTCTGTGTGTGCGTCTGTGAAACCGACTGTGCCTGCTAAAAATGTGTGTTGGTTCTGTGCGAGTGCGTATTAATTTTGCCTGTGCTGAAAACTCTTTTGTGTGACTGAATATGTGTGTCATTTCCCTCAGGAAGAGTCCCATGTTAACTTGGGTGACTAGGTGAGAAATACACACACACACACACTCGCACACACAGACAGACACCCACACACAGACACACACACACAGACAGACAGACAGGTTACTCTAGGACAATCCTCTTCTACTGCCTGGTAGCAGAGTCTGTATGAGGTTACTAAAGTTCAAGTTTCCATTCCAGCACACTGCTATTTAGACCAGAGCAGCTCAGGCACCAATTATATATAAATTGAACATGAAGTGATACATTTTAACTAAATCTAAACCAGGTTGTGACCTGAATCTTCTCAGACTTTAGAGTAGGTTTAGTTTGTCAAGAGTCTACTCCTGCTCTATCGAACAGGGAAAACAATACACTACATACATATCTATGTATTCTAAGCATATAAAGAGAGTCAGCTGACATTAGAGATTTAGATCAAACTTCCTTCCAGAGACAAAGTGGTACATTTCTACGTGATGACAGCGATCGGGTTAAAGGGACGGAGAGGTTACTAGAGTTTATTCACACACTCTCCTCCGCTAAGCAACCTCTTAAGCTACTTAGGGCAAACAATACAAAGAAGATAAATGCCGCTAGTGTTTCCAAGAAGCATGTTGATTAAATCAGTATGCATTTGTTATGCTCGTATGGTGAAGAAATAAATTACCTGTTATATTTTACCACCACTCATAATGAAGAATTGAGTATAAGATGATGTAATAGTTTGGGAATGAGTGGGAGTCCAGATTATTAGGAGTTCAAATCTTTGCACTTCCAGCCTTCTGAGCCAAACAAAATAATCTACTTACAGAGAAAATGGTTCAGGAGAATAACGCAGTTAATTAGGATTTAGTAGGAATACATTTAGGAGCATGGATGGCTGTTGAGCTATATCGATGCAGAAAAGATGGAAAATCTGCCACTTTTTTAAAGTGCAACTAAACTTGTTTCAGACTGACTTGGATCAACATGTTCTTGATGCTTGTAATGTCGAACAATGCTGCTTTATTCTGGGCTGTCAAAGTGCAGCCACAATTGTATTTCTACATACATCCCCCACTGACCGAATTTTCATGTGATATTGGGCTTTTTCTTGACTAGTGAAAAGACATTTTGAAAATACATCACTGTGGTTCTTTTTGCCTTCCAACAGGGATACGCCCTGGACTGAAACACAGGCTGCAGATGATAACTGGTTAGGAAGTCGAGGTTAAATGAGTGCATTTCTCCATTCTGCCAGCCACTTACCTCGTCTACCAACCAGCTTTTGTAAGTTAATTTAATTTAATATTATTATTCTATTTGTTGTATATATTGTGCATTTGTCTTATTTTCTTATTTATTATTCTATTTTTTGTATATATTGTTCTCATCTTACCTGTATGTAATAAATGCTGCTGTAACGAAAAAAATTACACTTGCAGGATTAATAAAGTATCTATCTATCTATCTATCTATCTATCTATCTATCTATCTATCTATCTATCTAAACAAACACATAAAATCTGCTTCAAACTAAATAATACACACTGAGGAGGAATGATAATCAGTGATTAAATAGATGCTTTTTTCAGTGAATATGCTACTCTGTGTTAACATGTTCTACCTGAAGTACCGGCAGCCTAGAATAAGCACAAAGTCTCCACAGGAGTATAAAGGATAAACAATAGCTGGTTCAGGTACAAACCGAAACATGGAGAAGCCCGTCAGGAAGTTGTTAAAGAGGGATTTTGTTGAACATTATTCGAACTTTTGTCTTTTACATTCTTCATGAGTTCATGTTTGTTAATCATTGCCCTCCCACGCAGTGTCAGGCAAAAATAAACTTCACATGATGGAAGGGGGATAAAAAGGAATGGTGAAGGCATTTGTAGATAAGGAAGAAGAAAAGAGAAGCACACTGATGTTCTAACAGCTGCTAAGACAGGAAGCGCCATCTCACACCAGCACACACACACACACACACACACACACACACACACACACACACACACACACACACACACACACACACACACACACACACACACACACACAGCTGGGTGTATGTTTTGCCAACTCAGCAGAGCAGGAGCCTGAGAGAAAGGGGGTTGTGTTGTGCGTGTGTGTGTGCGCATGTGCGTGTGTGTATATGCATGTGATCCTTCACTGTGTGCGTATGCGAGACAATGAAGACAGTGCACCTGGTTGTTGGCTGAGTAGGCTCTCGACCCCGCCATTTCACACAGCTCGTTCTTATTTAAGCTCGAGAAAGATTTATGATTTTCTTCTTCATGCAGAAAAGTAATCTGAGGTGGAATCTCGCCTCGAACTAGAATCAACGCGCCGACCGGTCAAGTTGCAGTTCATCATTTTATCCTCCGAGACATTTGTGTGAAATTGTCATAACTTGCATATGAATTATTGAGTTATGACCAAAAACGGGTTTTGTGCACTCAGTGACTTTTGACCACCACAATCTCATCAGTTCATCCGTAACGACGTTCGGGCCAATTTTTCAAGAAATTCCCTCGAGGCGCATCCTGAGATATCACGTTGAAGGAAATTGGAAGAACAAACGAACCCAAAACACAATGCCTGCTGTCAGAGGCATAAAAAGGGGGAATGTGATCCAAGGAAACCCCAAGCCCACGGTGGTAGAACAAAGCCTCTACTAACATGGCTGAATGTTGAAATGTAAGACTCATGTCGACACATCATGGCCGGCTGACCTTGAGGAGGGACCCCCCTTTGCCTTTTCATTGACGTTATTTACTTTTACATAAGGATCGCCTGCTTTGCTCTTTGCTCCTGTTAAACCCACGCAGCACTTCTTCCTTTGTACGACTTGTATGCATTTCCCGGAATCAGTGTTTGCAGACATGTATGTTTATATATTGCAAATATGGCTCTGACCCGATTGCCCCAACTTGTACTACATGTGACCTGTGTGTAAATAAAGTACTTCACCGAGAGCTCATTCCAGGTAAGGATTGATTTTAAACATTGCTACTGGAGGCTGAACTTTGGAAGTAAATATTTCAGTAGTACTGTTTGTAAATGTTATAAAGTGTGTAAGTTGTGTTCTCGATGTGTGTGTATCTACCTCCACGGCCAATGCTCCCAGGCTCTCCAGAAGAGCGTCGGTTGCAGCTGAGACTTCCTGAACGACTTTGGGGTCCGACTTCACATCCTTCTGTAAGACAGAAAAAGGGCATCTTCACTATACAGCTCAGATTTTTACACTGCGTTGTTGGTTCCTACGCACAATTAATACATCCTGAAAAAAATGCATACGATGAAATATAAAATGGAACAAAATGTTTTATACATTTATACACTTTAGAATTAAAGATGAAGGTGAGGTAGAGGAGAAATGGGAGAGAAAGAAGAAGAACAACATTGGGGTCAAAAGGTGAACGGAGAGGCATTCCGAGGAAGAACAACAGGTCACCGTAGCTTTGACCACCTCCCATGTTCCTGTCTGTCAAACTGTTGCGTGCGTGCAAGCGTGCTCGTCTATCACACTAAGCTGTCAGCTGCTGGAACGCCTGACACCCGATAAAGCGCAGGTGTCGCTGAAGACGGAACAGCATCTAGGAAAAGTAGCTTTTCCAGATGTTCTCTTTTTCTCACTTAGTCTTGTTTTCTCTTTATTTAACGATTTTTGTCCACACACACGCGCACACACGCACGCACGCACGCACGCACGCACGCACGCACGCACGCACGCACGCACGCACGCACGCACGCACACCAACTAATGGGAGAACGTTGAGTTACGCAAGAGTTCTCTCCCTCACTCTTTTGCACAATTTTGTTACTTTGGACAGGAATCTTCATTCTTGTGTCAACATTTGGAAACATTTGGTTCCTATAATAAAGAGGAAGAGTGTGTTTTTGGGGTGAATTAGGTCTGCAGTGAGCCAGGAAATGATTTCATTCTTATATCAAATGAGCGGCTTTTCTAATCTCTTCAACAGCACAGCAAACACAGCAAAGCTCCCGGTTATTGGGAATTGCTGACTTGATAACGACACTCATCCTTTGTCCCTCTAAAGAGAAGCAGGTCTATTCGCAGCAGACCACAGAGCTTTTTTTTCCCCCCACCTCTTGCCACTTGACCATCGTGACTCACATTTGGGTCACGGGTTTTACGGAAAGAGGGCAGGCTGTTCTGTAAGATACAGGCAGAGGAGAGGCGACGCTGGACAGGGAGGAGGCGGAGGGAGGACGAGTAAAGAAAACAAGGGAATCCAGAAAGCACAAAGTTTCATAGTAAGCAGAAAAGATGAGGGATCAGGGATTTACATACAATGGTTGAATACGGGGGTCTAGCTTTTGCCCTGTACAAACAGTGAATCGCCTTGTCGCATAATATTAGTGTTGCAGTCAGCGGCGATTACAATAAGTCTATGACCAGACCGTTTGCGTGAGACTGTGAACTTGTTCATGATGTACTAGTACATATTCAGTAAACACCCAAGGTGTTACATGGAAAACCAAATGTTTGTGCTGGTAAATATGAAGAGACAAATGGTCGTTCCCATGCAATTTAGCCACACCTCCACACACACCATTGAAGATGGTGAGCAAAACGGCATCATAACCGATAAGATGCATGGTCCAAACCATGACAATAAGATCATTGTTGTTCAGAACTTTTCATTTCGTTGCTGGGCTTTGATTGTTGTGTTAAAATTCTGGTTGAATGCGTTTGACTCAAAAACAGATGAACTCACCCGAATGGGTTTGAAAAAGTCCAAGTTGGAGAGGAAGTGGCTCTGGGCCTTGTTTAGCCAATCACCGGAGGACTTGCAAATGATTTCTTGAGTCAGACGAGACACGTTGCGGTCGGCGATGTGGACAAACTCCTCCAGGGGCGTGGTGTTACAGAGGTCTCGGAGATGGAAGCCGAAACCTTTAGTCAGCACCTGGACAGAGAGAAGGAAAAAGAGCCCCGTGGTTCAGAAAGAGTAGAGATCATGAAATCACATGTGTACTAGATACTTTGAGAGGACAGAGGTGGAGAAAAATATAGCCCAAAAATAAATATCCATACTTAATTTAAATAAAACCTTTTAAACAGAGCATATGCAAAGCTATAGAGGGGTATTTATTTGTAATGCAAAGTAAGTATTACATTCATATTTGATGAGTAACACGGTCTGTGTTTGAACACAGTACTCTTGGTGGTTTGCCTGGACTCGTTAAAGATCGTTGTGTATCAGTCCGAAAAATGTTACGTTCCTAAAACAATGTTTACAAAACAATGATGTCACCGGAAGATATCGCTGAGCAACCATGGGGGAAAGAAATGTTGTAAATGTCAATGCTGGGGACTGCCAAGGATTTTTGACTAGAAATGTCATCCAAATAAAACCTAAAATGATTTAACACATTATTCAAAAGAGGACGCACAGCTGCGCACATGCAGGCGGAGGAACATAACGTCCTTTTTCTGGGACATCAGAGCATTCAAGGACCGGACAGAGGCTGTGTCTTCTCTACCAGAGTCAACATGTTCAAAGTGTGTGTCTTTGTGTGTGTGTGTGTGTGTGTGTGACAGAGAACAGGGCGTGAGGGGAGCTCACTGACTTATCATCTAAATGTCCTTGGCCAGTCTGTGTTATTCCACCATGTCTATCATCACACGCACACGCACACACACACACACACACACACACACACACACACACACACACACACACCTCTTTTCATTGGAAAAACAACAGGGCTTCCAGAGATTATTATGATGTGTATTATTATTCATGCGTTTGCTGTCATGCATTCCAATTCCGCCCAAACAACATCATGGGCAAAGCAACAATAAGCTTTCATTCCCTTTCCTTCCCCTTCCTTAAACAACGATCCTCATGACCGTCATGGACTAATGGATAGCCATCTTTGATCGATAGACGTCTGGGAGAAAGGGATGGGTAGAAGAGAATCTGATGGTGTAACGTGAGTTTGTTTTGGAGCCTCTGTCTCGGCACGTAAGGACAAATGAGGGGGAGGGTAAAGGGGGAGAAGAGCAGTCATGTGACACCAGCCCTCCAATTGCAAAGCAGGGATGATGTGGTGGAGCTGGTTGGGAGCTGTTGTTGAGGTGGTTCTACAGCAGGTAGCTGAATCTGTCTGAATGTATGTGCGTGATATTGGGTTAACTTGATTTGAATGGGAGAAGTGCGTGTGTGTGTGTGTGTGTGTGTGTGTGTGTGTGTACATGTGCATGGGTTTTATTATGAAATAGAGCATCATGTCAGCTGGAAAGAAAATATGCGCAGATTCCCCAACAGAGGAATGAAACTAAAAGTCAAGAAGATTCTCAGAAAGTGAGAAATATAGAAACCTGGAAAAAAAAAAAAAAATTGGAAGAGACTAGAATAATTATTCATCTTATAGACTTGAAAGGAAAAAAGAAAAAATTATATCCGAAAAAAGAATGAGATTTTCTTTTTGGGGAACAAAAATACAAGGAAGAGAGGGGCTTTTGGTACCCGGCAGCCTCTTCCACCCAACTCCCCCTCACCCACAGTGATGGCTGGGTATTAAGGGCTTAGCTGTGCCACGGTCGAGTCCTGTGGGCCGATAGATGCTGTCAAGCCAAGGTCATTGGATTTCTGCATGTGCACTGTGGCCAGGGGAGTAGGATTCTCTCATGTGAAAAGGACTAAACAAAAAGGCTGCACACAACTTAACACGGTTTTGTTGTCTGCTTTGGGCATTGGTTTAAATCACTGAATTTACAACGACCCACTATCTTTTGTGTGTTTGAAAATCTCAAACCAATATCATCAGCGACTGAAAGGGTAAATGTTGAAGGACGGGAGAGGAGGGTTTATTATTAAAAAGGGGTTAAAACATTTGAAACGGTTATGCTCTACCTTCTCCAGATTGACGTCAGCCTCCACTATCTGTTTCACCGCGTGGCGAGGAAGAGAGGCGTTGTGGTGCAGGAAGTGGGAAAGGGTCTCATCGTCTTGCAAAAAGTCCTTCAGCTTGAAACCTAGAGAAAAAAACCCCACATAGATAGAAGCAGTGAGTCAACCAAGCCAACTATGAGACACATTTTATTTGATGCTTGATATGAAACCAGGACTCGCGGAGGTGTTCCCAGCTTGATGTACAATAACATTCCATTTATTTTCCACTATCGAGTTGGGACAAGAACATCTCTTAAAATGGCCTAATATGCCAGAACCAGTGCAAGAACTCCACGATATAATGCTCAATGATGCTACCACAATGTGAAATACAATTGTACATACAGCACAGAACCACACTGTCCTCTGACTGCACTCAGAGTTCTTTTGTACTTTTACTGCATTCCAAAGAAGTCAACCCATTTCTGAAACTGGCCCAATTCAGCTGTGTGGTTACGGGCGCACACACACACACACACACACTTCTCCTTCTCCTTGCACACAGGGCTTTCAACTTTGGTCCAGATACTGCATCCCAGATACAGTCTCTCTCTCTCTCTCTCTCTCCCTCTCCCTCTCTCTCTCTCCCTCTCCCCCTCTCTCTCCCTCTCTCTCTCCCTCTCTCCCTCTCTCTCTCCCTCTCTCTCTCCCTCTCTCCCTCTCCCTTCCTTCATAAATGTTCACCTTTCACCTACTTAACTCTACCCAGAGCCACTTCTTACCCATTTCCTCTCCACCCACCCAATAGTGGTGCCAGAACATGCCCTAAATTCTGGATGACACTACTTCAGAGGAATCCTGCAGAGACAACAGGACTAGCTCCGTCTTTATCTGTTGTGTAACCGCACACTTTTATGTGAGCGTGGTTTGATGAATCAAACTTGAAACGTGATTATTTCTCACCCTGAAGAGATTTACGCATTCTTTTACTGCACTGGGTTATCACGAGGCAAACTTAATAGAAATAATGAATGATTACTGCTCTGCTCTTCTCAAGTCTGTTCACAAATTAGAAATGCTGAGTCAAACTTTGATTGCATATTTCAAAACATCTTCCTCCTCCCCCTCCCATCTCCCTCTCCCTCTACCTCTCGGTTTCCCTTCCCCTCGTCTCCAGTAAATCTTTTACTGCTGTGTTTCATTTCAAGCCATCATATGACCCACACGCGGGCACATAAACAGGAAACACTCTGCTTCTACGGACCTGAACTTCCCCTGGGAGGAAGTGAAAGAGAACAGTATGTTTCTGTCTGTTCAGGGGGTCACATATGTTGGGGGGGGGGGGGGGTCGTTCTCCCTTACAGCCTCCATGGCTGTGCACCACAATGTGTGCTATTTGAGTTTGAGGTGTGAATGTGTGGGATACACATACATCCTTGCTATCCTTGCTCTCTATGGGCCTGTGTGCGTGTGCGTGTGTGTAATGGTGCACCTGTGCATGCCTGTGTGTGTGACCTAAACTCTCAGGGGTGAACAACCAGGGAGCGCTAATACGGTCTAATCAGTGTCCCAGTAGGAAGTCATAGCTCCCATGGTGCATTGCATCCAAAGGCCCTTGAGGATGGAACAGACCGGATGGAAAGTCGAGCAGTACTTTAAGCAGTCAGCAAAGGTACGTGTTTGTGTTCCATTTCCTTGTTTGTCTTATCTGTGTGCGTTTGTCTTTGTTTGCACGACCCTAAGTGGTTTAAATACCCTGAGTTATCAAGAACACAGAGCTTTTCTGAAGTAGGACCAAGTAAGAAGTACCAAGCCCTGCCTGTGTTTGTTTTTCTTATGTCGGAGATCTGTATACAAGGGCGAGCCCGACATCGACACTTGTCTGTGCTTGCTCTCGACAGTGCCTCATCTGTCTCATATTTGGCAATACACAGACTTAGCAACCAGCGACTTCACTCGTCAAACTGGTCCATAAACAGGCTGTGCTCTCTGTGGAACCATTTATTATAAAAGAATCTAGCCCAGCTTGTCCAACAAGCACAAAGTAGCATTCCTAAATCCCAAGGAACTTTGCGGTCTAATCAAGAAAGAAATGATGGATGGAATTCTGACAGCATTGAAATCCTCCAACAAAATGGGTTGTGTTTTGACGTAGACAGTTGGAGAAGTAACTTGTTGGCTTGTATCTGAGCATGTCTGACACTGTGTGAGCCGTGTGTGAACGAGTCTAAAACAGGGAGTGTTGAGTTCGACATTATGGGCTGATATTTATGGTTAAGGTGATGAGGAATGAATCCAAGGAATGTATTCATACATTCAAGAAAAAGGGTCGCATGGTCTCCATTTTAAAAGATTAGGCTCAGACACAAAGAGCCTTTGGAATCAAATGGAGTCCTTTAAAAAGGAGCCAGCCAGATAAAATATGATGGTGGTGAAAGCTTAAAAAGATAAGATGTTTCCCGCTATTATGTAAATCCAGTTTCAGCTTCCCTTGCGAGAAGGCAGGTGGTAAGATAAGAAAAGAAATGTGGCGTACGAAAAGCTCAGCATTGACAATCAGACTCAACCGATCTCTCGATCTCATTTATCTGTTTGGTATTAAGAACACCGTTCTCATGTCAAAAATGCTGCAAGACCCTGTTCTTTAAATGTCCAAATGTCTGTTGATTTTCTTCCTCTCCTCTATCTGCCACGTCATTCTGTACTATCTCATCAAGCAGGAATGCATTAGACCTCGTCAAAAAAAAGGTACTGTGATTTATCTCGTTATCCTATTGGGGGGGAGGGGGGGGGCTCACCTCTCTCCCTCACCCTTCACGGAGCCCCTTCCCCGTCAGTGTGAATCTCATTCTCTGACCCCGCCGGTTGATGAATTATTAACCGACACGCGAGGGGGACGTCCGCTCTCGGCTCCATGCCGTTATTCCTTTAGTGTCCCCCGTGCAGCTCGACTGTCCCCGCGCTACATCGGTGCATTCCCTCACGTGGCTTTAAAGAGTGCAGTACGGGGGCTTGGAGCACGACGCTGTGCATTTAGAAATCAGTTGTGATGAAGTGCACAGATGTGCTGTTGAAATGATAAAAGAGTCCCGAGTAGATAACATGAGGATCTATTACTGGGCTCTCATGTCATCTAGGAGTACATCCCATGATGCCACACAATCAAACTGAGAAACGTGAGGAAAAACATTTCACAATTAAAAATGAATAGAAGCGATTTTCTTTTCTTTTGCTCTAATGTGTAATCGCTCGCTCTTTTTCAAGGCCATGCTATGCTTTGTAGGGCCGTTGCATAACGTGGTGTAGCTCAGGGGGAGCAAAGCAGACTGCGGCCCAAACAACAAGATCCTCGATTGTTCTGCTTTGTTGCATAATTTCGGATGGAACACTCTGGATAAGTTACCCTTACTCGAGGGTCTGATGTCGAACCGAACTGCTACCCCTTTATTTATGGGAACTAACTGATAATGCTGTGGCAAAGCAACAATAATGGAACAAACAAAAAGGACACCCAGTCTAATTACACTCACTCATTTCACGACACGTCACAGCTGTTTACTGTTCGTGCACTCGGTCCTGTGAAGCCCTTTGTTGTGTTATTAGCCTCCATTTTACACCGTTCTTTTTTCATAAGATCAGACCCTGTTTTCCATTTTATTTTTGTCGTGGTTGCCTTTGTACACATGGTCAGCTGAAAAACAGAGATTGCTCCCAGCATGCCTCCCACGTCAGCGTAATGGGTACTGGCTGAATTGAAATGAAAAAAAGAAATGAAAAAAAATCTCTTTTTCACTGAGCAAATAAATGTGTTTGTGTGTCTCCTATTCAAGTGAAGTAAAGTAAGTGCCGTTTTTAACACGGCCCCCTTTCTTACTTTCAGGTTGCTTTGACGGAGTCGGCACAGCGGAGTCACCAACAACATGCTTTTTCTTTTAGGAAAGATGACCTTCCTCTGCTCCGAAAAAAGAACCACGCTCATGGTTATAAATATCTCCCTCTTTCTTTTTAAAAATCTTCTTCTACAGACTGTGGCACTAAAATGTAAGGTTAAGATTAAATGTGTAGTTAAAACTGACGTCTGACAGGAAGCAGCAACATTCTAGGCAGAGCAACTCCACCAGTTTCCTCCCAGATCGGTGCTCCGATTGTATAATGACTCTCTGGGTGGTGCACAATTTTCTACTTTTTCTGTCTTGCAGCACCAACACTGGCACGTAGTAGCGGAGAAGTGCAACAACACCCACTGGCCTCTGTGAGAGGCCCCCACCACGGCTGGCGGGCGGTGATAAGGGAGAAGGGACACGGTACGCCCTGAACACTTGTCTGAAGACTTGGAGCTTACGTCAGTTGTGCATAAATGACCGTGACAAGTCGCTTTATCTGGTTTTAACATGTCGCTAATCGGGTTTTTGTCAATTTATCAACGTGCAGTGATTCAAGCTTCATTCACTTTGTACTAAGTGAGTGGCATGCCTCACTCTCTCTTTTAAATCTAAATACTAAAAAGTTACAATATCTTTCACTGAACAACTTGTCTTGGTATATTTCAATAAGTAAGACATGTGTAGAAAGGGAAGGGGGCCTTCATTTTGTGAGGAAAAAACTACAATCTTCTTTGTCTTCCATAAAGGGTTAAAAAGACAATCATTTGAGATGAAAGATCATGACAAAAGCTACTTCTTGCTTCTTTAAGGAAACAAACAATATGTTTTCATGAATCCAAGTATCTCCCCGAGCTGAAGCTCAGCGGCATCAGCAGCAGTGTGTGAATAAACTGTAGGTGTGAGTCACTGACTCAGTTAAATCAGATCTGCATGTGCAGTCGTGTAGGAGTGTTCCCTTCTGTTTAAATGGATGAATGGGTGATCAATGTGAATGGACCAACCAAACTATACATAGCATAACAAAATAATCAAAAGGTATGTCCTTACTAGCAATGTTCTTCTGCAGCTTCCTGAGGGCCCTCAGCAGTCCTTTGTAGCCCTCGTAGCTTTTATCATTCTGAGTGTAGAGCAGGATCTTCTTGGCATCATTGAACAGACGGGAGATTCTGGAGATAATAGAGAGAAGCAAAAATCAGACGCACTGTTTCACTTCTCTTGAGAACTCAAAGCCTGAGAGGATCTTTCCTTAAGTTTTCCAAAAGAATACATTTTGTGCCCGATTCAGAACTGTGGTGTTGCAATATTGATACAAAGTGACACAAAACTGTTTTTTCCCTTTGCACTTTGAATTCGTCAAAGCAGTACATAGCTATGAATCAGCAAGCAGGCCGTGTTCACTCACATAGAATCATTGAAATTCCCCACCACCCCGGGACTCTCGCCAGGGGTAGGATTGCGGAAGCAGGGGTTGTTGGCGTTGCAGATGATGCCTTGTACCCAGGGCAGGGTACCCGCTGAGGGCATGGCCTTGTTAGGGAAATGGCCTGGAAAGGAAAGGGAGAGCATACAATTTGCATGATTAGTTATAAATTTGGACTTAAATATCAATAAAACAGAAACTTGTCTAAACTGAATCTTCCAGACACCATCCGGCTTCACTGGAGGATACCGATAAACTATTACATGTATACTGCACTGGCATTATCTTTACAAGTGTTTGTACTCTTATCAGCTACCTTTATGGCTACTTCTACAATTTACTGAGGTTAACAAGCTACTATATGGAAGAGATAAGGGGAGATGGCGAGAAGGGGGTCAGGAGTTGGAGTTTACTGGGCTAACTGGGTTCAAACTGACTTGTGATACATTTGATAAATGATTTTGTTACAAATTAGGGAACTGGTTCGGTGGACAATGATCCACATGCAAGCTCATAATGATGACAAAACTCCACTGGATTTGTTCTGAACCAGGTACACGCAAGTCTGTGTGTGCGTCCAAGGACGAACCTGCACCAACGCTTATAAACTCATATGTACAGACTGAAGACTGTCAAACCCATTTAAATAAATTAACTACACATAACGGTAGCTGTGACATTTCAATAAATAATATCTCTTTGGAGTAACTGTTACAGGTAACTGTTTAGCTTGCCAAAATTTAAGAAAAAAATCATTTAAAAACTGCGGACTGGAATTTTTTGTTTGTGCTTTGGACCAGTGATAATCTTATTGAGTTGAAACGTGGTCAAAGTTACGAAACCACCAATTTCAGGAGCTAAAGGTCCTATTACTTTTTTACACAGTGCAAACAAATGTTGACGAATCCGACCGATGTGACAATAACATGGAGACTTTAGATGACCAACATGTTGATCCTACCAAGAGGCAAAAAATAAATAATGGCTAAAAATAGAAAATGTCAGAACAGTTGAATAACAGACTAATACTCATCAGTAGCAGTTTAAAAAAAAAAAAACATACTCCATTCAAGGAAATCTGAAAATCACAAAAAAAGCAATGAAGCTGAATGCTTGTGTTAGATGTGAATTAAGTGAAACTAATTATCTGTCAAGTAACTCCCTTCCTCTCTCCCTGTCTGCTTACATTCAGGTTGCTCGTAGGGCGGGTAGTGTATCCGGACTGAGATCAGGATCAAGAAGATGAACAGGGGCCAGATGATCTCAATCAGCAGCTGGATCTAAGGGAGGAAGGCAAAAAGGATGACGACAAAAGTTAATCAAGTAGATTAAAGAAGGCTCCACTGTCAAAAAACTAGTTTTCAGTTCATCTAAACTAATCTCTGCTGTTTTAAAAGAAGTGTTGTGTGTGTGTGTGTGTGTGTGTGTGTGTGTGTGTGTGTGTGTGTGTGTGTGTGGAGGGGGCTGTTAGCTCTGGTCCTTTGTAAACAGTAATCCCACCATGAGTCTGGGTAAAGTATATGGGTTAATAAGGAGAGACAGGGCGAGACAGAGCGAGCAGTCCTCAGGGTTTAGAGGACTATGTCCATCTGTTCCATATGGCCCCTCCACTTCAGCTGCCCGTTTCTCAGCCTTAACCAGCATGGCAGGCATGCAGCGCCGGGATAAGGACTAAAGACACTCTCTTAGAAAACGCACTGTATCCCTTTGTTGGAAACAATTGGCTTTAATGTCGAGCAGCCACAGCCGTCACTTTGAGGAGGAGTTTCTGCTTGATGGTCGACTGGCTCAATTGTATGCAGATGAGCCTCCTCACACACAAAGAACGTCTATGCTAGCAGCCTGGAACTGAACTTTCATTTACATAACTTTGAGTGTGTGGGCATCAACCAGCACAGGACCATTGACTGGACAATGCATCTGACATGTATCCGTGTCATCCTCACATCTTTCACTGACTCACTGTAATCTGTAATGCGTTTCAGTCCAAGTGACTCGGAGGAGAATTACATCACTTCCATTGTCGTGGGCCGCGTACCAGTGGAAACATGCATATTTATGAGGAAAGACTTAGACATCTACTGGAGAAATCGACTCTGATTTGAAGTCGATCCAATTGAAAATGTGACTGAGACAAAGCATTCAGGGGTAGATAACCCTCCGTGGTGCTTTTCAGTCTTATTTTGTGGACTAATGATTCGGCCTGAGGGGAATACATGATAATGTATGTGATGCTGAGACTTTTGAAAGGAAAATGTTAAATTAAAATACTCATTTTTTGTTGTTGGATCTTAAATCAAATCAACAAAAAAAAATACAGCATGAATTAGTGAAAAGCTGTGTATTAGGAAAAAATATTAAGGAATGGAATATATATTATTATATAAACCAATAGATAAGACGAATGACCAACTAATTGACTGTGTACTTGTACTGTGTACTCATCCAGTCCATTGATTGTATGAGTCAGTCATTTGAAGCACCCCTACTTACTGTCTGTCTCCGTCGATAAGTGAAGTTCTTCCAAAGCAGTAAGCCCAGTTGAGTGGAGACCGACATGTTGACGTCTTCCCAACCTCACTGAGCACGCTCCAGCTCCTCACTGGGAACCCAAGAAGACAAAGAGAGAGGGTCAACCATGGCAAACTTATACATGTACTGCAGTCGTGTTCACAAAGTCAACAACAAGGACACAGATTAAACACAGTCAGCGAACTAACTCCATATAGTCCAGCTTTGTTCCTTTGGAAAAAGACATGGTGTACTAAAAAGAAAGAAGAAAAAAAAAGTACCTCCCCACTACTCCCCTACCACCTACAGTGAAGCACAAAGCTGATGACAAAACAGAACAGAAAGTCTTTACATTAACAAAGCATAACCACACGCATGCAACTGTCCCAAATATGGCTGTGACATCCGGTTGATTGTGCCACAATGAGGCATGAAAAACAAGTCAAAAAGAGAACTTTTCATAAAATAAATGTCAGAACAAAAACCCTGAAGGAAAAAGAGAAAACAGGAACACAACCGAACTGCTTCTTCTTAATATATTCTAAAAACCTGTTCTGACTAGAAAACAGTAAATTGCCTTCAGAAACAAAGAATCACTGCCGACGGGGAAAAATAACCATGATGACGGATTCACCTATTGAACAAATCTTTTCTGAAAAGCAGAGCAGCCAGAAATACAGCAACACTCTCACAAATGAAGTCGCCTAATGACTGAGGAAGGCTGCGAGCCACTGCAGATTCAGGTCCACTTGATGTGGACTCATCAGTCCAAAGGTCAAGCTCCAGTTAAAGTAGGAGGATGAGTGGGCGGCGGGCAGTTTTCATATATTGAAAGTCAGTAAGTAATCCTTTTCTCGTTCCGATCTTCACCTAGTTAACGCCTCAGTGTCACATGAAATACTACAGTTTATGTCAATTTAACAAGAAAACGTCTTTTCTTGTTTCAGGGAGCACACTGATTAAACAGCATTAGTGGGTTTACTCAAAGTAATGTAATAAGAGACACATTTACACTATTTTTGGGGGTTGCCAGATTTACAAAATAGCACAGGATTCCTCCCGTACACCTTTTCATGCCCATTTGTTTACTCTATTTGTAGATTCAGAAGTCCTGGGATTTGTGCTCAAACTGGTTTTGACTTCAAAATACACAAAACAAGTGTTGCAATTTGGTGTTTTTTTTGGCTCAAAGAAGAACTACTCTGTTCTCTGGTTGGCATGTCAAACCCTCAGGCCCACACAAATGGAGTTATCAGGAGTTATCCAGCTCAAACAGACACATGACCATCAAGAGCTAAAATCAGGTCAGCCACTCGAGACTCTGAGACCTGTAACTCCTTTATTAAGGCCATCAAGCTTTACAGCACATGAGGAAAATATAGCTTCGGTCTTAAACGATTATGTCATCTGAAGAAGAGAAATTGCTTCATGCTGAACATCTAACTTTCAACTGGGATATTGATTGCAGCTCCCACAGTAATTCTCATATTCACAAAGAGCCAAGACAATGGGTAGAGTCTAAGTACATACAATATATTTCACGTTTTACGGTTAGCTTGGAGGAGCAGTTGGAAGTCTTTAGAACAATTTGATCGAGGCCACCCTGCGTATTTCTTTTGAATGCCCTTTATACAGGATAAAGATGATTGGTTGACAGAGAGTGGAACGACAGCACAACAATGTCAAGGACACAGTGATGTTCAAACATGTTGCCCTGCACTGATCATTTGCTTGTGGGTTAAAGTCCTGCCCCTAATCAAATCATGGATCCAGACCTCTATGTTTTACACCTCATCTTCTCTAATGCAATCATATTGACACCGCAGTCACAGACGAACCGCTTCCCCGGCAGACCTCACTAATTTATGACATCACTGTCAGTAAATGTATGCCTTCCAGCATTAAGTAACTGCCAGTGGGGATAGCCACGGAGACAACGCTGTGGGTATCAAAACAAAATACAACACAAATGTCAACAATATTTTAGTTTTTACACCGGTAACTCGACTGCATTGCACAAGTCCACCGTTACATGCAATTGGTTGTGTTCAGTAAATAAGTCCACTGGAATGCATGAAATGTCGTAATAAAAGACAACAGGACCTTTGGGACGAACAAACAACAGTGACCCATGTACACTATCTGGTGTACTAGGACATCTGTTTTCTCTATGAGTCACTTGATTTAATGGCAGCGGTCACACGTTCAACAGTTTCATTGTCAAACAATGTAAAATACCTGCTGGAGACAGCCCGAGGGATATAATTTAAGACAAACAGATCCAAGCCTGACCCGACGGAAAAAAACATGAATATACTGACGTGGGCTTAAACACCATCAGCACAAGCCTGTGCTGAGTCACAAATGAACGGTTTCTTTGCTTTTTAGAGTTAGATGTGGAAATGTTTCCAATACAAACTGCACAAAGCCTATGAAATTAATGATGGGGGAAAAAAACACAACACAATGCCAAATTGTGTTCTGCCATGTTGCTGTATGTGTGGGTGGAAAACAACTTCGCACCATCGTCACATTTGATCCGCAGTGAATGCTCTTCTTTTTTTGCCTTTTTTTTTTTTTTTTTTTTTTTTTGCCTTTCCTCCCAATTATATCCCAATTTTTCACTTTTCACTTTTGACTTCATAAATAAAATTGTGTCCCCACATTCTACCAAATCCGGTTGGGGATTGATCTCTCAACACAACACCGCGTTTACATGTGATTTACCCATTTAAGAAACCCGACTTCCAGCGCACTGGGATCAGCCTGATTCTGCTGATGTGTTTCTGTATCACAGTATCTGAGAAGCGGGACGTTTGAGGACGCCTCTCCCCTCCGAGGACCGTCGGATTTTGGGACAAACACTGTGTCGAAAACACGTCGCATGCAGAGATAAACACGGACTCTGCTGCCGAGTGTCGAGTGGCCCAAATGGTGCAGAGCCAGGGCGCCTCTAGCGGCGCACTGGAGCCTCTTCAATTTTTATACTTGTTTACCATCACTTCTCGCTCACGTGTCACATGGCACTCATACAGGAATTGTGTCTCATCTCCAATCGTCTTCATGATACTTGACAGATCATTGAAGATGAAAGAAAAAAAAAAACCTAATAAAATGAAGGATAGTTTTTTTTTTTTTTGTTTTTTTTCCCCATGAGAAAAAAAAAAGAAAGACCGTCGATTCTTTGCAAGAAAGAATTCGCCTTTTTTTCTGAATGAAAACAAAGCAAACGCACGTCGACGTCACGCCAACACTGCAGCAGGCAAATTAATGAAACCACTAAAAATGCAACTCTTCAAAAACTGGGAAATAAAAGAAGTGAAACATACATGAAGAACAGGCTGCTTTCATTAATTGTCTTTAAGGGGGCATCGTCACTACGACCCAATGTCAAAATTATGACAATAATCAAAATGTAGCATCTGACTGACTGAGTTATAGTCTATACTTTTATTATGATACTTGTGTTTCATTGTTCTGTTGAATCGAGGTTACTGTCGGTCATTCAGCTTCGCTAAACTGACCCAAAAGCATCAAGTCAGCCACATTGAGACTTCGTGTGAGGAAGAATGTGCTTTCAGTAATAAACTGCAACCAATGTGACTCGATCAAACTAGCCATTTAGAGCCACCGATATGCCCTTCTGCACCCTCAAACATAACTGTGCCGTTGCTTTAAACTGAAGAGCATTAAGAGAGAAGGTGAAAGCTTTTTTTAAACTCCTCACTCTCTTCTGTATTATAAATACTTTGTACCAAACAAAGAAAGAAGCTTTTATTGTGTAGAACCCGACCGGAAGCCCCGTGTCTGCCTGTCTCTAGCTCGCCACAGGTCTAGATCTCAGTTAAGAGCCGACTGACATGATGATAAAAGAACAAAAACCAGCAAATACAACGCGTGTCACTCTGCTCGCACAGCGGCATCGCCTCGAGCATTTAACCTCCAGTGAGCACATCGCAGTTGTTGTTGAGCTTTGCGACGGTTAAATGAAAAAACAACAACAAAGAATTCCACCAATAAATATCATCAATTAACGCACTGCAGAGCATCACACGGATTGTCTCTCACGTTTAATCACACAGAGCCAAACACAGACCGCTGAGCCGAAAATATATGAAGAATGTGTGATATGAGAATGGACTACATTGTAACTGTAACACGGTGGTATTCATTGTTGAGCCAACAAAGAAACTCATACCCCCCCCAAACCCCCCCTCCGTCTCTTCCTCCTCGCCAAGAAAACCCAAAAAAACTCTAAACTCACCAACCTTCCTCCTGAACGGCGTCAATATCCACTCTTTCTCTTTTCATAAATTACAAATTCTTCTCCAGGAACAACTTAAGAAGGGCAAATAAACTGAAGCCCACTCCTCCACTGTTGTGGTCCTCCGCTGCTCTGAGTCTGACAAAAGTGTTTTTTTTCCCTCCGCCAGGGCTTTATAGGACAGCTCGATGCGGAGCGGTGGAGAGGTAACTAACGGTCACCGTTTGATGCCTCTCCCATATAAGGCAAGCACGTGCCGAGTCAAAACACGTCTTAAAGGGCCAGCCACACCTCGACGCCTCATCAATTTAATTACTGTGACGCTCAAGAAGGTTGAAGGAAAATATTAATTAATAACTAAAACCACTTTAAGGCTGGACCAGAACTACTACTGCTTATAATACTACTACTACTACTACTACTACTACTACTACTACTACTACAATAATCATTATTTTTATTATAAACCTAACAACTTAATTGCATTTAAACAATCCTACAACAAAACATGTTACCATATGTTTATGTTTTTGTCCATCTAAATATTCACCAAATTATAATAGAAAATGGTAAGTAGGCTAATTGAGAGGATTTATGGTTTAAAGAATATATTATATATAATTCAATGCATAATAATATACATGGAGCAATAATAAAGCAACACTGTGGATATTGCTAAAAAAGAAAACAGAAGTAATAAGTGAGAATATAATATAATGTAAAGTGGCTCTTAGAATTATGTAAGCATGTACAAGAGAGCACCGGACCATCAAGTTTAACAGATATACTTCAATACAGTATGTTGAGATGTTTGTTTGGGTATTTATGGTTGTCTGAGGAGCTTTGCATCTAAAAGCCAGCCTCAGAATCCTGTGGTAATTTAACTGGTGTAACTTAGCGCAAAATGTGAAATAGACCTATTTGACCCACAGAACAAGGTTTTTGTTTAATTTATAAATACTAAAATAAGCAATCTATGGGTTAGTGTGCTGAAACACTTCTGGGTTTTGAGTCTACAAACTGTAACACTTGATTGGTCTTGAGTCTCAAGTCTCCATGCAAACCTCCCCAGAATAAAAATTTCGCCTCACTGACATCCTTCTCTTTCTTCTTCCAAAAAAAAAAATATTCCCCCAAGGTCAGTGTGAATGTGGTTGTGTTTGTGTGTGTTAGCCCTGTAACAGACTGGCAACCTCGCTGCACCCTGCCTCTCACCCAGTGTCTGCTGGGATACGCTCCAGCCCTGCATGACCCTGAACAGGCTAAGCTGCTTATAAAATGGACGTGCGTTAACTTGCCATTGCTTCATTTGCACTTGCTGCTTTCATCCATGAAACCTGGACTCAGATCACAATAGGGCAAGGACAGCCGGCCACTGATGCTTGCAGCAAAGCACAATTTACATATTTATTTTTTTACAGTTGTTGCATTAGAAAACAGTTTATGATTCTAAGATGCTGTTCCTGCTCTCTGCACTGGGAGATCAAATTTCCCACTTCACGTCACTCAAGTTTCTTACCAAGTTGAAAATGTGTGACTGTTTCCAAAATGTCTTCAGTGGTTTTTTCTAAAGCCAGGTTTTTTATTTTATTTTATTTTTCCACAATATTTTTCAGAGTAACTAAATAGACCCCAAAATATTTTTCCCAGGAATCCCCAAGAGATTGATCTCATTGTTGTTATCACAGATTCATACAACTACTGTAAAACTGTCTTCACAGGTAAAAAGCAGTGTGAGAGTAAAACTGAAACATTTATTTTAACTGTAACTCTCATTGCTTCATGTTGCACCTTGTTTTCACTGCGGCCGTGTGACTTATGTCAGCCCTGTCGCTGTAACACGCATGTGCCCTGCTGTTGATTGACTGATTGATTAAACTAATAATTTCCTTTTGGGCACATTGACTACATCAAATAATTCTAACTTGGATAATTAAACTTTTTTTGAAACCAATTAAAGTCAAATAAAAGTAGTTCTTATTTTGTCAGAAACCAATAAGAAAGTAAGTAAATTGCTGAGAGTTGCGACTGGTTGTGAGCCTACAGAAGACACATGGCCTTTTTATATTTTCTATTAATGTATATTCTCATTGCTATTTTACATTATGCAAGACATGCATGGATATAAATACATGTAAACACAAATACACACAAAGTGTAGCCTCCTGTGTTTGAATGTTTGTGTTTCTGTGAAACAGAAATATTCACAGCAACATTTCCACGTATCAAGAGGAATTTATATCCCCATCATTGCAGTGTATTTCCCAAAATCAAGTTAAAATGCACTTTGTTCTCCACCGCCTTGCTGCCTGCCCGGTGAGTGTGTCCAGGCAGTGACAGACTGTGTTGGACCCGGCCGCCGGGTAACTGAACCGCTCCACGATCCAACAGCATTCTGTTCAGGGGCAACTGTAAACACCTCACATGTAATCAGACACCGGTGTCTGGCTGGTTTATGTTTGTGAAGCTGCATGGCTGCCTGCCAGCCAGCCCGGTTTAAACACATTTAATAGGCGGGACAGAGGAAGGAACAACTGCACATCTATCATTTTCTTGTGTTACACGTTAACCATGCCTGTTCGGTATTATCACACATGCTTGGGGACAGAACGACTCAGTGGTGCATTAAATAGAACAGTGGGATGTACCACTCATCTCACCTTACAGTTCACCCCGACCCTGCATTGTAAAGGAGAAACACCATTCAAAATCAATAACTGACCCCACACCACCACCACCATCATACACTTTTGGACTCCCCTGTTGATAAATCCTCAGAATAAAGCAGCATTGTCCTTTAACGCTAATCCTATTTGTTTGCTGGTTAGCTTTTGTTAATATGTAGGAGTCTGGTGTACACTCAAGGCGAACTAATGTACAAAGAGCATGGCAGCCATCTGGTAGTGATTATCTGGCCTGCAGTGTGCCTCCACTGTCTTTCACTCTGTTCCCTTTGCTTCAGGGTGCAATTAGTTTGAGATGGTTTCCTTTTCCACTTAAACCCATACATACCAATAAGGGACAGAAGACAGAAGGTGCTTGAATAAAATGTCAATTTAAACATCCCACCAGTTCTACTCTATTGTTTTTAGGATATTAAAATAAATGTTTATGTCCTCCAGTGACCCGTTTGAAAAATGTTCCTGCTTTGTGTTTCCTCAGGATTATTTTCTTTCTTAAGACTTTTCTCAAGTTACCCAACAAGTGTATTATTTGTTGATGTTAAGTACCATAGAGCACTTCTCTTTTGATATATTGCAACAAGTGTTGATTGAATAAACTGCAAAATCGGTCAAAACCCCTTTGATCTTACAAGATGCAGCTGATTCAGTTTGAGGAAATAAGTGAACCCGATAACCTCCATACTATTGTATTTGGCACAGTGAGCCCCGCCTGGCTCCGGCAGCTGAAACAAGATAAGAACAAAGTGTCGGAAAAGGTGTGGGTCATTTAGAGACCATTTCTCCTCCACTTGTGGACGGAGTACAGCGAGGTCGCCCAGTGAGGGGTCTCATTAAAACAGGATCCTCAATCAGAGTGATTAGTCATCTAATCCATCAAAGCCGCTCTGGAACTGTCTGCATGGATGGAGACGGATGATAATCATTCACGATGACTATGGCTCATTTTTTTATCTGAAGAATTCAGAGTAACTGAGGGAGATTGAAGCCGTTGTCGTTTTCAAAGCATTGCGTTGTACTCATTACCCACTGAAAATAATGACTTTGAATAGATTACTGATGTATAAAGTGGCGACATAGTACAGAGGGTGACTTTTAAATGACTTCTAATATAAAGACCAAAGACTCAAAAAGTGATTATGTATGAGTTGAGGTAGTGATTCTAAATAATGTTTTTATATTTTCCATTCCGGGCCAGGCTGTTTTTTTTTTTATTTTGTATGAAGCCTGAGGGTTTCTTAGAATGCTCATATACCTCCTAAGTGGTTAAATTGAATCAGCTTGTTCATTGGTTTATTTATAAAGAGACTGATTGCATTCGCTCTTCAATGATAGGTTTCAAAAGAATGTAAAAAGTAATGAAATCATCATTAGATGTGCCATTTAATGTGTTTCTTTCATCAATTTGTATTTGCATGATGAATAAATGAATGAATTTCAAATGGAGAAAAACAGAGTCAAATCAAAACAATGTGCTGGTGAGGGAAACAGCTTTTCCTTCATTGACACGTCCTGTCCTTTCAGAGGGTCAGAGGTCACTGTGAGCAAACAGGCAATCATTGTCTTGTTCCAGGACATTTGAGGACAGTAAATTGTAAGAATGACATTGACCACAAATGACATGACGGATTCCAAATACCGTGCACAAATAAAAAGTGTTCCCCTCTGCCCAGACCAGCACAAATGTTGGAGATCGAGAATGAAGTCAACAATAATCCAGTTTTATCAAATTATACCAGAGGGAGAGAGAAAAAAACATGTGGCTACAAAGCCAGTTGTGCTCAAATGGACAAAAAAAGGCTCTTTTTTTTTCATAGAGTTCAGTCGTTCTCTTTCCCATTCCTTGTGATTATGTGTAGAAAACTGTCAGTGCAGTTATTCCCACTGGCCAGAACAATAGTTTGTTATGGCTGGCACAGCGGGCGGTATAGCTTCCACACTCCGATGGGATCACTAGACTGTAACCAACTTAGGATGTTGAAACGCTCTCTGCAAGTCTTGGAGTTGTGGCTGCAAAAGTATGATAATTAGTTGATTATTGTAAGCTGCTTTTTGTTTCAAAGCGTTAGCAAAAAAAAATGTCTTGGAAGAAATAATCTCGACTTTTGTGTCAACACACAAAGTTAGAAAATGCTCAACCAAGTGGGCTTCTGTTGAATGTCTCATAGTGAGACAAAAAAGCTTGTACACAAAAAGACACCATGAAAAATGTAGAAAAGTAGGATTGTGGTGGCCTTAATAAGGATTTGTTCAGTAACGTAGTGTAAAAGTATGAGCCTCTATTGTCCTTCACCAACAAAACGGTCCATTCATGTTATAAGTCTAAGAATAAGTTCATGAGACTTAGAAGAATCAACTCAATTCTAATCACATTTAAAGGTTGAAAGGAAACTACTTAGATGTGTGAACAGGCAGATCACTGATACAACGTGTGCTAATTATCAAGACATCATCAACCATTAAACAGTGTCACAATCTTGAGATAAAAAAAATCCCACTTGTGTGACAAACATATTTTACTACTTTATCACAAGGAAAGAAAAAAAATCGAACCAATGTCATCCTGTGATGATGCTGTCATTTTGAGAGCTTAAATATTGTGTTCCTGTGAGCCAAACATTGACTGTTGGGACGAGAAGGATTGTCCCAATAACAAAGGGACAATAACACAAGAGTTTATCCAGGTCGGATGAACTTGAAAGAGTCAGTCGACTGTCAGATTTTAGATTGAAAAGTAGCCAGAATACAACATTTTAGCTCCCTCAAATAAAAGTCTCTCCCCATATTAGTAACTGAAGTGTGATCATAAGGAAACGTCCAATTATTAACGATTATGGCTTCTGCAGAAAAACATTCAGCTCGGTCAAAAGATACAAAGCAGGCATTTGACCGAAAGGCGGATTGCAGCGTTGGAGTCGGCTGCCTTCTGTTTAATACTGACTCAAAGTACTGACTTAAAGAGTCAAAAACTTCTCACAGAAACATAATGCAGAGTTGGTATGAACTGAAAAGTGGTCATGCAAATCACTGACTCATGCTTTTTAACTGAGAGACCTGTCTGTGTACTATCAGGAGAGAATAGGGCACAGTGGGACTCATGCTGTACGTCAGGGTTTGAGGCGAGAGGATCAGGTGAAGAAGCTGTAATCACTTCCTAAGATACTGGACTTCTATGTATCTCAAGATTACTGGATATTTGGTTCTGGACAACACAATTTATATTTTGGGTTTTAATATTTGGGCTCAGAGTAAAAAAGTGTTTTGCACTGAAATGCACCATGCAGCCTGTTGATTCACTTGTCTTATTGTATAATGTATAAGGATCCCTCCATCCTTTATTTGTGTGTGAAGCGTTTACTGCGACTTGACTTATTTCCCCCATTTCATCAAAAAGGGAGCGCGCACGTAAAACGTGCGTCAGCATCCTCATTTCCACGTTGAACGACAGTAACCCGAGACAGACCTGCATCTGTGACTATCTAGCCCTGTTCTTGTGACGGTATTAATTAAATCGCAACATGTCTCGGTTCCTCCCTTGTGATTCCATTGTCGAGCTGATAAAAAAAAACACCTGTGTGCTTCATCAATACCTCACCCTTCAGCTGTGGCACATGAATAAAACAAAAAATAAAAAATAAACAGGCATGCCTGCATGATACGGGCACAGACCAGAATGATGAGAGGAAGAAGAGAAGGAGGAGGATGGAAGGTTTGTCCGACAGTAACCCCAGCGCAGAGAATGAAGGAGCCGGGGAGGTTTGACCGATAGTAACCCCCGCTTGAGGATGGAAAGCAGTAAAGGAGGGGGATGGTTTATACGGGCTGCCTATATTTGTCTCGGCACTGCAAAAATGTGTCACATATAGATACAAATGACCGATTGTCCTAAAAATGCACCTGTTTCAGTGTAACAGCAGCCTTTTAGCTGAAGTCGTATGCGGAAAGAACGGATTGTAAAATATTTATTTTTATATGTTAATAATGTTGCAGCAAAAGCCTCGAATGAAATGAACGAACGGTGGGAAACATGTCTCGAAGATGCCACACACTGATACACGATGCTCAGAGAAAGAGAGCTCCGCTGCAGGAATACTGCGTTACATAAACATTGTTTTGGGTTTCTCCTGCTTGCAACGTTGGCACCTATGTGGCCTTCATGTGCTGTAGGAAATATCGTAAATGCAAATTTATCGACACAACTGTAAATGAATGAGCCTTGTGTTGACCGGGGTTCACCTATGTACAGTCTATTATTTCACCACACACAGGTCCTCGTCACACTAGCATCATGTTATACGTTTGGTGAGCTCACTGGATCATAGGATAGGTGTGTGTGTGTGTGTGTGTGTGTGTGTTGAGTGTATTACATGTATTACATGTTCATCACTGATGATTTTTGACTGGGATCAGTTCTCAGGCAGTTTTATTCTTTCAACAACAACACAATTGTAGTACAATCACATTCAATTAAATGACTTGCTTGTTGCATCTCCTTCTTCACATCACTTATTTTTTTCAGGGTATTTACATTTTTGTAGAATGATCATGAACTGCTCTTTTCTGCTCATTGACATGCACGAATTAAAAGATAAGAAATACGGGCTTTCTCAAGACATTACCTAATTGTTAATAGCTTTTGCAGTCAGCGTATTCACTGATTCATGACAGTCCAATTCACTTAAGACCTCCCGCTGTGTGACTTTTTTTGTGTAATACATCGCCATCCACTAATAAATTGTCCTGTAATGTGTCAGCGGTTTTCATTACTGTTCAATCCAATTCCCTTGAAAAGAATCCCGCTGACATATTGAATGTCCGAGCTTTTGGAAGGGACCGGGAATGCACCGTGGTTTGACCGCCTGTTACCTCGTGCTGCAGCCGTCAGAGAACTAGGTGAAAGGGGAATGATGTCACTGCCTGGCTGAGGCCGACTAAGGAGAACAATGAAGTCTCTGGAGCTACTGGAAGTGGTTATTAGGCAAAAATAGAGCGGCGAAGAAGCTGATTATCGTGTGTTTATACCCGAGGGAGATGTTATATATATATATATATATATATATATATATATGGACAGCATGTCTATGGATCTTCATCGATGTTAAAGGGTGCATTGTACCAGATAGTTTAACAGTGACAGTATTTCTGAATCTCCCATAATAATCACATGTTAAACACTCAGATGTTTACTGCGACTTTCGGTCATCTGTATTACTTTATAATGAAAATTATTTGTTTTACAGACATATCTCGTATATTTATAGATCATAGAATAAATAGACAGACAGATATATGTTCTGGTGTATAACAGGGGCCGCTAAACTGTAGGTCTAAACTGACAAGGAGAATTCAAACATCAGTCTATTTTAAAAAAAAATCTGCAGGATTATTAAAAAAAAGCAACATTTAAAGAGACACATCTTGTTGGCCTCCCATGAACAATGTTAAAAAACACTGTGCTTTGGCTGAGTGTAATGGCTGACCTCTCTGCTGTCCAGGACTTCCCTTTTTTCATGCATTCTTCATTTCACGGGTGACTTTGACGATGATAACTAGGGCAGATCACGATTCACAGGCCTCTGAATGTGTAAAACAAACCCGGTTCAGCATGGCTTCAGGGAAACCGGCTTCAATTGTTTATCGTCACCCTGAACTTGACATTTGATCACATTACGTAAATGCATCAGTTCTGTTCCTGAATCTGTTTTGACGTGACATATCGTGCTCTAAACATTTCACTGGGTACATTTAGTTGATTGTCATCCCGAACGAGGTGAATGCACAAAGGACACAGAGAGCCAAGGAGAATATGTACAGTAACTGTCGCGCGGTTCCTTGCGGCCCACCAGCTTCCCAAAGCACTCTGTGTCCGCCGATGACATCGTCACCCCTGAGCAGCAGTACAGTGTGACCTGTGAACACTGCAAAGAGATTTGCTTGAGATTTATGTTGACGCAGAGCAATTTATTAACACTCTCTTCCTCAAACACTCACTCGCACAAGTCTCTCTCGCTCGGCTCCATCGGGCAGCAGGTGACTCATGAGTATGTGTGTGTGTGTGTGTGTGTGTGTGTGTGTGCGTGTGTGTGCGTGTGTGTGCGTGTGTTTGCATTTCGAGCTGGTTTAGAGAGTCTCCAAGGTGCTGACCGCAGGCTGTGTTGACATCAGCAAATATCCTCTTTCTTTTAACGATATGTGTCAAAGTGCAAAGTTTCCTGTCAGTCATTTGGTGTGGGTTAATGCTAAATTACCCGAGTGACCGCAGTGACTTCTAGTTAGGAATTAGATGGATCGTTTTCTTAAAGGAATAGACATTTTCATTTAATTATCAGTGACATCACTTGTGCCTTTATAGATTAAAAAAGAAAAAAGTATGAACTCAGAGGATGGTCCTTTAAAGGAACATTGTGTGGCATTTAGGGCGATCGATTGGCAGAAATGAAATATGTCATTAATAAGTGTGTTTTCTTTCGTGAATAATCCCCTTAAAATAAGACTTGTTGTTGCAATCTAACCTCATTGCTAGATGCTGCCAAAAGCTATAAACTGGACCTTTAGTTTTAAGGTACAAATATTTTATATGTATAATAGTAGGTTACTAGATTAGTTTCAACATTAGTAGAACATTTTAAAAGCAGACATTTTTGACTTGTCAGGAAAAAAGCCCAGGTGGAACTATTGTCATTAACAGAGGCTATTTTCCTTTTGTACCCCAATTAAGCCTTACTGGTGAGTTAACATGCACACATAACATAGCTGAGCCCTGAAACATGAAAGACTAAATGGGATGCGGCCCTTGGTCATGTCAATAATTACCTGTGCTTTTCCTGCTTTGACATGTGAAGATAATCTGCTGGGTAAAAGGTTGTTAATCCCCGCTGGGATTACTGGGTCACTGCATGTCAATGCAGTACAGAGCAAAGAAATGCGGGTTTTGAATAAGAAATATATGCTTTTACACGTAATGCAATGGAAAATTATGAATATTAAGGCTCATGAAAAATGAATGCATGATGATATATTCACTGTAAGAAGTAAGAAAATAAAAAGCTATATAAATGATGTGCAAAATTAGTCACTATGTTTTTTTTTCTCACTTTGAATACCTTTAAATCTATCTTCTATCTATCTATCAAGGTAAAGTGATTTTAGTATTCATTCCAATATTCCTTGAGGGATTAAACATGTCTCATTGTTGTGTAACATTTCTACCACGGCTCCCTTGTGCTTTTTCTTTGCCGTATACCCAATAGACCTAAAAACATTTTGAAAGGTGGGCTGAAGAGTCAGTGTAGGTGAATTTTCAAAAATGTAATCTTGGAGGGATTGGTTTAGTATGTCCCTGTACCAGATGGGAAAAAGGTGCTTCACATTTCCAGATTAGTGGGAAATATTAATGATGGATGGATGGGTTAAAGAACCAACATACCACAGCAGTAAAGGGCTGTGTTTGTTCTGGCCAGTTGAATGTGAAGCTGGCTAGTGCCAACAAGACATCATAACACACTCAGCAAAAGCCTTCCCTGGATTTACAAAGCTTTCAAAAGATAGAAATATGATGTGTGTGTCATATGAATGGATAACATAACCCTGTGTACCCCGTGTTTAGCTCCAGAGAAGAACATTACCAGGCAGGCTCATCACATCATGTGAGCTACAGTTGACCTCGAGATGTTTTAGTTTGAAAACCCCATTTAACAGACACATAAAGAAGACTCAAGGGAGGCGTATAACATGCATGCATGATGCAGAGTTTAGCGTTGGTGAAAGTTGTTTGTTAAATACAGTGTGTTGCATAATGCACTCATATCGTGTTATCAGTGGGCGACCCTCAGGAACTCACCCCAGCACTGTGTGTGTGTGTGTGTGTGTGTGTGTGTGTGTGTGTGTGTGTGTATATAGGGCATCTGTTGGTGTTCGTATCAGAGTGCATGTAAGGTTGAGTGCGTGTGAGTTGGAGTTTCAGAGTGTCTGATTTAATCAGTTGTGTGTATAGAGGTCAAGTAAACATGTTTTTTTTTCTTCAATATTCTTCTCATCTGTCTTTGCTGAAGAGGGCATTTTTTTTTAGAGGTCAAATGTTCAGGGTCCAATGGTGTGTGAGCGGGTACATCTGAATCTCAAAAAAACAACAATGAGATTGTTTTCACTTTCTTGGTCATATGAGTGTTCTCTCTGGCCTTTTTGTAAATTGTGCTGTGTGTGTGTGTGTGTGTGTGTGTGTATCAGTGTGCTGACTCGCCATCTGCTCTGTATAGTGGTCTATTCATCTCAAACAGCTGGCGGCCACACTGACCCCTGTCTATTCTCTCTCTATCTGTCTGTCTGCTGTTCCGTTCTCAGTCTGATTATTCAAGGATCCCACCGCATGTGGAATCCCTGGAATATCACAAACATCTAATAAAGTGTTTTCCAGATTATAGATTCATTTGGGGATTTCAGAGAATATCATGGTTTTCAGTTCAACTGTAAGGTTGACGTTCCCCTTTCTGTCATGTTGCTGAATCACTGACATTCATTATGTTTACAGGTCAGTAGTGGCCATTTTTGACAGAAACTCACACTTAAAAACTTTTAGTTTCAGTTTACACGTACAAAGTTTCCTATGATGATAATTTTATATTACAACGTTTTATTTTATTTTATATTTAATTTTTATTTGTCCATGATTTCCCATTGAGATTGAAAATGTATTTTACGAGGGATTCACGGCCAAATAGACTTTCACACAAAAGCCCAAATAACCATCTTAAAAACAAAACATGCAAAAGGTTAAAAACAACAGCGGAGATATCACATACAAGAAACAAGTAACAGACTTAAAACAAACAGCAAATTGCATCAATAAATGAGTGCGTACATTCAGTGTAAATTCAGTGTTCAAAGTGTTGAATTTGCATGCATATGTAGAATATCACCATCATCAATTGCTGATTAAAGCATCGCTGGAATTATTTTTGTCCTTGCGGCAGAAGAAAACTGAAGCAACAATGAGAGGAGGAGGATGTGGAAATGTTGCATGGTGCAACAAAAAACTAAATTGAAACTAAACCGAACGCCAAACCAACCCAAATGTTAACGGTGGAGGTCGGAGACTGATCGGCTGACTGACAACAGCTCATATAATCCAGCCGGTGAACCAAATTCTGCAGGAAGAGACGGAGGAAGGGTGGAGGCCTGTGGACAGAGGGGTCTGATTCTGTCATCCTCAATCCATACGTGTGTGTGTGTGTGCGTGTGTGTGTGTGTGAGTGTGCACACAAGACCATTGCTCTTGCTGTATTCATTTTGGACCAAATCTGATCCTAAAATAGTTTGGACATAAAAGTAGTGTGAACAAACCATGAGAGTCCAAATGTTTTAGAAGTCAGTGATGAGTCTCTTCATTTCCCTTTCTCAGGTCGTTAGTCACTTTTACTCTCCCGTACTTTGCATCTGTCTCTGGCATGATTAATCTGTAATCTGCCTGTCCACTTTGAGCCATTTGAGGAATCTAGGGCTTGTGTTTGGAGAGAGAGTCACGCTGTGTTGTTGAGTTTGTGCATTTTCTCTCTCTCTCTCTCTCTCTCACTCTCTCGCTCTCTCTCTTTTCTGCCTCACTCGGCCCACCATCTGGAATAGTTGTCCCATATTTTTCTTTCTCTCTTTCTGCTGAGGTTGTTGTTTTCTCTCCAGTTCGTGCCTCTGTCTGACTGCTGATTAAGCAAAAAGGTTTCTTGCCCCATGCAAGTTATACATGTACACACACACACACACACACACACACACACACACACACACACACACGCACTCAAGAGGCCATGCCATGCTCAGAGTTAACTGTGAGCATTTAGGAAATCTCTATTAATTAAGTTGATCAGCTCTGAAATGTCTTCTGCAGTTGGTAAAAATCAGCTGGGAGTTGTTTTTTTTCTTGACCACAAAGGATTAAATCTGCCAAATATGTGAAAATGTCCCCGGGTATTGAAACTAGAGCGCTGGGCTCTCAACAGAAGAGGAATCGGGCAGGTTGAACATCACATTAAGGCATGACATATGAAGGAATAACTTGTGCACATATATTGGTACATACTACTGAACACAGCTTCGGCCTTGTAGGAATTGATTGTTGTACACACACACACACACACACACACACACACACACACACACACACACAGATTATTACAGCAAAGCTCTGCTGTATGTCCCAAAGGAGATCCCACGGCTATTTTCGGCAGAGTGGAGGACTTAATACTCAGTGAGAGAGAGTTTATAGAAACGGGATTGAATAACATAGGCGATCCTCTCTCGACTGAAGGAGTCAGGATTATTGCTGGTATGCTCATTGGCATGATGACATAAGTCAAATCTGAATTTGAGAGGAATAGGTTAACGTCTCCAGAAATATGATTATTCTTTTTTTTGCAAAGAGTTTGATGGGAAAATCAATACCACTCATGTCTGTTTACACATGTGTATCTTCAGCCTGCAGCTGATTGGCTTAAAGATTGGAAGTGCAAGGAAACAGATGGTCCGACTAGGTCCTAAAGTAAATAAGATCCGCCCAAAACCAGTTCTATTTTATATGTTGTTTATGTGCACACAAGTGTAAAAATTAAAATAAACAAACAAGAAACAACATACAGACACAAAAGTGTTATTGATCTACTCAACAAACTCTAGTTAACAAAGCAAATTAATATATCTCCCAAAATGTCCAACTATTCCTTTGAGGCTAGATGAGATCTTATTACAAAGCAGTGCTTTGCTCATGAATAATTGGTGCAGTTTAATCATCCAAAGTCTTCTTCCCAGTTCCCTGTTGCCTTAAGATATCCTGTGGTAATCCACATGGAGACAGCATCCAACTGTCAGAACCACAAAATTCGGTTTTATTGTAGTCTGTACTTTTTTTCAAAGTAAAAGTTTCAGCAGTTCCTGCAATGAAAATGTAAAAAAGGCTTTAATTTTCATTAAAAGGCACATCATACAGCTGGATCTACTATTGGACAGTGGATAAGATTGCAACCATTTAAATCCGAGATGAAAGGAAGCTCTGGCAATGAGATCTCTGCAGGGCCGTTCGAATGGACGCACAAAGCAAAAGGTGTGCGAGCTCCCTTCCTGCCAGTGACCGTGATGCAACTCAGAAAAAGAGCAGGAAGATGAAAAGAAGATAAGACGACGAAAAATGATGAGGGACAGCAGATCAAAAGAGGAGGAGACCCTCAGGGCAAAGAAGGGAGATAGCGAAAAAAGATAAAACAAATGAGGTCAAAAAAGGGCAACACAGGGAAGAAAATGAGGAGAGAGCGGAGGTGTATAAAGGCGAGACAGGAGGAGAGAGAGAGGGGAGAGCGGAGCAGCACAGATGCCCCACCAAGAAACAGATGAGCCTCTTTTTCGGTTCCCCCCCCCTCATGCTGGTCTCGCCGCATCCACGTGAAAGAGGAGGGGGAGGAAGAGGGAGGCAGGGAAGTTGGTAGGAGAAAGGGGAAGAGGATCAGAACTGATGAACACCGCTGCATGGCCATCCTAAAAGCTCCATCCATTGGCCAAAAACCCACCTTCACCAGTTTGTTGGTTGAATATTTAGTTGTGAAAAGATATTTTGGACAAAAAGGGGATGAAAGGTTGTGAGGAGTAGTCGTGGTATTGACCAAGAAATGTAGACCAATGATTACTAAAACAAGCATTTCATAATGGTCTTACATCAAACTCCATCAGTATTGAGGAAGTTAGTATCTCTTGCTTCTCTTTACCTCAAAAGAAGAAATGAGAATAATGACACACTTAGGACATTTGTGTGGTGAAATGTCACAGCAAAGACGGTTGCAGATGTACACATCAACATATACGCAAACACACATGCCTGGACTCAGAGTAAGCTGGTTTGGTGATTTTCTGGTTTAATGAGTTGGGGATAGAAATAAATCTGTTTTGGCTGGGGGAATGGGGAAATCGACTTCAGTATTCCATCATCATTTAGTCAGCCATGTTCTGTCTAAAACACAAAAAACCTTGAGGGATTACTAATCCTTGGGCATTCATCACGTATTTTAGACTAAAAAGGGTTTAGAATGTGGATAAAATTCCTCAAATGATGTGTCTAGAACAAAAGGGAAACATTTTGCTAATAAATTCTCACGTGTCTCTGGTTTGGAAATAAAGTGGTAAGTCATAACCTCAGTCATCGCATGAACACTTATTTTGTTGGAGAATGGCCTCTTCTTCAAGGAAGTGGTCAATGAGTCATTTTGAAACCTCTTAAGACCAGCCTAAAATGAGGGATTTTTCGGAAAATGTAAGAAATCCGGGCAATTCACAAATGCAGACTGAGTTTGGCCGTGAGCCCCGACGTGAATCAGCAAGGTAGTCACGGAGACTTCTCAGAAGGAAACACGCGTTCGTCTCAGCGGCTCGTCTCTGCGTGCGTGAGAGGGTCATATGTGGGATGTTTCTCCGTCTGTATATCTTTGCTGGAAGAAAAAAAAAGCCTCTCACTCATGGATACCCCCTGCCATCATCAGCAGGGACCATCCCTGCTATCTGTTTTTACAAGTTAAACCAACCCTCCACCCTGCAGTGTGAACAGTCTTATATGCCCACAGCTTTCATTTAACATTCCTCAAATAGAGTTAGAGCTAGAAGAGTGGCCTTCAACTTCTTTGCTCCGTACAAGAAATAAAAGAAAGAGAACAAACTGCAGCCAGTTCAACAGCCCCATTTCAGAGCACGTTATCTTCCAATTCCCCATTTTTAACACTGCTTCTGATAAAAATCTAATCACAACACCATTCGAATGGTATGTTTTGACAATCTTAACATTTCTAATTGCATCTTACTGGCCTTGTTCCCGGCACACATGTTGGAGCACAGGTGTTACTAATTACAGTGACGATGGCCCTGTTGTATCCAGTTGTCCCCGTGAACCATGACAGCGTGACAGTGAACAATACCAGGACCCTGAAACTGAAGCAGCTAAATGGGATTCAGCCAGCTGGATGATTCAAAATATCGAATGCAAATCAAGAGGAAATTGACTCACTACTCGACACAAGTGAAACAACTCAACTATGACTAAGTCTAATTTGAATACAGGACAATCTTAACATTCTGTCCCTTTCTTCTTCTCTCCTCTTGTATCTCATCTCTTTTACTTCTCTCTCTCTGTCTTTTTTCTTTATTCTGCACTGCTCATTTTAGTGGTGTCTCAGTTCCGGTAATGTGGCGCTGGCCGCGTCTCTCATAATTGCTGTGAAGGCCCCAGTATCTTCGTCTAGTCTGGTTCCTCTGAGCCATTTCAGTCTCAAAGGGGCTTTGAGTCCTCCGTCTGTGACGAACAATGTCACACTGCAAGAGTCCATAATGCTTTGCATGTGTTTTTTCTTGCGTGTTTTTCCATGTGAATCCGCCTTCTGCGTGTATGCGAGTATGCCAGTGTTTGTTATCTAATCACGTTTTTTCCAAAGTCACCAGCAGGTCTGGACCTGTGGAGTGACTCAGCAGCAGGGGAAAAGATGGACTCCAGCGCCATCTACTGTACCCCCTGTGGAAAAGCACTTCTACCGGACAGAAAAAAATATCTGTTTATTTGTGTGTATGTGTTTTCTTGTTATTGTTTTTCTTTTGGGGGGCATTTGACCTATTATTTGTTTATTGACAATTAAACATTTTTATTATATTTGTATTCTATGTTTTTATTACTTTTGTGCTTTTTCTGCATCTCCCCATATATCAAGGGGACTGGATTGAAATTTGTGAAATTGTCTAATTAAAATATTCTAGCAAAACTTTTATTGTGGGCCAGCATATACATACAATTATCATGAGTCTTGAAACCAGACTGGCGAGTCTTTAAATATAATAAACACCATCAGTCCGGGGACTGTCAGCGATCAACAGCTCTGGTTGTGAAGGCTGGTTCAGAGTTCTTAGTACATTGTTTTTACTTAGGGTGAGGACATATTAACCACATTTTCCACTGCAGGTTCATTTTTGCCTCCTTATAGGCTCAGGAGTGCAGCAGTGAAACCAACAGCCTGACAAAAGAGAAGTTATCTTTACCACCAGATAGCAGTGATGATCTAACTGGCAGTCAGATGTAATCGTTTGGATTTGTTTGTATAGCCTGGCACCACCGTAAAACACTGACAAATTGGTAACAAATCTATGCTGTGATGTTACAACAGCTTTTAAGGGTAATAGAAATTCAGCTGGCAGGCTTCTACTTCATAGATTGTGTGAAAATGGCGAGAAGGAGTAAAAAAGAAAGTGGAGGGGATTTTTTTGATTATATGGTGTTCATAATAACAGGTTCTGGGTTGTGTTCACCACATTTGTAAAAACTAATTCTATCTATCTCTCATGGTTTCAGCAATATGACCCAGTCAATTCATATTCCTGTTGCATTCTATGCCTCAGCATATAAAATAGATTGTACTGCAAACTTACTTGATATCATCCAGCTGTCGTGTTATATGGCACCCTCCTGTTATATTTTGGTGTTTATGCATTTATGACAAAGGAGAACTGTGAAAATCTTGTTTTATAATCTTCTATTATCAAGATTTACTGTCTTCTTGTCTGTTAAAGCTTTGTTAAAGTTTTATCCTCATGTGAAAACCCTGAATTACTTTTAAAGATTCCTGTTTTAAGAGGATTACACTTCCCCAATATCTCAACTTGTAGATTCTTTTCTAGGTGCCACTGGTCTGACTGTAAGAGCTCTGAAACTGCAGCTCTGCACTGGATGATATTGACATCTGTGTGTTGTTGTGAATCTCAGCCAGACAACAATAAAAACACAAACGTAATATAACTAATACACTTTTTTTATGTCAGGCAATAAAAACAGGTGTGGCAACATGGGGTGAATAAATATTGTGAAAATCTGAAAACACTCTTAATGCATTCAGCTCTCGCGTCTCTTGTATCTCATCACCAGTTAATAATACTCCTCACATGTCCCCACAGCTTAGTGACCCACAGGTTAGCCCAAATATTGAATTCTTTGGGTTTACATCTTTCGGCACAACTCCTGATGTGCTTTGTTTACATTTTTGTTCAAATTGTATCCTTCTATCGACTTCTCCCCGATGGGTTGCCGTGGCAGCAGGGCCTCCTCATGAATACTTCCAGCCTCGACGGAGTGACCTCCCTTAGTGCAGATCTCCATCAATTCTGCGTTCCTCCTCTTTAGTTCTGCGACATCCCCTGCCATACGTTGTCTTCCATAAACCTCCACCTTCTCCCAAAAGGTCACGTTAAAATGTTTGTAGAGCTCCCAGTCAATGCCATTCCACTGCAGGACCTTCACCCTGAGTTCAGGGGTCAGTTTAGATACGGCTGATCTCTTACGGGAGTTGAGCTTGAAGAAGAGGATGTCGTCCGTCTCCCAACAGAGAGCATCCCGAAGCAGGGTGAGGGATTCCTCAAAGGGCCCCATTAGCATGACGAAGTGAAAATGCTCTTGAATAACCTTGATGCCCCCCATAACATGCGGGTCGTCTGGGTCCAGAGTATTGTCCTGCCCAAAGTTAAAGAACAGCAGGTTCTTCAGGTAGAAAGAGTTAAATCCATCTGGGCTGAAGTACTGTTTAGGATCACCACCCAGGAACTCAGCCATCTTATCCTCACCTGGTATGCCAGCGATGTGACCAAAGTAATGAAAGGCTGACTCAAAGAGCTCTGCTGGATCTCACAATATTGTGACGTAGAAAGTGTCTCGAGGCAGCACTCTGGCCACCTCGGTCGCACTGAATCGCATGTGGCTACGCATGATGTTAAAACACATTCCAGATTCGTAGCCTTGAACGTACGCGCGCTGAAAAGGTGAGGGGTAGAAGAAGTCGTTCCGGCTCTTAGGGAAGGCAAATTTGAGTTTGTGCTTCTTTCCAAAGCGGAACAAGATGTTGAGGAACGTGCTGCTGGCAGTTTTATGGGTCTTCATAAACATGAAGTCTACTTTTGGAACACTCGCTGTGAGCTGTTTGTGGTGGGCTGGGTGCTGTGCTGGTCTGGTGGGGGAGCACAGGAGCGAGGCACTGGAAGCCTATAAAGTCAGCACGGGGAAATTATTGAGTGTCACCATAATTAATCATAGCATATTTACCATCATGTGTATGATCAAAAGACACAGCGTTTAATACTTCTTTCTATCAGATTATTTCTTATCGTTTGTCAAAATGCCAAGTTTTCAATGTGTTGTGAAAGCCTGAAGCCATACAAGACACGCATAGTATCATTGTACTATTATTAAAATCCACAGATTGATCTGTAGCTCTTGTTCTACACGTAATTGAGACAATTGTAATTGAGAATGGCTCAAAAGGGATAAATCCCATTATCAATATGGAACATGCGGTGAGATAATTGTATGGTCTTTTGCAGGCATTTTTTAAAAGCCCACATATTTCTGTCATGTTTATTGTTTCAGAAAAAGCTAAAACGGAGCTACACCAGCCAACTCAAAGTGTTTTATGTTGGCATACTAAGTATAAGTATAAATTAAAATATGAGTTGATAATGCTAAAATGAATTGATATGAACCTGGGGGTACTGTATAATACTGTCAATAGATAACCAGTTCACCAAAGATAAAAAGAGAGCAGGGAGTCATTAAATCCAATCTCTTTGGCCCATACATTGAATTCTATATTAATATTCTATACAATAATTCAAGAACACGTCATTGCCCGTAACCAGATTTCTGTTATACATTTAGGCTTTATCTTATCTATAGATAAATACACCTGTAAATGGTCATAAATAAGTATATAAATAGGTTGTAAGGTGCTGAAGTTAGATCATAAGGTATATAAGTTATAGATGAAAGGTCCAAAAAGTTAATGTGAGATAATTAGCAAAACATTATTTTTTGCGTTATTTCTTATGTTTTATACCTTTGCAGCAATTCTGCGTCTGCCAATTGACCAGTAATCAAATGTCACAAGGGGAAGCGCAAATATTATTTGAGTCACACTTCGTTTGACACAAATAATATTGACTTTTGTATTTAATTATAGTCAGAGTTCCAGTAACAGATCAATCAACCAGTCAAGCTTAACGTTAAAGTAAAATAAATACATGTTTGTTTCCCATTGCAACTTCAACTGAAGGGAGGAATATAATGATTCAGATGGGAATTTGAAAAATAAATTGCATGAAAAAAAAAACTATTCTATTGATTTTAGAAGTGCTTTTCACTTTTCGTAGAATTTCGTGGAGACATTGGAGTTGAATCTCTCTTAACCTTAGAACGACAAATCAGGTCATGAAGATTATCTTTGAACTTGAAACCAGAGAGCAAAGTCTAATTTATCTCTATAAATGATCCGTGATGCATTCTGGCCAAATTTCATACTCTATACAGTACATGTAACATTTGTAAACATGTGTAAAACAAAGAAAAGTCACCGAAGCCTATTATTGGGAGTGTATCACAAAAAAACCTATCAATGAATATATAAATTTGATAAAATCTAGTATTTGAGGTATATTATTATATTCATTCTACAAATTAAGAAATGTGTGTGATTATTTAATTAAATGGCCAAGTTAACCTTCCTATTAGAAGCAGTTGCAAGTTAAATTAGAAGATTCAATTTACACAAATCATTGATCAGTTTTAACATTGTGAAAACTGAGAGTACTCATATTTAATTGTGTTTAAATAACGGATGAGAAATACTCTTTTTTATACCTTAAGGTCATAACAAATGGGTATTTTTCACTTTCCATTTAAAATGCTTATAATCAGCAGACATCTGTTGAAGCAGACCATGAAGGCCTAATTCCATCATTGAGATGTTTTCTCTGAATTGTATTATATTTGCAAAATGAAAAATATTTGTTCAGCATTCAGCTATTAAAAAAACATTGCCAGTTTACTTAACCCAAAAGCATACAAAACTCAAAATCCAAATTTAAAGTGGTATTTGCAAATGCTAGAAATTCCTTAATTGTTAACAACGACCCAGAATATTTAGTTTTGTTGTTATATAAAACTATACAGTAATTTTCTGTTAACTTGAATCAACTAGAAATAGTAAATCCATTGAAGAAGAACAAGAAAAAAACAAAACACTGCCCTGTTAAAAAATAAAGTTGAAGGATAAGTATGTGTATGTATAAGTATGTGAATCAACAGATGATATTTAAAACACGACGTGAGACATTGCAGAGGGAAAAGCGAACACTTACTATTTATGTGGAATGTCAGTCACTGGAATCTCACATCAAATTTCTTCATGCCATGACGAGTATTTCATATCTGATCTTTTTATGACCTTGTTTCCCTTATTGTAGCCAGCATGATACTCTGAGCCCGATCTCCACGGTGACCAAATCAGATACAAAAACCTGTCCTGTTTTTGTGTTGCAGGTGTGGAGGAGAGGACACATGCATCCCAGCTGTCACGCTTACTGCAGTAGTCTGTCCGCTCAGCAGAGGGCCTCATCTCATCGTTTAACCAAACTGAGGCGATTTCATTCGAACCCAAAATGGAAATGATCTAATTTTTTTTAATAAATTATCTTTATTTTATGATTTCATAGCAGAATGTAAAGGTTCACCTCCTCCAAGAAGCGCACCGTAAGCTACATGCTTTAAAAATGGACGTGACAAAGTCTGCCGTGCTGATCGGCACAATGCTTTTTCTTCGGCAGCACCACAGTGAAGTTTCTCTCTTTTTTTTAAATGTTTTATTCAGGGCCTAAGTGATTCTTGAACTCCACTCACACTGCACTTTACTTTTACATGTTCCACATAAATTACTCCTGACATGTAAGAATAAGTGATACACAAAAGAAGAAAAACATCCACACACTAAAATCTGCATTTAACGTTCATGAGCCTTTGGCCCTTCACTAAGGGCAAAAAGAATACACAATACATTACAGTAATTAGCCCCATTGCAAAAACATCTGTGTATTCCTGACAAGATCACACCAAAGGGTGGACTTTAGACTACACTGATTATAAAATAACATAATTTATGACCATCATTACTCGATGGTTCTTTTTTTTTTAAAACTTTAGATAACGACATGCAGCTGTCAGGGAGCTCCTTTGAAAAAACGGTCATTTTCTTTTTACGACACTGCAGATGCAAATATGATATTGTAATTTTTATGACGTACTTTAAATAATACAATATTTCCATATAAAGTTTCTCTTTTACGAATTAACTTTACGGGGCAGGAAAAAAAACGTTACGACATTTTAGATTTTAGTTTTACTTTTGTTAATTTGATGCGTCTCAGTGTGTGCAGCAGTTGTGTGACAGTGACCTCTAATGGATTGTACACGACCATGTGTCATGGTTGGCAAAGGATAGTCACAATAACTTTAACATATACAGTTTGGGGAAAGGCTGAAGAGTAATTAGGAATCGTATCAGTACATTTAGTCAGTTAGTTTTTGGGAGTTTAAACTGAAGCAACAAAAACGCCAGATGGAGAAGTTTGGTGGAATAACACGACTGTCCTAATTACTGTGCACCATAAGTCCTAGCATGTTATCCCGTTTCAAAATCTTGCAGCTTTCTTTTGCCCAAATTTGGGAAAAACAAATGGAACTTCACCAGCCTGAATTACCGGAGCCAAACATTTGATTTGGGAATTTCTTTGAGTGACACTTTCAGTTCTGTTTTGGTTCCCTCAAAGTCCTGCTGCTCATTAGTCAACTGTGAAAGAACGCGATGTTCCAGGCTTGTGAATCTGTAAATGTGAAACACCATATTCCTGAAAAAATAAACAAACTTTGTCATTTTAACTACATGCTGCTGGATAATTAAGAGTTTCAAAACCTAATCGCTTGCAGGCAGAAGCTGTTTTACAGCCACAATTATTTTAAAAAAGAGCATAAAGACCGTGTTTACAGATTTTCTTTGATGTAAAAAAAAAAATTAGGACAGACAACATTCATCTGTGGTAATGGTTCCATATTTCAATTTCGTTGACTGAGAAGTTATTTTCGGGAAAATAAACGTCAGTTTGGTCTGATGGATGTGTAAAATTAGAAACATACATTTACTGTTATAGGTTAGTCATCAATGAAACTGTGCGCGCATACACAAACACACACAAACCCGACAGCTACACTATCTATAATGGATACTGTTACACTCTGTTATTCCAGTCATGGAGTGTCACTTGCTCGTAAATCAGATATTGGGAGCCAGAATAGTCTGTGATGTGCTGAAAACACAATTGAAAAAAATGTCCTTATTGCTCCATCCCATTCAGCCCAATCTAATCGTGATGTTATGTGTGGAGAAGCAAACGTTGTTACTGCTTTATATTTGAACCATGAATTTCTGCATCGAAATGGGGTTGAGTGTCATTTTCTCTACGCACGTTAACTGCCAACTTGTGTCCAGATTTGCACTGAGGAGGATGAGATTACGTTTTATGGACAAACAAAAAAAAGCTTGGATATTGGATAATAAAAAAAAAAAAAAGTGAAAGTTTACTTTTATTATTAAACTAAAAAGTTACTTCAACTCTGTCTTCATGAGTGACTCAGTCTCTCCATGCTGCTGAAAGAGTGACAGCTCTCTCCACTGCTAACTTTTTTACTGATGCTTTTTAGGATCCATGGTTCTCAGGGATGGAAAAACTTGCTCGGAGGTCCCGAGGCAAAAATGAGCTGTGGGCCCAAATTCACTTTCTCATGCCAATATTAATAAAAAGACCATTATCATATATTTGCATGTATTACAATTGTATATAATACAAATATATGAGCTTGTATATATTGAAACTAGATTTTGATACAAGGCCCATCCATGAAGATTAGGTTAAAATGCAGGAGCCACTTAAATGTCCTTACCATTTGAGCTGACAAAACAAATGACCACAAACTAACTGCCACACACTGAGTGGAAAGCTTTTACCTGCAAGGCAATCCAGCCTTGAAGTTGCCAAACCAGAAGTGATGATGTTTGATGACAACATCTCATTGACTCTTGGATAGCTGAAGCATTACAGTGACTTGAATATTGATGCCCCATCCCTGTATTTGTTGAGTCTGCATGCTGTTTTAAGGGCAAGAATAAAGGACGGGGTCCTCATTTGATTCTGAAATGACCCTCTATATACAAGGCGACCTCCAGTATATTACAGCCGTGTTTTTTTTTACAGCTCCACAAAACAAATTCAATTTCCATAAATCTTTTCCAAAGAGCTTGTGCAGCATAAGCTGCGTGTTTTGGACAAACAACGGCCCAACAGCAGCAGGCACCCGGAGCCCTGCAGAAATCTGAGGTGAGAGATAAGACAGAGGGAGGGAGGGTGATAAACTCACCCCGAGAGGCAATAGAAAATGGAAAAAAAATCTCCTTCTAGCTAACCAAACACAAGATTTGCATGTGCATAGTAAGAATAGGATAAATCATAACCGCGGCTTTAAGGCGAGACATATAGACAAAAACAAAGATTTTCATGCGCTGGTCATTTTTGAGATTTTGGGCTATTTTGCTTCCATAACATGCCTTCTTTCAGACTAGTGGAAAGGAAACAGTAGATTTCTCCTAAATTATCCAAAAGTTAGCAAAAGATAATGCCTCATTTGCATATTTAAACATCGAATTTCAGAAAACCTGTGGTGCAAAAAGTAATTGTTTTAAAGGAACAGTGTGTAACATTTAGGGGGATTAATTGGCAGAAATGGAATACAATATTCATAACTATATTTCAATCAGTGTATAATCAAATAAAGTAAGAATCGCCATGTTGCAGCACCATGTTTCTACAGAACAGACACTGGCTCCAGAGAGAGCCTTTCGCCTTTCACGTTACCTGAAGGTAGGGATGTGTTCCAAAAAAACGGTATTAAACGAGCACGGGTGCTAAATTATCAAAGACCGGAGTATTGGTAAGCCACAGCGTTTCTGGTTTTTAATTAGTACTTTTTATTTTTGTAAACGTCTCTGCTGGCTGAGACAAAGTAGCCGGGAGGATAGAAGACAGGAGGGCAGAGGAAGAATGACAGATACCGATGGATGTCTGTGTTCATTATTTAAAAAATTCACTCAGAAATGTTATTCATTTCATTAAAATCAAAAATCAATTTTTTTTATAGCAGTTGACAGTATTTTCTGATTCATGGAGTGATAAAAAGAGATATCCAAATTCCAAATATCCAAACATGTCAACAAAATGAAACAAGAATGTTGAACCATGCTTTTTTAAATGCTCAGTTTCGAAAATAGCACATATTTAAAGTACCTTATTTCCATATTAAACATAAAATTCCAGAAAACTTCGAATGCAAAACACAATTTCCATGATCTAAGTTTTAGGGTGATATTTATGACTTAAATTATTGTCTCCCCTAAACAACAACCACTTCTGGAACAGGAATGATGAAGGTGGGCGTCCCACACAGTGAGGGCTGTGTGTGTGAGGGAGCATGCACATTATGGCCTGTATGGGTTATCTCTTTGCCCTCCTCTCTTATTTTTGTCATTAAACAGATGCTTGAGGAGCAACATTTACATTTTTCATATTTGTTCTCTATAAAATGGGTTGTTGGCACGGGGAGAGAGAGAATCACACAGGCTGTTTTTGGGGTTGAAGGTGCAGCAGTCCTGATGACAGAACGTGGGCCATTGTTTTCTCACCGTGGGAATGAAAGACTCCTCTGACTTTGCAGGGGATTTAGAAGTCAGACAAGCATGTCCACACACACACGCACACGCGCACACACGCACACACGCACACACGCACACACGCACACATGCACAAACACACACACACACCTTCAAGCCTTCTGACCCAACTCCTTCTCTTCCCTGTCTCTCCCTCTTCCACTTTCTCTTTAATTAGTTTGCCTCTCCTGTTCTTCCCATCTCTCTTCGCTAGTTTTTCTCCATTCTCTTGCTGCTTGTCCTGCTTTCAAAGCAATATTTTACTTTGTAACAAATGAGATTTCACATAAATTAGTTTCAGTGGGGGGAATTTGAGTGCTCAAATGACTAAGAGGAGGAACAACTTGTGTTTTTGTTTTTTTTATTTGAGGCTGGAAATAAACTTGTTTTCTACCAAGCTAGTGGGTTATTTGTCCTGGAAGCTCTGCATCAGAGCTTTGAGATTTATCTGAACGTAAACCTCTCATTTATGACTTTCTTATGTAGAATATGTTCAGGTTTTCAGGCTGAGCCCAGCCTGCTGTGTCCACACAGAGGCTTCTGTCATTTATAGATAGATAATAGATCTATCTAGATAGATAGATGATAGATATCACACAAATATCATCATCATCATCATCATCATCATCATCATCATCATCATCATCATCATCATCATCAACATCATCGTTGACTTTCAGACCTGATTTGGGAGGATCTGAAATATTCATAGCATCCCAACAGGTAATCAGAACTGTAATCAGGTTATAGGCAGCACACGCACGCACGCACACACACACACACGCACACACACCACACACACGCACACACACACACACACACACACACACACACACACACACACACACACACACACACACACACACACACACACGGTATGTCTCCTCGCAGTGCATGCAGGTTAACAGCTGCTGAACACAGGGCTGTTCAATATTTCAGCGGGTAAACACATTCTCTCACCAGCCCGCCTCCCCTGCCGGCGTACTGGGAGGTGTTATGCCCAAAAAGCACTTCCATGACTTATTAATGCCACAGAGATGTATGTCGGATGATGAATGATGGAAGGGAATAATAGGAATTTGTGCTCATTATGAAGGCGAGACTTGTAAATGGAGAATTATGTGTGCGATTGTTCCAGTGTGTTCATTAAGACAGTTTGTTTAAAAGTTTTTGACCCGTGTTCTCAAGTTAACTTTTATAGACAGCAATGAACTTCACTCAGGTTTTTGGGACTTTCATTTTTGTATCCATGTTACCCCCTCAACTCTTACATTAACTTTTCAGGACATTTTCCGAACTGTTTCTGAAGTCCATCATCATAGAATGATTCTTCTACACTCGGATGGTTCTGGGTTCAAATCCAGGACCTTCTGGGTGCTCAAAACTACTCAGAGTCCAAAGACTTGGGGGTTGGAGACTTAAAATTGCCTACGGGTGTGACTGTGAGTGGTTGTCTCTCCAGACCGCCTTTTTTTGTCATTGCAACTTTATTTTCTTCACATAAAGCTTACTGTAAATGTTTTCTTAGTTAGCTGCTTACTCACAGCTAATTGTCATTACAAATATGACTCCTATTCAAGGAAGTTGAAGTTTATTGTAAAGGATAGTTTTTTACATAGCAGCACTAGACAGGAGACATGGGAGGAAGAGAGGGGAATCGAACCAGAGATGTTGCACTTAATACTGCTTTGTAAAATAACTCATAAGGCTCCTGAGGCCCTTTGTATAGTTTTGCATTGCTGGATAAGTGGGCCCCACCCCCCGACACGTTCAAGGGCTATGGGGTGTATAGTTTACGACCAGAATAATAGTGTGAAAGAATAAAGTTTGTGTCTTGTCAGCAGTATTCTTGTCACTCTTGTGGGGGTCAGGGCAGCTGTTAAGACACTTAAGCTGGCAATAAAACATACTGAATGTAGTTTTGGACAGAGGAGTGACTACAGGAGATGGGTAGTTATTATAGTGCCAGATCAGGGGGAGTTTCAGCCTCAAGGGAATGTTGCTGTGGGAGGTTCCTCTTGTTCGATATGATTTTTAAATTATTGCTTTAAAAACAAAAAAATAGGGTTAATGTCTTTGTGAAATACAGACTACACAAATGTACATTTACAACCCTGTAACAGCAAAGTCTTTCAGATATTTTCTGGTGGTGCAGTGCAGATGACCAAATTGAAGAAGGTCTCTTTTCCTTAACATCTGGTGTGCTGGGCCTTTTTTCCTGTTCAATCCTCTCGCTCATGTTTCCTCTCAGCATCCTTCCTGCCCTTCTCTTCAATCGACTTCTCTTTCTTTCCCTCCTTACCCCCTCTTCCCTTAATGCTCTCTGATGTGAAATAGATCCCGAGTGTCGGAAAACGGCAGGATCTCGATTGCTCTGCCAGTATTTCTTCTACTTCCTAGAAATCCAGATGAAGTGACCTGGATGCTTGTGAGTGTCTGTGTGTGGTGTTGAAATAAGCTGCATTAGAAGTACCAGCACACCCTGTAAAAATAACTCTGCTTAACCCATTCATTTAAATGGAGCTAATTAGATGAGCAGTCTGGGGAGAAGGCCCTCACTGGGCCATTTGTGCACATGCATGAGTGTGTTTGTGTGTGTGTGTGCGTGTGTGTGTGTGTGTTTTGTAGCAGGATTTTCATAAGATAAATGAATGCTGCTTAACAGTGCAGTAAATACAGAGGTCTCACAAGGATATTACTATACTCTTGCTCTCTCCACTTTCTGTGTAACTCTCTCTCTGTAACACACACACATTTACATTTGGTCTACCACACGCTCTTACTTATTAATCCTTTAACTCTTGCTCGCTCACCTATTTTAGCATGTCAGATATAGATAGATTCAAGAATTTAAATCCCTTTTATTACAAAATTAAATGTGGTACGTTCTCATTGAATTAGCTGATGAATATTCAGACACCTTAAGTAGAATACAAATACAGCACAACAGGGAATTCCTTGTTAGGTGTCCAACAGTGTTTATTGATGCAGATTTAGCTCATTTTGCACCAGTTTTATATTAACATAAAAGCAGTCATGAGGCGCAAAAAAACTGTTATTGCAGTGGAAAAAAACAAAACTTCTAATAACTGAACTGAAAACAATATTTAAAGTGTAATGATTTATCTCAGCATTTTCTTTATTTTAGGATCTGCACATTTTTTCTCTCTTTGTGTTTTAATTTTATAATTGTTAAGAGCCATTTCTGTTTCCTGTTTGGACTGTTAAGGCAGGATATCATCAGTTATCTTATCATGAAATATCATCGGCATCCATCACTGAAGGTGGTGCTGCTCGTGAATTGTGACTGTGGCATAAACGCATGTTTCAAAAAGATATAAGTAAAGTGGAGTGATGAAACAATACCAAGCATTATTGATGATGAGAACTTGGGTGTCTATAAAGTAAACGAAATGACAGCACAAACTCAAGAGATGCCGGGATTAATCAGCCAGGTCTGGTAAGCATTCATTTCAGTCTGCCACTTCAAAAGCTGCCATGGTTGACAAAGGATTGTGTGGAAATAAACAGCAGCATCAAGATAAGACGAATCTCTAAAGACAGGTGGAGTGAGCGTGAAAAAAGGGAGAAAAATTGACTTTATCCTTCAATCAAAGTGGCAGGCGGTTCGTATTTTAATGCAGGATCCCATTTCAACTCAATTTAGTTTTCCATTAAAAATGTAATTGCGGCACCAGTTGAGAGATTCAATCAAAGCTTCAAAATCAAAAGTAAAAATGATATGAAATAAATTATAGCCTGTGAGAGTGGCTGGGTGTTTTATCGTCATATCATTTTCATGCCAATACTCAGTCTCTCCAAGCTAATTCGTTGTCTTTTTCTTTGGCCAATCATTATTCTCATCATCTTGTATCGACGCAAGAGCAAAATTGGTTGAACAGTAAGAAATAGCTTTGGTTACTTTTGCAAAAGAGGGTTCGTAAAGCACAGTTTACAGCTCACAGTTGTTTTCTTGAGCTTGTTAAAAGTTACAGACTTTGCTTCGTTCCAGCATGTTCGCACCTGGGAAGTGCAGCTCAGCACAATCAGCACCACAGAAGTTGTTGAAGGAGAAGGTTGCCCCAATTTGAGGGGCAATCTGTAATATTCCTTTGCACACAGTGACTGTAATTTATTGGTGAGGGCTTTAAAGTCTTGCGGATCAGTGCCAGTCACTCATCTGGCTGTGGCTGCTGAGATTTCAAGCTGTGTCAGCAGGCGCAAGCTGTCCAGCAACTAAAATCTCTTCTAAACTATATGGTGGGCTCTCCATTTTGGCAACTTTATCCAAAACCTGAGTAAACATGCTTGCAAAGGTGGACGAGGCAGCAGAGCTTAAAAATCCCACATCTCATTGGAAATACTTCTCCTTTTTTTTACAATTTCAAAAAATTCATATTGCTATTATTTTGCATACGAAGAATGTTTAACTTCTTTCTCACTTCTCACTTTTCTTGTTCTCAGTTTATCAGTTTTCAGTTGAGATGGCGGGAAACCTGCAGGAAAACGGTTATTAATTGAGTCAGGATTAAAAAATGTTTTTTTGCTCTGGTGTTTTTCCTGCTAAGTAATAAAATTAACATGAAAATTAAGAGGCGGTATATAGCCATTTATGCCCTTAGATGCCACATATATTTATTTTGATATTTATACTATTTTCTATTGTTTTATATCTTAATTAATTAAAATGAATTCATATTTTACGAGGGTCACTAGTCATGAAGTTGGAACAACCGGCACAAACTGGGGCTACCTAGGATGTACAGTAGCCACATAAGCTAGCTAGCTAATTTGCTATGACTTTGTTGGACAGAGACAGTAAATAGATGGCTGACACTGATGGAATCCTGGAGGTATCCTTAGTTATGACTGTCTTTAAAGTACTTTATCAACTAAGTAGTTATTTTTTGTTTTAAGAAGAAGAAGAATTGAAAGAGGGGATGCATCTGCAAATGTTGTTGTAGTTCCCCACAGCTACCACTAGATATTACTGAAGAGCCGTATTTTATTTCCAACATCTTCCCTGTCTGGACTGTGATTCGAACTGGTGACCTTCCAAACACAAACTTCTAATCTCAAGCCCACAAACAGCCCAGTCTCGCCCTCGCTGTGTGTGCATGTGGATAGACGGTAAGAACACGAGACAGCTCCCGGTGCACTCAGGGCTCAGAAGGTGGACGGCAGCATGCAGCAAACATTTCTTGAACCTTACTTTGATGTGATTCTGAGGACTCAGGGAATCCAGCCACTCTCATGTTGCATTCATTACAGTCCACTGTCGCTTCATTACAAACAGAGAACAGAAATGGAGATTGGAGAGCTATTGCTGTGGCACCGAAGTATACTGTTATGTACAAACACACTCATCTCATCAGCCTAAATCAGAAAAATGGGTCTGCAAGCAAAGCAGAGCACCTCTTCCCTGCTAATTGAGACGCTGCAGAGTCAACCTATTTACCCAAATGGAATTCTGATATAGAGAGTGCACAAATACGTTCTTCGCACGCAAAAAGAGATGAAATGAAACACACACATTTAACATACTGATGTCATCTTCAAAACGTCTCACCAATTACTCACTCAGTGCCACTTGGGGCGAAGTGCAAACCTCCCTTCTTTTAATAATATCAAGATAAATGTGTAAGAGACGGACAGAGATAGACAGTTAGAAGTATACGTGACAGGCAGGGAAACCGTACATGGGATATCAGTATTTGGAAAAGTAATGTTCCTGAGATTTTTATTATAAGTAAGCTGGGGAGAAGAGAGGGGAGGAAAATGAAGGAAATTAAGAATGCAAAGATCGCACTGCAGAAGCTGTTAAATGTCTACATGTGCCCATCACTCATCCCCTGTGGTGTGTGTGTATGCCTGTGTGTCTCGTCCATTAGTCACTGAGAGCTTCCTGAACGAGGTGCTCCTAATTGCCGGAGCCTGCTGGGAGTTACTTTTGCACTCGTTCTCTCCCCCACTTCCCCATCTCCTACTCTTTTCTTACTGTTCCATTTTTCTTTTATTTTCTTGTTCTGTAACTCTCCTCTTTTTTGTCTCTCTCTCTTTTCCTGTCATTTATTTTTTGCCTCAGGTTTTGGTCATTTTCAGTTTTTGCTTTCTCTTTTGCTTCATAGCGTCTTGAGGTTGGTTTCACCCTGTGCATTTTGTCTGCACGTTTCTACAGCTGCATTGACCCAAAGGGTTGATGGGGGGATGGTGAATATGTATGTAATCTCCTGTGCATGCATATTAATATTAGTGTTGGGCAGTAAAGCTATGAGGCCCTATATATGATAACTTTTTCAGTATAAGGACTATCATTTTTCAGTACTTAAATTACAGTTGCTAATCCCAGTAACGCTTCGTTAACTCAACAATTTAGGAGGTCGTCTTGTTTGCTGATGATCGGGAGTCTCTTTGGGTTTATTGGAGACACTGGTGCAAGACTCGTTAGCTCACCGCAGGGGCTGAAGGTGTTAGAGTGGGTTAAAGACACCTTTGAGGCTAGGCTATAAGTAGGCAAATGTAATGAGTAATGTAGCCAATTACTTTTGCTGTTAAGTAATAAGTAACATATAATGAGAAATTGATAAAAAAAAATGTAAGTGGCATCAAGCAAAAGGTCATTGACTTCCTTCTTTGTGCGTGTATGTCCATGCTATACATAGGTGTGTGTGTGTGCCTGAGCATGACTCGGTGAGCAAATGTGTGTGTGTGTGTGTGTGTGTGTGTGTGTGTGTGTGTGTGTGTGTGTGTGTGTATATATATATATATGTCCACTTGGCAACAAAAAAAAGCATGTCTGGGTGAGTCAGATGGCTACATTGTGTCATTGGTCTGGCTGGCTGACATTCAGATTGTCTGGAGATATCCTGAGGCTGCTGCAGAGAAATGTAACCTGAGTCACTGTACAGGACCAGGATATGAAGTCGATTAAGGGGGGTGGGGGGCGGGGCGGGGTGAGAGAGAGAGAGAGAGAGAGAGAGAGCCTCTGGGTTGAGCTACAAGGGAACTTTAGGCAGAGAGGTTTGAACATTTTCTTTTTCGTGGTATCTCTCACCACTCCTGTCTCTCCTTTCCTTTTATTTGTAATTTCACTCTCCCCCTGTGTCCTGTCTGGTTGTACTTTCTTGCATTTTGCATGTTTTGCTGCTTCTCTTGATTGTCGGCCCCGCCCTGATTACTTTCACCTGTGTCATCAGCGCTGCAGTCTCCAGATCTTCTGCTCACCTGTTCCCACTTCCCCATTAGCCAGTTACAGCCCAGTTGTTTTCACACATCAGTCTCCTTGGCACTACATAATTATCTCAGGTTTCTATTATTTTCATGTATATCTAGTTTCTTTTAAATCATAAAATACAGATTTATTAAAATAGCTGTTTGCCTGTGATTACCGTTTTTTCTCTTGAGGGCAGCTTTATAGATGCCGCTTACTCCAGATTAGTTGCCCTATTAAGGGTTCAGTCTGGAAGCTAAACAAATTGAGGGTTGGACTTTCCACTTAAGGCTGCACATTGTAGCTTTGAATACTAGTATGCATGTAAATATTCAGCGATTGTTTGGATCTTTGGAATGCTTTCCACAGCATTGTGTTTGTCCAGGTCTGGAGACCCAATCATTTTGCACTGATCGTTTGTATAAAGTGCTCTGCTGAAGGGCTCGTTGCCCTGACTGACACTGTTGTCATAAGCATTTATTATTCCCTCATGGCTTCTCTTGTTTCAAGGTAATCTTGATGACCCCTAACTTGAATTTTTACTTTCAATCCAACTCAGGACTCTCATTCTTCCATATCTCTCTCTCACTGACTCTTTCTCCTTGACGGAGCATACATCTTAAACCAGCATTACACTACGTTTTTAATCATAATCAATGACAAAGCAATAGTAGCTCGAGAAACTGATCTCAATGGGGGCAGAGACTTAAGAAGGAGACCATATTCAAATCACTCTGTTGCTCTTGGCCCCAAGTACAGTGATTTTTGACAAATAATTCAAATTTTATAAAAAAATAAAAAATAATAAATGTCCTCTCATTTGTCAGAAGCAGAAATGTAGTGGGAATTCAAATCTGGGTGAATCATAATGTGCAGTTGGAAATCGTCATGAGGGAAAATCCTCCAATAGAAGCCAAATAAAAATAAATACAGTTGTTGTTTTTTCTCTTACCCACTATATTTATACAAGATTTCTGGCAGTCCTGTCAATCAAACTCTGGAGAATAAAATCATCACACATGACTGGTTGACCTGATAAGAGATAAAATAGCATGGAACAATGTTTAGTTGCTTTTTAACATTTCAAAATGCATCCCACAATGCGTATGGATCACTGGTCACAGTGGTGGAAAACAAAATGCAGATAAACAACACTAAATTTAGCACCATCATTTTCATATTCACACCCTGAGAATATTCTTGCTTTAATATGCATAGTTCCATATGGCTCGAGAATACTCGAGTGGAGGGCGTACAGAGAAGATGAGTCTTTGCAGCATAAATAAAAGACATGAGAAAATAGCATCATTATCATTATGACTTTATTTCTATTTCAGCGTCTTCATATTGACATTCCTCTCTGTAATGTTTCGGTGTCACATTTCCATTCTGCGCAGCACATTCAACATGAACTTGGATTTAAGTAATATCCTTTCCCTTCCTGTCTGCACACACTCCTTTGTTACTTATGAACCCTGATCACTTGCTCAGCTCCTAAACAGAAGAGAATAGGAAAGAAAAGTATTATTATAAGAACAATAGTTGTAATTTTATATATTGTAAGATATTACCTGAAAACATTACCTACACTTTAAATAGGATCATTGCCCCTTTGAAATGCATGTGCATGTTGCTGACAGAGACAGACACCCAGACAAAATATAAACAGCACAGAGTTCAACTGCAGTTCATTAAGCTTTGTTGGTAAAGTGGATGATGTGAAGAGCAAAGGGACGTGGAGAGCTTTTTATTAGCCAGCGGCATTTTAAAATACGCGCCCAAGGGTAATATCTCAAATGAAGACTGGAGTGGGAGGAGGGCAAACATTTGTCAGAGTGCAATATTCATGATTGTTTTATACTGAGGAAACAAATACAGAAAGAACTGTCACTCCCTTTGCTATGTAGGCTATTTGATAAAGAAGGAGGAGATAGCCTGATATCAGAAAATATTTTATTTTGGCTAATTGGCAAATTATCTCTGATACAACCTTTATTTAGTTTTACGGTCACTGTAACATACCCTAAAGTGAAATTGCGAGTCCTAAATAGTGTCGCTATGGTTACTTGTAATGAAATGCAGTATGTTATTCATGAGCATCCATTTAGTGATAACAATGATAAATGCTGTTACTCATAAACATGTCTGAGAGTTGAACAGTTTTAACCACTACAGAAACAAGTATTTCCCACACACGAACCCTTATTTCCTCTTGTTCTCAGGAGGGTTAACACTATTTTACAGACGTTCATTTGAGCGTTTTCAATGGCCCCGAGTTTAATATGTTAAAAGCTAGATAAAAAATATTTTATGTGAGTCTAAGCTAATAAAAGTGTCACAAGCTATCCTCAACTTAAAGTTCAGTTTAGGATCTCTCAGCTTGAGGACGGCTCATTTCATTTAGAAGGCCTATAGTTATGCTGATAACATAAAGCAATCAATTGTGACTTTGCAACACATTCTCCACCCCAATGGGTCAAATACCGTAGTTTGGTTAGTGCCCCTGAGCTTCAAACTATGACTCTAGGTACCCCTCTAGCGTCAGTTGTGGATGTGTCAGGGACGGTGTGTCAATATGTGTGTCATCAATCAGTGTCAAAATAAACTTCCGTCTTCACAGGAAGTAAGGTTTAGGCAAAAAAAAACACTTAGTTAGGAAAAGAGTGTGGTTGATGTTAACTTGACTAACAACTTGCGTGACTATGGAGTGACAAACCAGTCACATGACTAGGGACTCATGTAAGTCAGGTGACGATGACACTCATCGACTCATGAGAGGACTGACGGGTCAAAAGGTCAACGTTTACTTTTAGTTTTGCGCGGGACACTAATAGCTGTCTCCTGGTGGATAGTCCTGTGTTTAAATATATCTTGTCCTTTATACTACGTCAGTTGCTTTGAGCCCGGCGCATCGCATACACACATGCAAAAGGGTGCCTTCACGCATCGGTGTCAAACGCTGAGGACGACTGAGCTGCGGTATTTGAACGAGTTGGACTTTGTTGTACATCCGTCAGTGTTGTCATTTTCAAGACTTGAAAGCTGCATTTCAGAAGTCCAGTTCAGTTCATCTTTTCTTCACCCTTTTTCTGAACCGTGACTCTAAGGAGTATCTTATAATCTGATACTGCTCTAACCTTGTGAGGCCAGTTGGGGCTTATAAAGATACCACAAGAAGACACACACACACACACACACACTCACGCACGTACACGCACACACACACACACACACACACACACACACACACACACGCACACACACACACGCACACACACACACACACACACACACACACACTTGCACCTAATCTATCTCAGTCTCTTAATTGTTTTTTCCTCCCTCCCGTACTCTCTCTTCTTCCAATCACTCTCTCACTCTCCCCAACACTACATCTACCTTAGACAATTAATGCTGACTACAGCGCTGTAAAGAGCAGTCTGGTAAAGTTAGTGTGCACACACACACACACACACACACACATATGCAGTGGGTGTTAGTGGGGTGCAGTGGGGAGGACAGCACGCATCAGCTATCTGCCAACCCCCTGTGAGACACAGTAAACTCCACCTCCCCTCACGTACACTATATGAAGATAATTGCCACAGAGTGAAAGCATCTACAGTCTACCATAATGAAGTCTCAACCCTCCCTCCCTTTCCCCTGTTCCCCTTCCCTCCTCATCCATCTTTTCCCTTTTACCCTCTCTGTTCCATCTCTCATCTGTCTCTTTACCCCAATTCTTTAAAATGATCTCACTCCTTCCCCTTCACCTCCCTTCTCTTCAGACTTCCTCTCTCCCCTCCTCCTCTCTCCCTCACCTCCTCTTACTTCTTTATCTATGTTCTTCCCGTACCTCCTCTTTTTCAAACTTATCTGCTCCTTCTTTCCTTCTTTCCCTTCACACTCTTTCCTTTCTTTGCTTCGTCTCAGTTCGACACCGCCCTTGTTCCCAGTCGCTAGCATCTCATCATTTTAAGGCCATTATTGAGCGAGCCCACAGGGCTAATGGTCTCTGCTTACATTGATCAGTTGACACTATATTTTATATTCCACTCCCTCTTTATATGCCTGTCTATGTCTAATTCAGGCAATTCAGCAATTTACAATGAATGAACGGTTTATGGAGTTTACACTCCAATAAATCCCTCATGGGACCGTGATTTTTTATTTTTTTGTTCTTTCTTGAGTCCTCCATCCATCCACGCTGTCCAACAGTTGACAAACTATAAATTTGTAAGGCATTGTATGACCTTATGCATAAAAATGTATTTTGAGCTGTGCCAGAGGACCTGCTCTGATTACTTCTGTGCTGGTTTACATACAGGCCCTCATTGGTGATTATGGGTGATCAGGATTTGCGGGACCTGTTTACATACGTTTTTATTCCCTGCAGCAGTTTGTCAAAGCTGTGCGAATCAATAGATGCAAAAAAAGTCAGTTTCCTGAAGCTCTGCAGAGTGTTTTAGTATCTTTCAGCCCATGTTTTCATGGCAACACCTTCAGTGTTTTGGTTCCATCTGTACTGCTCATGCAACATAGCACACTTGAATAAAGACAAAATCTCTTGACTTCATTTACCTCTCACTATGTGCTAAAGACATTTTTGCCAATAGCCATTGCCCTGAAAAGCCTGTGCTGTGTTAAAAAAAAAGCTTATTGTGTATCATGTCAAGATGGCTTCATCGAGGTGACATTGGCAGAGTTGAGTTGAATGTGGCCCGGGGCCAATATTAGAGTTGGTCCTGTGTTCTGGATTTGATAATGTGTATGAATAGTTAGTACAGAATAATGTATCTCACTAAAGATGCCCCTGTAGAGACATGTGAGCAGGGAGGATTATTTCTGCCATATTCTTTGTGGAGTGAAATGACAATCAATAATTGATTAGGTTGCTAATTAGCTTTTTAAATTACCAAACGAGATGCAAAAGGTTATTAAGTGGAACTTGCAGTGGAGTGGTTTGACACTGTCGAGGGAGGAAAGGGAATTTGATAATTATGTGTGTGTGTGTGGGTGGATGTATATGTGTGTGTGCACCTGAATACTATTTGTGTGAGCTTGAGATATTCACGTGGGCAGCCAGAACAAAAGTAACTGTATTACATTCAGGGATGGACACACACACACACACACACACACACACACTATATCACTACTTTGTGCTGAATCAGAACATCAGAGCCTTTTTTCGAAAATATCCAACTGTCTGCTTGATGTGTTTCTATATAAAGAAATGAAAATGAACTCTTCCGCCAGCACTCTCACACAAACACAGTGTGACAAACACAGTGTGAAGGCAAAACTAATTATTCATCGCAGGTGGTAAACACATTCACATGGAGAACACAACACACACAAATGGAGGGACATCGCTTTGTGCAAAACATGCTGACGGGCACCTAAATCATTGAGGAGAAGAGACTGAGGAATGTGTTTGTGTGTGTGTGTGTGTGTGTGACAGTTGTGGGGTGTTGGTTATGAACAGAGAAAGAGAGACAAAAAAACCGTTATATGAGGATAGATTGAATGCAAGTTGTGGAGTTTTTGGAATACTCAAGTTTCAAGCACTGCCACAGCCAAACCCTTTCAAGTTCACAAAGCAGAGGATTTGAGGGCCTTAGAAAATATTCATCACACACAGCTAACATTGATCACACTGGAGCAACAGCCACAAAAAGACCGTGTCAATTGTCAACCTGTGTATGTGGAGGCAAACACTAGTCTGTCAATCATTTCAGACAGGCCCTTTGATTATTTCTCAACATCAGTCTGCAGACTGTATATTTTAACTCTACTCCCATTGGCAAAAAAAAAAAAAGGTTTTGATCGCAGTTCGCAACATGAAGAGCATGAAGGCTTTTAACGCTACGTTCACGTAATTGCATGATGGCTGCCTTGCGCATGGACCACAGGGGCAGTGTAGGGGATGTGACAGGGTCAGGGGTCTGCAGACACAGACAGAGTTTTGATGACAAGCTAATAATCCAAGTCCGCAATTACTCTGCCGCTGCACAGTGACAAATATGGTTGTCAAAATACCTGGTGACTGATCAGTACCATTTCAGTAGGAGACATGGAAACCTGCAAAAATAAGTGGAAACTAGTGTGGGAATGTGGCGTCTGTGGCAATTATTACGGCGGGTTGCCTACATCGCGTGGTTAAAAAGCAAGTCTATCTCACAGCTTTGTTTACAGGAGAGCTGTTGTCTTTTTGTCTGGAGCTTAAAAACACACACACACACAGCGTCTTCTTAGTGTTTACAGCTCAGGTTAACTCACAGACCACATGACATGAAATACACTTTAGATGGTCCTTTTTTCATAATACTCGTTTTTTTTTTAATTTTTTTTTTTACCCTTTGCTTTTTGTGTGACAGTTGAATAGACTTGTCTTAGAGATAAGAGAAAATCCTCAAAAAACACTGAACAAGAAGCTGAATTAAATTCCAAAAAGGTGCCTTTAAGGTTCCATTATCTCTGTGTCAACACTTTGCCTACGAAATTGTCACAACGGAGATTGAATCGGCAGGAGACAGAAGTACAAATACATCAATATTAAGAGTCAAAGTCGCCCTGAGCACGCACAACGACTTCAGGGTAACAAATCGCAGGCTTGCAATAATTAAGGACTCAGAGGATATCGAGCACCTGAGAGTCTAACCACACTTTGATGGTCTATCATTTAGTTTGCTTGGTGTGTGTGTGTGTGTGCTATTTTATGAACTGAACCACATGGGGCATTAGCTGTCCCACCTTTGAGCTAAAAGATTGTGAATACCCATTTATTATGGATATCTCAATGAGCCTAATCTTCAAAAAAGCAAGGTGAAGTATTAGCTTAACAAACATTTGCAGCAGGTAGAGCTGTTCCAGATGCAGAAATGAGCTCATTTGGTGAGTGTAAACCTCTATGGGATTTTTTTCTGGCGAAGTAACATGAAGCTACAGAGAGATAGGAAGCATCAGCATGTGTTTTGATGTGCAGCATGGGAAGTCAGGTGTTCGCCGCAAGTATTTCAAGGCAGAATGAGACATTTTCTGCAAGATTGAGAGAAGGTAAGTGTTGGAAATTTGCAGCAGTGCGAGAGAAGTGTCAAAAGTGGAGCTTGAGTTAAAATTATGCAAATTTCAGGCGTCTGGATCAAATGTTCACAAATGGAGTGTCTGTTTGATTGACGTCTCCTCATAAAGCATCCCCATCCAACTTTCATCTGTTTCATCAGGGAAAAAGAAAAGAAATAATGGGGGAGAAACCGAGCCTCTCCAGGTTTGCCATTATCTCTGATGGATCTCTTTTTAGCTCAGAGGTAACTTAAAGCGTGCAGCGGAAATTGTGGAGGTAGAAAGTGAAGGAAGGCAAGAAAAAAGCGTATTGAAGATAACCTTACCGCACTGCTATTAATGCGGGTCAATGCAACATCAATTTAGTAAATGGCAGCCGTGTCCACATTCTTGATGGATCCAGTATTAGTCAACTGTGGTGAACATGTGAATGGACATTACTTTTCCTTTTTCTTTTATTCAAGTCGGTGCTCGTACTAACTAGTCCCCACCCACTCAGAAATGTGTGCTCAGAGTCTCCTGAAGGCCGTTTTCATATTCATCTGCTGAAGGACAACGTTTCTCAGTGGATCTAAGAATAAGAGTCTACCTGGATTTTTCAGTGAGGGAGAAGGATTAGATGAGCTTTTATTAAAAAATGTTATCTAGTTAATTTCACTTTTTTTTTTTTTGTGGACAACCGTATCACCGATTATTATTCAAAGCAGAGTATTATTAAACTCCTTTGCACTTGGGAAGAACAACAACATCAAACAACAAAACTCTGCTAAGATGGTCTTCAGCTCTACTGAGCTGAATGGAATCAAAGAAAGAGTAGCTGTTCGAGGGCATCTATCCAAAGACGATTTTCACTTATTCAAGGATTATTTACATGCAACACTTCAGGTTTTATTGTTATTGCAGACTTGCTGTACGCCATGTCTCAGTAAACATTTAGGTAGAAACAACTTGATAAAGACAATACCTTACTGACAGTCACATTGTTCCACCCGAGGTTTCATCAGAGTGAGGTTGTTGTGTTTATTCTTTGTTTTTTCTGGTGGTAGCTCTGCAGCGGTAGAACTGTTTTGAAGCTATTTAGTAGATTTTAAGTGTTAGTTTGAGAATAAAACAAGCACAACCTGGTGATTTTAACTGAAACATCCAGTCTGGCCGGTTCACTTTTGTCCTACTGCAACAATCGAAGTGCTTCTCTGCTCAACTGTCTCCTGAAATGATTTGGGTGATGAGGGTGCTTGTTACTGTGTGTTGTGAGCCCATTATTTTCTGCCCTCATTTTCAGTCACAAATAGCCCAAATACTCGTGACGCATTTGCCGTGTCATGTTGTTTTTACCCCTCTTGGCCAAGAGGTGGCAACACAAACCCAGATATCAAGCTTCCCCGGCTTGTCTTCAAGGCTGCTCTGTCCAACCTCCCCCTGTTATCCCCTCTCCCTCCTCTGTATCTCCCTCTGTCATTGATGTATGATTAAGTTTTATTTTAGCAAAGTCCAATCAGCTGTACTGGCATGTATGGAATAACAACTGTATTATCATTTAAGAACGTTGCATCAGTTCTAGTATGCTCACTATTGAAATAGCACAGAAACAGACTTCAGACTTCACCAAAGGAAATAAAACATTACAGTCAAGACAAGAATTAATCTGATATAAGGAATTTCAAGTCACATATTGTTGATATTTATAAATATATTAATGTAATTAAAATATCTTGCGTAATAAGACGCAACATGTACTTGACTTTCATGGCAAAACAGAAAAGAAAAGAAACCAAAATACAAAATAAGAGCAAAATCATATAGTTATTCAGAAAAAATAAAGCAAATATTCTGCCTCTGGCTTTGGCAGAGGAAATCTTCATGTAGTAAAAGTTTCATGTAACCTCTGACACCAAATTTGCCAGAGCCTTTCTTTCTTTGGAGCTGGTTGCTCAGATATGTTGCCAGCTCAGTTGCGCAGCAGGGGAGGTAATGGCACTGAAACTTTCTCTGAGATGCAGTGTCAGCTTTTCACTTGGTCTACTATAATAGAGGTGCAGTGGTGTAGTGGTGTTCGACAGATCCCCAATTAGGCATCTGTCGAACACTGACAATCACCGACAACTAGTGTAGACCCTATTAAGTCTGCAGTGAAGAAGTAGGATTCTGCCCAATATCGTTTGTTTCATAAGAAACATGTCACTGCCTGCAGCTTTAATCTCAGTATCTAAATTTCAGGAATATTTGGATTGACATCTCTTTAGTGAATTATGCCTGCACAGTCCCACGCTTGTTTCGCAAACAATCACACCTGACAAACCAAATATGTTTTATTCAGACGTATACGGAGGCTGAATAAAAAGTAACTTAGACCTGAGCAGACTTTTCACTATTACTTTTCAGAATTAGTGTCTTGTATGTATGACAGTAAACTAACCTTGACATAAAACACAGATCTGCTTTACTAAACAAGACATGTTTTTACATTCTCACTGCACTGGTAGAAGCCATTAGACTCAATGAGATAATTCAAGAGTAAATTATTCGAGAAAAGATTAAAATAAAACCCTAGTTAGTGTGATACATGCTTTATCTGTAATGACAGTATATACAAATGTTTTACTTTTCCACAAGGACATTTTTCAGACTGTTTGCTAGAGAACTGCATCCTGTTACGAACACAGCAAGCTGATATATGGAGCGGGTAGCAGAGGGAACCAGTAAACCTCCGTGGAATATTACTCATTATGTTCGAATATATAAACTAAAATGGCAATTTTAACAAGTTGGCTATAAGAGGTAGTGCTGGGGGAACATATTTGCATAAAGTAAGTGAAACCAGGTTTTAAAAACTACATCTAGCACTGCAGTAACTGTGAGAATAGATATATCCAAAGTATTATTACAGGATTTAGTCATAGTTATACTATTAATATCATTTACCAGAAATTCGTCACAGAAGGATCCACAGCTCTACAATCCCAAAATTAGATACAAGTATTAATGCCCTAAACGTAATACATTAAACTAGCAAAACATGACATTGAGTAAATGGAGTCAACTTATAGTTGTTAAGAGTTATGTCTTACAGTAACTGATAACTGTTGAATCAGTTATAAATGGCAGAGATTCATTAAGACTCGTTTCAACCGGTCCCATTTTGTCCCAGAGTGCACAGGGAGCACAGCCTCCAACGTCACAAAAAAGACACTTCTTGCCCTCAACATCCTTTTTCATCAGTTAATATGTAGATTAGGCTCGTCTGCAAACACAGATTAAAAAAAAAAAGAATTTCCTTCTTGCTAGCTGCCTAGTTAGCTCACTTGCTAGCTATATAATATTGGTTTTTTTTCGAAGTTTTAATAAATGTTCGACGGCTGTATTTCCCTGAAAAGGTCCTCTCAGCATCCTTTGCTGGAGTCGTCCTTTTCACATTGTTTACCTTCATAAAAGACGCTCTCTAGGGGGCTGCACAGCAAGTGAACTTCTCCTGTACCCATCACTCCACACAGGTGTTTTCACATCATTCGCCTGATTAGACTTCACTCCTGTGTGGGTGTGTGCAGACCGTGCTTGATTGACATCTCCGTGACCCAACTGTTGGACCCATTTGAATGGGACCTTTATCATGCGGTGCATTATGTTTGTTTTCTGGCATAGCTTTCCCTTCTTCTACTGCAGAAGCAGAGGTCTAATCAGCCCCAATAACTGAACACAGCTGTGTGGGTGTGCAGGGCCTGTGAAAAAAACACAGACTTAACCATTGCAGGCATAAACGCATGCCATCGCGAACAACCGCAATACAGTGCAACAAACTGTTTTTAAATAAGACAAACCCGGAAAAGGTGTAACTGATGGCTGTGTTCCATTTAGGTTCCCCATTTAAGACATATTGATGAGCCAGCATGCACCACAACAGGACCCTGGATCAGGACAGCAGCCATCATAATTTAACTGCACCTTTGCTTTTACTGCTATAAGGTGTGAACTGTGATAAAGGTCTCTGGAGTCAAGTTGTTTATACAAGGGAAGAGCGATAATCAATTGTTCACTTTCATAATTATAATTGGAGTGGTTGTTGTTGTAGCAATGGATCTTCTCCATTTTGTTGTCCCGGTAATCAGACAGCGTGGACAATATAAGGGCTCTGAAACCTAAATTGACTGCAGCCATTAAGATTCAAGAATTTTTTTTTCTTAATGCTCCTGCTATGACATGTCAAAAATGTCTACCATTAAAAAATGGTTTATCATAGTTTCCTGCCTTAGCAGGTGTAACATAACCATCATGAGGGTTTGGGAAATGTCAGTAAATCAATCACAGTCGATCCCTCCATGTGAAGAGCTCTAATCAGGCAAAGAAAGTGAAAACACCTGTGTGGGTAAATTATGGCTATATTGGAGCTTAAATTCCAAAAATGAGGTGTCAAACTATTTTTATTTCAATTGGTTAGTAGCAATCCTTCCGTTTTAGGGAGGCGAGTTTTTGCCCTGAGAAAGGTGTGGTTGAAAAGTCTCAGTGTGCGGCCATCTTCTCCCCAATGTGTCTTTGCAGCATATAAACTTTGGTGTGCATTCAGCGGGCGTAACTGGCAGACATCTCAGACTTATCATAATCCATAATGCTTGTTACAGTGTAGCAAGCCTTCACTGTGTGGCTATTGATTTCAAAACCTCAATGACTCTTGTTCAGTATGTGTGGTTTCAGAGCAGGTTGAATCACCTGAAGGCCACTTGCATTCATGCAGCTCAGATAGAGATAGAATATTGATACTGTATATTTATATAAACCGATGGTTATGAAACTAACTGTAAATGCAGATTACACACACACACACACACACACACACACACACACACACACACACACACACACACACACACACACACTGACTCTTCCTTTTATTTTACAGTGTGTCTGTGACAGCACAATTGTAAAGCATCTGCAATAAATGCCAGCAATTACTTGGACGAGCACAATTGGCACAGTGGACAAGGGAAACATCCTAAACTTGCAAGGTGGCCTCTGGTAAAGCACCCTTGTTCATTAATGTAACATTACCAGTCTGTTGAAGGACACATAATGAGCCATGTGCTTCGCAGAGCCATCGATAATGCTGCAGTTTTCCCACTGTCAATACTGTGGTCAATACACTCACCCCTATCATCACTTCTCAAGTTGTTTTTAATTAATCATGCTGAGCTATAGGAGCAGGACGGCTTAGCAGTCATGACCGCATCGGGTCAGAAACAAAAGTATACAGTGTCGTAAGCGCTTTCATCTGATGCTAATAGGCCTTTTCCTCAGGAGATAATTTGACTTTATTAACATTAATGATGGCTCCCTTTTTATTCAAGTGTCCCAGTAAGTCTTGACAGTGGGGCAGCGAGCAAACAAAGTGCCGGGACTCTGAAACTGAAGCAGCTAAATGGAATTTATCCATCATCATCATGAACATAACTATTGACACTGTTGTGACATGCCAACATTTCCTCTGTTAAAAAGGGACCCTCTTCTCTCATAGAAAATGTAATCTTAATTTTTCAACTTACATTGTATTTTTGGACTGTATTTTAGTATTAATTAATTAATGAATTATATTAAGTACAGAGAGCAATGTGGACACCCCATTGTGAAGTCTTCTATTGGAAATGGGTCACGAGAGGCTGCAAAATGTGAAACCAGGGCACCAAAAAAAAAAAAAAAGATAAAAAGACAGCATGTTTGGTCTTTCTATATTTTAGCGAGGAATACATTTTCACTCACCAGCTTCTTTTACTTTTTTTGGCCCCCTCTCTCTCTCCGTCAGAGACACTGTGTTAACATCGTCCCTTCGTTACAAATCTCAGCAGGAGTGAAACACCTTTTTGATCATTTTTGCTGCAGAGCAATATATGTATGTGTTAACAATAATCACATTGTAAACGGCACACGTTTGTATGTGCACCTGTTTATGTGTGAAAGATAAACTGTAACTGTTACATCTCTGTGGGATGCTTTTTCATTTAAACAGACTCCTATTACCTCACCAAACACTGAGGCTGATGAAATGAATGAAAATTGTGTTGGTGGACTGTATATTTCTCTCTCTCTCTCTCTGTGTGTGTGTGTGTGTGTGTGTGTGTATGATGTAGTCTCATTATCCCACTTTTAAAAATGATCTGAAAAACTTTGAACTAATTTATCGTGGTGGTTATTAAACTGAAAACACTACTCTTTCCTCTCTGGGAACTCCTCTTGCGTAAGTTTGCATTTTTATTGAATGCATACGTTTGCATGAATTTATATTGTGTGAGTAGCTTTACAGCATTTGCATTTCAGATCAAAAGATGTCTATGAATGTGTGTGGTTGTATGCTTGAGCATTAAAAACACAAATGATGTATTTGTGTTTGTACACTATTTCCATTTGTATTTTTAAGTGAATAGTTTGTGTACTGCTTTTATTTCAAGTGAATGCACGCTCGTGTGTGAACATAGTGAACGGGATGAGCGATAGATAAGAGAGATAAATAGAAATGGGAGAGTGAGATGCAGAAGGATAAAAATGACAAGTGCCAAATGTCTTCATTAAATTCTCATTTCTGGATTGCTTCATTCTGTCTGCCTCTCAAAACTTTTAATAGCATTCAATGAGTCTCTGTATCTCTGCCTCTGTGGCAGTTGCTCTCATTTTCTCCATCTGTGTCTCCAGTGTATTTTCCTTTTTTTTTCTCCGTTTTTTGTTTCTTTCCGGTCACCAGCAGCAAGAGATCACTCTTTTCCAGACCTCTCTCCATATTTGTTTTCACCGTCACTGCAACAAAATATGCTGGCAGGCAGAAAAACGCTTTAGAGTTCAGATGGTAGGAAACACTTATTTTTTGATTACTGAGCAAACCAGTAATGATGATAGTGCAGTGATTATGAAATAGTGGTCAAAGGCCATTTAAGCTATCATCTGACCAAAATGTACATTGCATGCTCCTGTTCCTGTGGTGTCTATGCAGATAGGATGAAACTGATTGCATGACTGAGCAACAAAAGGTTACATCCGACGAGTGAAATGATGACCCTTGTATCTACAATGTTGCTGTAATTTTTGTAAACCCAACCAATACTTTGCCAAATTGTGGTGGCAGATGAGAAAATGGTTGAAACAATGACTTTTGACATGGATTTGTAATCGTTTTGGACAGCATTGACGAACACTGTTACTCTTTGGGGTGTCAGAAAACCAGATGAACGCTCAATGACAAACAACATATGTGGTTGTTCATGCAAGCTATCAGGCAAGCCAAGTAAACAACAGTGACATACAACATGACCTCCTTGAAAAAGCTAATATACTTTATTATTTTCCAAAGCTAAGAACCAGCTTACTTGAGTATCTCAATCATTTTACTTGAGTATCTCAATTATCTCTAGAATCACTGATCCAAATCCAGGTTAATTGAGGAATCAGGGTAAGAACTGAAGTCTGAGGAAACAGCCAGAAGCTGACAGTCACTTCCTCAGTGCACCAGCGACACATAGCTAATTAGAGAAAGGCAGGCTGAGAGGAAAAAGCAGGCTAATTTGTCTGAGTAAAAATCTATATACATATATTTAAACATCAAGCCACTCAGTATTGTAAGGTTGATTCAAGAAGAGCTCAGACACGTTATTGTAGAGCACACCGAATTTCACTGAATGCTCGGCTTATTGCGCTTAAAAAGGCACTAAAACACCATCGTTTGAAAACACAGAGAACATAAATGTTGAATACATATTTTATTTTTAATGGGAGATTTAAAAGACTGGTTGCTAAGCAACACAGTCTGTTTGACATTCCCAGTATGATTCTGGAGAATTTGCCTCTCAATTATATCTTTGCCCTTTTCTTCTGTTCTTCAAAAACTGTAATACCGTACATAAAGCATCACACTCACTTGTGTCAGAGTGATGATTCTCACTCTCAATTATTCTTAAATTTAAAGCAGATCAAACAGAACTGCAAGTTTTCTTTTTGAACTCAAACTGCATGAATATTACAGACATCTGAAAAGTATCTGTAATAACTATATATCCCTCTGGTTTAAGTGAGTAGCAGAGGAGAGAGAACGATGAAGAAGAGCAGTCTTAATGTTAGCACTGTTGTAACATGATCAACATCAATGGTCGTAGCTGTATGTGGGTATTTGGCATCGTGTGGCCAGACAAGAACGTTGCACAATTCAGAAAAAAAAAAAAACTCTGGATAATGTTCTGTGCCAACGTTTTTAACATCCAACATCAAAGTGTTTAAAATCCTCTTTTTCTACTGTGTGGCAACATCAGGCAAGTTAAGGAGACCGGGCTGGTGTTCCCCTTTGGAAACAGATGTCATGCTTAACATACTGGTGAGGGGCAACAAGTCAGATACTCTTCATTTCAGCGGGTGTAAGTAGAACACCTGTTGATGGAAGGGTGATGAATCTACCAGGTAAGTTACGTAATGCCACATGCAAAGAGGTCTGTTCAACCTCAGATGCTTTGTCTGAACTATATTTAATGGTGGAGGAAGTATTCAGATATTTTACTAAAGAAAAAGTAAAAAGAATATGTATAAAAAATAAAATACTCATTCTACACGGGTCACTTTGGAGTGTTTTATTATTTTATTATATTATATTATAGTATTGGACATTACTTATTAATACGTAAGCAGTTGTTGTCCTTCCACGTAGAGCCACTTTTAGGTACTTTATAGGCTACTGAATAGTTTAATAAAATAGCGTTGACTAATTCTTTATAAGCTCATGTACATGTAAACTCTTATCTGAAAAGTAAATATATTAATTTAAAGTGTCAAATATGTGTGTTTGAATAAAAAGTAATATTGCCCTCTGAGATGTAGTGGAGTAATATGGAAATACTCAAGTAAAGTATCTTTTCATTGTATCTATGCACACAGCCCTTGAGTAAATATTCTCATCTACATTTCACCCCGGAGATCTTGTTTGACAAATAATACAAGGTGTCAAGCTTTGCAGTAGTTTCTGTCACAATCATTTTTTTTTATTTCCCTTTGCTTGAAATTCCAGTTTACTGGGGCAAATCTTATAAAAACAGCCGCCAGAGAAGATTACCACACGAGTTAGTCTTGCCTCAAATGATTTAAAATACTGTAATATGATGCTCTGTTTAATGACGATGTTGACAGACGGAGGAGGAGGAGATCTTCAGTCAGAAAATAAGCCCTCCAGGCAAACATTTCAGTTCCCCCTTCTTCAGAAATTCTGTCAGTGACTTATTGAGGTTAATTATTATGTAACCATCACAACTAAATGGGTGCAAGGGTAATTTCATGTCACTGATTTGTTGACTGTTTTGGCTGCGGATCAGCAGGTAGAACCTCAGCTCAGCTCCTCCTGTCCACTGAACCCCAAATTGTTTCCAGTGGTTTACGTTGTAGCTCGCCACCACAGGTGTGTGAGTGTGTGTGTGTGTGTGTGTGTGTGTGTGTGTGTGTGTGTGCGCGTGTGTGAATGGGAGGTATACATTGTAAAGCTCTTTCAATAAAAGCACATTATAAATGCAGTCCATTTGATCATTTACTGAATGAGTGGCTCTGTTTTGCTGCTACCACACTCACCAGCACATGAATGAATGCAGACACACTGAGCTCAATGCATTCGAACTGCATCACCGATTCTATTTTTATTTATTCTCTAATAACAAGTCACATGCAAATTGTTCATTAGATGTGTCTCCCTGACTGCATAGGCAAACGCACGAAAAGTCAACACCTGCACACTCTTGTGACAGACACACACACACACACACGCCGCTTTATCAACGATCAATACACTAAATTACAGCAATCCAGGGGATTAGATTCTGCGTATGCGAAGAAAGGAGAGATGAGAAGGGCACACACACACAAACACAATGAAGATTTCCACACAGCAACATACCAACTTTGAACATTTTCTAACTCCTACTCTCTCTCTTATTCACACACACACACACACACACACACACACACACACACACACACACACACACACACACACACACACACACACACACACACACTTAACACCGTCAGTATTTGGTCAATTTGAGACAGGAGGTGATGTAACGACCATGAGAGGTTATCCCTATTTAATATTGTGCAGGAGTACACACACACACACACACACACACACACACACAGATGGAATATTGTGCAGGAGTACACACACCCACGCACACACAGAGACCTGCACATCTTTATTTTCTCTGTCTCCCAGGCTCACACACATACACTCTAATGGCCTAGTTTCAAACTGCTGAATTAAGGACTTTAGTGACTTACAGTCTCTTTGTGTTTCAATCATCATTCTTCACACCGCCCAACACACACACACACACACACACACACACACACACACACACTCGCACACACACACACACACACACACACACACACACACACACACACACACACACACACACACCCACTTGCACACCACAAAAATATCCCTTCTCTTCCCTTTCAGTCTTTCCGGTCCCAGTCTGGTTGTTAGATAGAGAAAGAAATAAGATCAGGCTTATTTTTAACCTCGCTGATGTCAAACAAGGCTGCCCTAATATGTCTCTTCCAAACGATTTCAGGGAGTGAGAAGACATCTTTTATTTACTGTGTTTCAGTGTAATTACACTGCAACTGTGTCTGTGCAGGGATTATTATTTACAATGTGATCTAGCAAGCATCTGGAGGACGCAAGAACCACTTATTCCATGTGTCAAAAACTTTTTCGTGGATGACAAAGACTGCATCTTCATCGGCTCATTTTTAAATGAGTGCAAAGGAGAGATTGAGCAGGCAGAGCACTTTTAATGTTGGAAGTGGATATAGAAACATAGTGTCATCTATAGATGTCTCGTTAAGCATCATCATTCTAAAGGATGACCTCAGGGGTTAGTGTATCAGATATGCTTGCTCTGAATGCTTTTGATCATGTACAGAGAGGGTTGGGACATATATATATATATATATATATATATGTCTTATATTTTTGTCTTATCACAAAAATGGATAAACATATCCGTCAAATTAAAAAGGATTGGAGGAAGAGGCGTAAGCGGTGCCTTTGTAGAGATGAATCCTACTGAAAACATCCCCACTGTAATGTAGTGGATTTGGGTTTAATTACAACCCTGTTCATACACGCGCACACACGCGCACACACACACACATATTTCTTCTGAGGGATAAGTTCTTTGATACATAGTAAAGGTGGAAGAGGGGGTTTTAATGTTTAGGAGTACAAAGAACTTCAACATGGAAGTCTACAGCGACCATGCTGTACAGTAGGCACATTGCAACTCATTCCTTTTATACCCATTTGTAAGGCGGTGAAAGTAGAAAGTAGTAGTAGAAAGTTTAGTTACACTTAAACTCTACACTAATTCAACTTCAACTACTTTTTAAAGTCATTCATGATTTATTTGTGCTTTCTTGAACAGCAATCACAAAACTGAGATCAATAAAAGGAGAACAGGAGTCAAATAGTGAACGCTATAAGGTGAGATCGTGGCGCCTACACGACCGTCAGGGTGTCTCCATATCGGCTGTTAACTCTCTGTGAAGCATGTTGGTGTTAAAAAGGCCATATTTTCCCTATTCTTCACCGATTCATCGGATCTTACTACATCTATCTACCGTTTTAGCATCTCTTGTGTGTGTTTGTATTGGCCTTTGTATTCCTACTCTGGAAAAGATAAAGCTTTCAATATTGGTCATTTCTTTGGAAATGAGTTACAACAGTTTGGGTCTGTTGTGTTCCTGAAAGAAGTATTTCTTAGAATGCCTGCTCTTGCACACTGAAGTGCTTTATACAAACTCTGCAGGTTTTACTCTGCTGGTTTGGTTTGTTTGAGAAGATAAAATTGATGCTACAGGTGTTCAAAGAGTCACCAAATCAACAGATTACTACTTAGATGTTTTAGTTGACTTTCTTCTGGTCTAATTTATTATTGTTATAATTATAATTGTTATTATTGTTGATTTATTAGCTAATAGTTGAAAATTAGCCTGGCTACCACTGGCATGCTCTGTGCATCGCGAAATGTTTAAAAAAAGTAAGCAGACACATTTTAGCCGTTGAATGCCCAATATAATCAATGTCTGACGTTTAACATATCATCTAATTCTTATAGCTAGAAACACCCGACGAGCTCAGTGACGTCTGTCATGCTTAGCTAAATCTGTATTCTTTAACTTGGCAGCGTGATGCCCACAGTCCATGTGACATGTCTTTTATAACCCTTAGCTTGTTTAAAATAAGGTTGTTTGAGACTGAACAAACCAAACATAACCATTCAACAAAGGAAAGGTGTGACTTCATCCAACATGTTGCGAACTGGCAGCCATCCCCTTCTCCTCTTCTGCGTTTCATGCTCGGTCTCTGATAGAGGGCAGCCGGCAGCAAACGACTGTCTTTCAAATGACACCCTGCAGTGTAACCCTGGAGGAGGCGGAGACTGTGACGGTAGATGGGAGGGAGCTCTCCGTAAAGGATCAGGATCAGGATCAGGATCAGGATGTGGTGCGACACATTGTGCAGGGCAGCTGACACAGAATTCCCATTCCTTGAAATGCACACATATAACACACACGCACACACACACACACACACACACACACACACACACACACACACACACACACACACACACACACACACACACACACACACACACACACACACACGTATGGGTTGAGGATGACAGAATCAACTCACCTTTTTCTCTGCGGCTGTGTATTTTCAAATGTGTCTGCAATAGATTGAAAAGGAAGAATAATGTGTGTGAGTGTGAGTGTGCGTGTGTGTGTGTGTGTGTGTTTGAGTGTCTCCTGTGTCCAATCTCACGCCATCAGGTTGTAACACCATCTCCCACTTTAGGGAGCACAACTGTCAGCTTCACAATAAAAGCCCCCTTTTGCCTTTTTTGATTTGTTTGGATACCGTCTGAGGCTGTTACATAAGGCTCTCCTGGCGTTCTTTCTTTTCAGCCTCTGTCTTTTCAGTCCCGCCTGCAGGTATTTCTGAAGGAGCTTCCTCAAACAAAGAACTATGCCGAATGCAGAGGGAATAACCACATCAGAAAGCTTTTGTTTCTGTTTCTTTAAGCAAAAGAAAACAGAAAAAGGGAAGTAAAAGAAATAAATAAAAAAAATCTTTAGGGGAGGATTGTTTCATCTACCTTGTCATCTACATTGGGGAGGAGTGGAACAACCCCAAGGGTAGACTCCATCTCTTAGGAGAGATGAATTAAGCACACTTCCGTTCATCTCTCGAAATCAGCAAAACGTGTTTCAAGCTGAGATCTCCGTATGTGTTCCAGCTTTTTTTTATTTCACTTTGAATGTGAGAGTTTTAAATGTGAATTTTATAGGAGGAAGCTAGCAATTTTCCTTTTTGATTTTTGATTATTACTATGAGAAATCATATAAAAAGGAAGAAAAAGAGGCCTTCACAAAGTAAAGCAATGAATATGTTAGTTTTTTAAATGTATTTAACCTTTATCATGCTAGGTTAATACAGTGATATTTTGAATCTCATTTACTATTTAAGTAAGATGGCAGTGTAAAAGTGTCACACAATCATCACATAAAAAAACAAATAACAGACTTTAAAAACAAAACAGCAAAAAAGTAAAGATCAATATAAAAACAAAAACATTTTCACATAAAGAAGCAACAGACTTAAAACAAACTAGCAAATTGCATCAACCAAATAACTGTCATTCAGTGTCGGGACAAGTACATCCAGTGATCAAATAATCCTTAATTTAAAATTGTGCATGCTTATGAAATAATCTAGTTTAAAATGTGTCTGTAGCTCACACCAAGGTGAGGGTCCAAAAACGGTGCAGTTTTTGAAGAATGATGGACCAAACTTGTTTGCGTGACCGAAAGTTGCAGCTACTAATAGTTTTAGGAGTCAGTAGAGAACATAGACAAGGAGGCAATTCATGTAATATGGCCAATGTTCCATTCTACAGTTGTTTAAGGAGGACAAACCATCTTTCTCATAAAAAGGTGCCATGAAGTGTGTTAAAAGCAGATTGCAGTGACTCAATCAGGCTGCAACTACAAGCTGGGATTTTAACAGGCTCTCAAAATATTCTGGGAAAATCTATATCTCAACTCACTGTTCATGGCATGTTACCAATGCCTCCACGACTCTTTGCAAAGTAGGCAGGCTAAATCAAATAGAATGAGTTTTGAGATAGAATGAAACATTAATGATCCCCTGCGGCAAAGAACGTACAGGCCAGAACTGAGGAAATGGTGTATTAAAGTTAATGCAACAAGTTATTACAAAAGCATTGATAATCGACAAAGATTCATTGTTTTTCTTAACAGATGTAAAGGTCGACAGGGATTTACAGATGTACAAATTGCAACATGTGTGCAGGGTCTTGAAAATGTGCTTCGGTGCTATACATATGGGGGAGCACATGGACGGAAATATGTCTATCTGCAAATGTTTTCCTCATTATCAAACCATAAGCTCCCTCTTTAGTGGCCCCAAAACAGGGTAAACAGTGTTCGCTGAAAATGTGTGTATCCCAGACGAAAATGTTTGAAACTAATATTGTACATTACACCATACTATACTGTTTTACTCCAAACGTTGTACCAGTAGGAAAGCTATTTTCTTTCCCATCATTGCACGACTCACAGAGTGCGAAAATGTCAATACTGGCCCCCAAAAGGTGCAAATCTTCCCAGAATATTTTGTATACTATGAAGATCGTCTTTTCTTGGTACAGTATCTACAAATCAAATATCAATACTGCTGTAAATGCAGCTGTCAGAGCACATACCGATATCATCAAACAGGTTTGCAAATAAAAAAATCAATGACGGACGAAATTACGCAATTAGGTATGCAACAAATACAAACACAACAAAACAAAACCACAAAAACCAAGCACTTTGCATAGTCTGTCTTGAGAGAGATCCCCAATAGGCATTAAAATGGAGGGATCATAGTTTTTCCTAAAAAAACGTTAAGAACGTCAAGCTGGACATCCTTGTTTATGTATCCACCTGTGGTTAGTAGAAGTATTCTCACCAATGCAGCCCCTTGTGCTGTTTTGACATATCTGCGTTTGTTGATATATATGTCAAATAATTCAACCGCGGCCCCTAGATATTACATTTACATACAACTGATTTACAGGAAAGAAGTGTTTTCCATATTATGATGAGAAGGACATGTAGTTAATGAACGTATATGCCAAGTTTCAAAATGTTGATAGTGAACATGTGGCAAATGTTCATTGCCAACCTATTTAATTTATTTTTTACCGACAACAACCACTTTTACAATATCTGCTTGTAGCAACTAATAACAAAACATATGTTTATGTTAAGGCGCTTGCGGGAACCTGGTTACATTGAGAAAGTCCACAGTGGGTTAAAATGCGAGACATTAAGAGTTTACTTTCATTTTTTTTACATTTAAACACAATGTTATTTCCTTGACCAAAATGGTATTATTATCTACATCTAATTACAGATTGGTCTCTGAATGTGAACCCCAGGTGTTAAAATAATTTGTTTTATACACTCCCCCTCCACCCCCAGCTTCCTTCTTATGACTTGTTGCGGGGCATGAACACATATCAGATTTCGTTGGAGTGGACTGTAATCAAATACTGGCTTGGAGGACCTAGACGTTTAAATGAGTAAGATCTTGTCTTTTCTCTGGTTAAGTATCAGATATCAGCCATCACAATTAATGTCAAGAAATACAAGACAAGAGATTAGTCTCCTCAGCCATTGCATATATTTAATTTCTGCTCATCGTGTTTTGCAAACTTCTTTTATATAAAGCAAGGGCAAAAGATAAGATTGCTCCAATCGTATCACTGAAACAAAACTATTTCAGAATAAAACTGATATGATTCTTTTTTTGTCCCTCCCATCAGCTGCAAAGTACATAGAAAACGTTATCTTTCGTGCCTTTAAATGCTTGTCATGATCTATGGACAAGAACTCAGTCTCTCTCAGTATTTATTATACACACACTCACTGGGTTTGTGTGTTCATGGGCCAAAACTGTTTGTGTGTGTCCTTCTGTACGCGTGTCCTCATGTCTCTTGCTTTGCAAATAGAGACTTTTTGTGTCTCTGGGTTTACCCAAGTGCAAACAGGGAGTGTGTGTTTGTTTTATTATCTACAGTGTGTGTGTGTGTGTGTGTGTGTGTGTGTGTGTGCAATAGACCATGTTGAGTGTGTGTGTGTGTGTGTGTGTGTGTGTGTGTGTGTGTGTGTATGAACAGGGTTGTAATTAAACCCAAATCCACTACATTACAGTGGGGATGTTTTCAGTAGGATTCATCTCTACAAAGGCACCGCTTACGCCTCTTCCTCCAATCCTTTTTAATTTGACGGATATGTTTATCCATTTTTGTGATAAATTGCACACAATACATCCCTGGTGCTCGCACAAATAAAAACTGTAATTAAAATTGACGCAGTGGGTTTTGTCTATTCATGAAGGCCTTTTGCATTTTGTTTCTCACACTACCTGACTCTAGCTGACAGAACGCACTAAAGTCCAGCCGTTGTCACACAGGGGATTCATCACAAAAAGTATCGTACTTCTACTTGTCTGACCTTTGTGCACAACCAAGACAGATTGTAATGTACAATATTCAGATAAGACATTATGTTGTGCTTTCATAGGATACAACAGTGATGCAGAGGCAAAATAAATGTTGAGCAAACCATGAATTCCAAATAATCAACAATAACATAAACAAGTACAGTGCCAATTTCCCTGAGAGATAATTAGAAACTGAAGTGTGGGGAAACATAACTTAATAAAGCAATAGTTTGGGAGGGTTTTTGAGTCATTTTAAAAAGACACATTTGTGATAACCTAATTAACTTATAGGACCCCCCTCCAAGCAGAACGCATGAGAGACTCTTTGCTTAGATTGCACACTGATTGACTAGCGGTATTTTGACAGTTTCTGTTTCCATTTCTGAAAAGGCAACATAAACATAATTTTTGTTGATCAGATGGATAAGTTTAAATTATTTCATCACTTATTTCGCTTCAACACTAACTGTGTCCAACAAGAACATGTGAGTGAAGTGGACATATGTGGCAAACAAGCGAAGGCTAATCAACGTGTATATATATACTGTATATATGCTGATGTGATGAAGTCAACAGTCTTGGGACTTTAGTGATTTATGTTGACCTACGTGTTGTGCTGGAATGATGTTCAACTTCATAATATTCATAGATGCGAATATCAATATATATGTGGTCTGAATATAATGAATAGAACACGTACGAATTACCGGTAAGTAAGAATGCCCCTGTCCCTGATTTTTATTTAAAGTTACTGTGAAGAACTTTTGACTGGTTATGAAACCACCTCAATTTAATACAGATGACCTTTATACAACCCACAAAAGTAAACAAAACCATCAGTGAGAAGATTGGCTATTTCTATATAGTTATTCTTAATGGTTGTCATCAGTGCCACTGGGTCAAATTCCAATGAAATGGTGCAGGTTCACCAGAGAGTCCTTCAGCTCAGGCTCAAGCGTGGGTTTTGGCAGCAACCAGCCCACCGCGGACAGATCGAGATCCCACTTTCCTACAGTCGGAAGCTCCAGCGGGAGGAGAGCTCAGCACCAGGCTCCAGCGTCCCCTCCTCCGGCCAGGACTAGAGCTTCGCCTCGCTGCTCTGCCATTGGGAGGCGAACACCGACACCACGTCGCTGGAGGACCAGGCCATAGAGCTGGGCCAGCTGGAGGGAAAAGAGGCACGGGAGAACCAGAGCCAGGAATAAGTAAAATGGGAGGTTTTCTACAGGCAATCTGATGCTCGGAAACACTACCTCTTTCATCCACAAAGTCAACACAAAATGAATATATATATATATATATATATATATAAATATATTTAAAGATTTGTGAATACATATTGATTGACAGGTTCTTCCCCTGTTTGGTCTTTAACCCATTTAATCAATTACGTAGCATTACTGGAACAATTATTTACCATATTACGCACAGTATGCCATGCTGTGAGATAAATAATTAATTCAAGGTATGTGTGTTTGAATTACGCATACTAGAGGGTTCTGAGTGTGTGCCAACGCCAAAGATTAAAAAACAAACACCCAAAATAAGTCACATCCCCTCCTCCCTATTAACATATACTACAACTCAAGGGATAACATCGTGACTATTTATAGATTTATAGATTAATGGCTAATTGCTAAATTATTTCATCACTGTATCTGACAGGAACATAGTTGGAAACAAGTGGCGTGTATCTGTGTCTCGCTTCTTGAGGCAGTTCGTAGACTACTATTGTCAGCATATCTATTTTATTTTTTTTATTTGCGGTTGATGATGAATATTTAACCTTAAAGTTCCAACTGATAAACTTCTTTCAGAAAGCGTTTGGATGACCACCAGGGAACTAATGGTGCTGTACGACAAACCCTAAGTTTATGGGCCTGGATAAACTTACAGAGGAGAACATCAACCATCTAAAAAGTGTTGTATTGCCACTTTTAATTTTGAAACTCACAATGAGAAACAGAGAAACAATACTAAACTACACACACACACACACACACACACACACACACACACACACACACACACACACACACACATCTACAATATGTTTATTAATTGGAAGAGAGCTTTGACATGTGGGTTTTGGACCTTCTATTGAGCTTTTTTTTCTCCCATAGACTCATTCCTTGAGATATAATACACATATGTAATTCAGGTGGTTCTCTATTTCAGTCAATTTCAATATATACAAATACACATGCTAATAATAATCACAAGCTGTAGATCAAACATTTAATAGGCCTATACATTCATATGCATCATTATCCATATATTTAATGTTAACTGTTATAACTTTGTGTTTTTTTATTTGTTCTAATCTTTGTTTTGTAAGCATATACATTTTGTACAGCTTAACTGCATCTGCCCATCATAATCCTCAGGTAATCATTTTCAGTTGTGAATGAGTGTGATAGTAAAATAGTGGTGTTAGGTTATACGTTAACCTCAGAAAGATGCTTGTTTAAATAAAAAATATATCAACGTCAATCAATCAGCTATAGACCTAAATTAGGATCACGCTTAATCACTCTTAATTGCTGAACAATATATTAATAATCTATTGAACTTAAAATGTAATTGATAAATGTCAAACAAATAATGTAGTTTATAAACATTAATCAGCGATATAAGTCACTGATTCTACATATAATCCTATTTATTCATACATGGTTCATCTTTATTTATTGTATTAATTTATTCATCCTTTATTCACTTTACACATGGCCGTTTTATTCCTCATTTACTACTTTGTCTGTTGAGTAGTTTAGCGTTTAGTTAATACTTCAATGGTTATTTAATCTAGAAAAAACTTGATCATATGTTTGTGTGTATCCTAAATAATAAGTCACTGTGACAAGAACTTCATAACAACCTTGAGATCTACAATCTACAACAAATTAAGATCACTTAATTTAATTGTTATCCAATTTTGATAACAATTTTGATTTGAATTCTCTTCTTGAGATGGGCAGGAAGCTTACCGGCTGGTGGCTAGCTGATTGGGAACTACGAGGCCTTCTCAAGGCCAGGTGGGTTCCCAGGAATGGGTTTTGTGCTGAGGCAGGCTGAGATGCAGGGTGGAGGCTCGTGGAATGGGCGCTAGCATGATAGAAGCTAGCAGGCCGGAGGCTAGCTGACTGAGAAGCAGGCTGAGAGTCAGGGGAATTAAGGAATCTTTCCATATACGATCCTTCCCTGTGTGCCAACTTCAGAGTAACCTCTTTGCACTCACAAATAGGAGCTCTCTTCCATTCACCGTAAATGCAGAGGAGGGTATATGAAAGCTGTCCCAAAGCTCGCCTACAGGATCATAGTGTGGCTATCGGCGAGCGAAGATCTCTCTTAGAACACAGGTCTCGTTGTAGCTCATCCATTTCAGGAACGTATTCCATTTGAGAAGTGAATACAACTGTGATCACCTGTTATCCTTAAGGTTGAAATACTGGACATTGCACCGGTATCCAGCTTCAGAGAAGTTGAACCATTTCACAAGGTATCGCTCCACAGTATCATAGAAGCTGAGGAAATACGGTCAACTTTTGACCAAAATAAAGCATCTGTTTCGCTCAGCTGGAGTGGTTCGAAGGCTCTTCATCAGCGAATACTCTTAGGCTGCAGTGAGGCTGACACTTTCAAGATTCAACTCAGTCAAAGAACATCTTTTTGTGATAGTGTTTTGCAAGAGAAAGAGAGTGGCCTCCAGCTTGCTGCATTCCTCCTCTTCTCAATGCTCTTTGCCTGAGGGAACATCGCAGATGACTTGGGGACAACACTCGCATCCCAGCGACAACAAGTAGCTCCGCACAGCTGGCCAGGTTTTGACATGTATGTTTATCTCAGGAAAGAGACTCAGCCAACGTTTTTCAGTTATTCATTTTAAATGTTTTAAATGTTTTTGTTTTCTGAGGTTTTTTGTTTGGTTTGTCTTCTGCCTGTTATTGAAAGATTACCTATTTATCTGTTTAGTGAAAATGTATAGATGTGTGATATACAGGTTTATGCAGGTGTGTGAATATATATTCTTTAGGTGTTAGATGTGAAGCTTTGCTGAGCTAAACCGTGGATATAGGCCTGCGTAGCCGAGATCACTTTTGAAGAGTGAGCAAGCGTTGAGCAGTATTTTCTGTATGCCATATGACGCATGCCGTGTTCTATGTAGGAAAAATAGACTGTGAAAATGATCTTTTAACAGTATGTTGACATCATACCAGCAAACATTAGTACATTTTCAATGTCTATGTCTGCAGAACCAGACATGAAAAAAGTTAATATTATTTTTAACTCAACACTTCCTGTTTCAACATAAAGGCCCTCTAGCATCTTTCTGTGGACAGAAATTCTTCATTTGTTAACACCGGGCTTTTCTTCTGAAATATTTGCAGGTCAGTTTTGTGGACTTGCGTGGCTCCATGAATTAATTGAGTACTGGCTTTTAGTGGTGATTGTTATTAAATGAGCACACGCTTCTTAACGTCTCAAAGAAATTGTTGACTAGTTTGTTCAAAATGTTTATATTGAACATGTTTGCACCAAATTGAACTCAAGCACTCACTTTGGTACCCAGTTATACATCAACCAAGTGTAAAGTAGCAGCTTCTTCTCCTTCTTCTTTTTTATATCTTATTGTTATTGTTATTATTATTATTATTATTATTATTAATAGTTGTAGTAGTATTAGTATGGTATTGCAACTTTTCAACAACCCGTCTCCATCTTATTTATGGATAAACTGGGGTATAGGCCTATACTGCTTTTATTGAATTTTACCACACATCCCACCAGGGGTATTGTATTTGTGAACATCCTCTGCCATAATCGATCTTTAAAACTGTTATCATCCATCTTATTTACATTAGGATGCCATGTCTCGTTCAAAACCTCATGTGCAGAAGGGAAACTGAAATTGGGAAGTAAAAACTCATCTCTAAACTGCCGTGTTTTCTAGTGTACATCTCGAAAGTGGTCATTCATCTTAGCTACTGCTGTAATCTATCCTTGTTATGTCTGTCTGTGGTTCTATGAAAACAACATGCCAGATGCTCCCTCTCTCTCTCATTCTCTCTCTCACTATCTCTCGCTCTCTCTTTAAAACTCACACACACACACCTGTAAGGTTTTGTGACACCAAATTGGGCCAGGGGCGTAAAGTGGAGGGGGGGGGGGGGGAATGGCTCCTTCGCCTCCAATTGCTTGAACCATGCCTATCTTCGAACACACCCTTCAATTTGATCTCAACTACATAATTGTCAAGTTTCGTGACTGCATCTTGCACGATTGTGACCAAATCTGTTCGCAGACAGAAATAAAAACACCTGGCAAACTACTATTCAAAACTGCCACTGCGGTAGTTCCCGATATAATAAATGCCTGCAGGACCACATTTTACCATGATGACTCATAGACAGACGGACAAAATAAAAGCAATACCAGCGTTGCTATCTCAGGGTGATTCCAAAAAAATCCTTTGCAGAACACAGGCAAGTTTCAAACCTGAATGAGATAGATGTGCAGCGACAGCGGGAAATGTGGAAGGGTTGACACAAACTGCTAATGTTAATTTCCAGCAGCGACAGTGTGTGGCTGGTAATTTTTTTCACTTCTGTGGGTGTGTCATCATGTCTGTCTGCGGACAGATTTTGTGAATTTGTTAGCGTCACAACTGTGCAAGATGCAGTCATAAACCTTCACTGGTGTGAAGATCAGCAAGGCCACCATGTGTAGGGGGTGGGAATTGAGGAATTCTACAAATAGCATAAGTTAAAGGTGAAGGAAAGAAATTAATAGACTAAAATACCAGTGCATGTATGGATGATGAGAAACGCCTACTCTGCCTTGCTTGTATTATACACTGAAGGCATTTTGAAATGCCTGCATGTTGTACATCTGTACAGCATGTACATTTTGAATCTTGTTTGCCTTCATATGTACAGGCTGTCATTTTTCAGGTAAACAGAAAGTTTTTCCAGAGAATGGCATTCTGTCATGCATTGAAAATCTGCTGATGGAAAAACACCAGCAGATGAGACCAGTGAGTGACTATATAGAAAGGGACAAAAGTGTCAGATGACTGGTGAAAGAACACAGTAACATCGGTACTGAAGATCAACTGTGCAATAACTTATGCAAAATGTAGGAAAATGACAAATTCAACCTTTGTGCATCACTTTAAAAAAGTTGCTCTGGTGTCGTTCAAGGTCAAAAAAGCCTGCGTCAAAAACATTTCCTACAAATATTATATATTAATCAACTTTCACAGAGTTAGTCAGCCCTGTACATGACATAACTGTATATGCATTATTATAACTACCAAATATGTATTTGCTTTAAGTTTTTGAGGTAATGCCACTTTTTCTCTATACTAAATGTTTGGCTGAACTTGTATTTCTATATTTTTTCACAGTATGAGATATATCAGTCATTAGCCACAATATTGATTTGAATGCATTTCTATTTTTTGTGCAGTATTAGTTTAAAGAATCTCTCCTGTTATTTTATAGTCAAATGTCCATTATAGCTTTTTTATGACTCCTATTACCCCTCAAAGTTTTTAACCTTCAAATTATTATTACCCTCGAAGGTTTTTACCTTCTAATAGCATATTACCTTATTTTGTTCTAGAAATAAAGTGAAAATATAGCTTACAAATTCACTTTCAGCTCATATGAGCTCATCAGCTCATACGGTCATGCAATCGCTTACACTTGCATAAAGGCACACAAGTACACCTCTACAAAGGTGCAGTCATCCCCGTCACTCACACAGACTCACACAGACACACACACACACACACACACACACACACACACACACACACACACACACACACACACACACACACACACACACACATATATCTTCGAAGCTCAATAGCTTATACTGTAACTCATACACAGAAATGTACTTCACCTAGATGGTATATTCTATTCTATTGAGTTTAAAGGCCTATGTCTGCACGTGGGTTTGTATGAGTAGGTGGGTGGATGAAGGTGTGTGTATGTGAGAGAGCAGTAGCGGGCCGTCAGGGCCAGCAAGGCCTTCTCTGCTGGCCTAAACATCATCAGAATATAAATTTCATTTTTATATATTTTTTCCACAAATATGTATTAAATTATTCCCCATAGTCTATTCTCTTCATTTCATAGCTTTTCTCTTGGTTGCGCTGCTTCCAGTCTCAGGTCGAGAGCGGAGGGCTGGCCTTTACGTTAGAGCTTTTATCCAATCATATTTCAGCCGTCATGTGTTGCTAGGGTCCAAGAAATCTGCCCTTAGGCCTTCAGAATCAACAGTGCTGGCGTCTGTAGCTTAAAGTTAACGGAATCTAAACTGTGGTGTTAACCAATCAGATTTTGAGTTGGCGACACCGGGGCCAGCATGCAGGCGTACAATGACGTCAGCACGGGCACGTCTTTTGATTGGATGCGCACTGGTGAGAGGCGGAGCTAGCAACCTGAACCTGATCCTGATGACCCTGTGGCGACCTGAACGAGCTAGCGTTAATTTGTGTAGATAGATATAGAAGCGTTGTTTTTGTGTTATTTTTTTTAACCCACAATGGCTGATGGAGGAGAAGAGATAGATTTGGTCGCCGAAATACAAACAGCGCCATTTTCAAGACGGACTACGCTATGTTAAGGTGATGCAACGCCTAGTTGTAATGCGTTTCTGTCTAAATGTATAGTTTCTAGAGCCATGGCGTCATAATGATGGTATTAAGAGGTGGATTCATTCAGGGGGGACTGTGTAGGACATCACTGAAGGCCTAGGTGTGAAATGCACGGCCCGCTACTGTGAGAGAGAGAGAGAGATGGACGGGGGGTCCGAGATCACACACATTTTCTAAATTGGCCTGCAGTGCTCCATAATACAGGAATGGAGAGACTTGAAAGACTAGAAACCCGGATAACACCTTTATTACCCCAGAGGGAAAACATGAGAAAATGGCTCATTCTGGTGGAAAATAGTAAAAACTAGAATGTTTAAGCCAAAGCTAAAGATTGAAAGCCTAACATAGAATGCATCATTTTATTCTGTAATGGCTCACATGTATCTCTGTAGATCAGAGCCACATGAATCAGAGTTAATAAAAAAAAAAAAAAGCCATGCGAACTACTTGCTCTCAGCTCCTATGGTCATGCAATCACACACATTTACATATAGGAACACAAGTACACACACACACACACACACACACACACGCACACACACACACACACACACTACCCCTTATCCACTACTCCATAATACAGTAGCAAATGTCTTTGGCAAAACAGACAAATAGCAAATCCTTTCCCCCATAGAGCAAATGGTTCATTATGTTGGAAAGTAGTAAAAGCTACAATTTTCATTGATTGAAAGCCTGATATAATATAATGTATGATTTTGTATAGTAATGGCTGTGGGATCAAAAATGTTAGTTTTAATGAGTTTCTATGTGGACATTTTTGTCCTTAAGGGTCTGAGTTTTGTCTGTATTTTGGCTACACAGGTTAATGTAAACTTATTATAGGGGCTGAGGAAACGTGTTACATAGTCAATTTAACAAGCCTATTCTAATTCGATCTAATTCAGTCGAAAGAAAACTGCAATAAAAGTGGCTATAACAATAACATATTTTTTTTGCTTCAACACTGAAAATATTGCAGGAGATTAAGGGAATGAGGGGTCAACAAAAAGAAAATGTAGACAAAGTCAGTTTGATAGCTGGAAGCTAACTTGAGCAACAATGCTGAAATGCCCCGAATGCCACTGTCATAAATGGATAGATAAAAAATGTGAAAGTCTCTACTGTGCAATCTGTCTTTGTTGTAAGATGAACATTGATCATGACTGAACACAATAACATATATCAGTCGATACATTCCATCACTTGTTGTGCATATTCAATTTAGGCATAACAAAAGCTGTGGAGAAAATCCAAGACTTGGTTAAAACTCGATTAGCAATAAAAAGAAAATTCAACAAAGACTCATAGAAAAATGGATTTAAAAAAGAAAAAAGGGTGTTGCAGCACCTGCCCCTGCTTCTACTCAAGACCAACAACCTATTATTTTCTTCCACTCGCTGCATGTTCAAAAAATACAGAATAACAAGAGTTTGAGCACCAAGAAACCCAGTGCTCGAGGACACATAAAGTGTGTAACCGCGATATCCCCATTGTGGCTGAGAATCCTTGTTGGATATCAGTCCCCTCTTTATCGCCACAGCAGCTGATAAAAACACCACACTGTATATTTAAAAGTTTTACAACGGTGATAAACAACAACTACTGGGGGTGGTACGGCGATACACATATTTATCAGATCATGTAAGTTATTCAGTGTTATCATCTGATTAATAGTACTACATGGCTGTTGTATCTGCAGAAGAAGCAAAGCGGTGAATAGACGGAGGATGAAAGTGAAGACAGAGAGCTGGAGAGGGTAAGAGTGAGAAGTAGGTCTTATCATCCTTCTCCAGCAACTGACTGTCAACCATTTTCGCTCATAATCAATGCAGGTGTATCCACACAAATCCTCATAGCCACAATACAGATCATTTCAATAAGAGACCGACAATATTGACATTTTGTAATACAGAACATGCTTTACCCCTGCATATTCCCTAGATAATGTGCAGTTCTGTCCTCAATTCTTAACTGCCTGTAGCCTTCAGCTTTGACGGCAAAACTTGGATTTTCCCATCCCATGAGCTATGGCTAGCTTAAAAGAAAGGCTCAGGTGGTCATTTGAGGAGCGTGGGCAATTTGAGCAATACAAATTCTCAGTTCTTTGTTTCATCACTGAGGCATTAGTGGACATGTGAATGGAGAGTAATTGTTGCACCAAGAGCTGGTGTTATTTACTGTTCATGCTGAAAAAGGATGAAAAAAAGAGGATACAAACTGAAAAGATGAGAAAGGAAGTACAAAATGCCAGAAACTTAAATTTGAAAGTGGCCATTCTGCTGTCGTAGTCGCTAGGCCACGACGGCCTTTAAGGGCTAGCTTTTAGCTAATAATTATCTGCTAGCTTAGCACCCACAAAGGTGTTAGTCCAAATTACAGCTGCATATGAGGACTATAGCATCTACCAGTGTACCATTTTTATTTGAATTAAAGTGTACATGTATTGTATGTGTGTGTGTGTGTGTGTATGTGTGTGTTCACCTGGGCGGAAATGTTTTTGAATTAAGTTCAGTCCCAATGCTTCAGTTTCTATTTTGGCGACATTGCTTTCATGTCCTCCAGAGGAGACTACTACAATTGAGAGGCTCTGCTTTCGTCCCTTATCCCTTACATTCCCCTCTGAAAACTCTTTATCCCCACCTTTTCTCCACAACCACCAGTTCTTCGTCCTCCTCTTCCTCGTCTTGGCTGAAGTCTGTCACTTACCTTACATAACATCATCAAAAGAGAGAAGGAGATGCACAAATAAATCATGCTTACAAGTGGACCAAACCAGTGTGGATCTTATCACATTTTACATTATTTAACACTCGCTGACTCGCTTTGTTGTCGGTGCATTTGTGTGTGTGTTTGTTGGTTTGTCAGTCAGTGCGAGGTCCCCTGAAGCAGAGATATCTATCTATCTAGCTCTCTATCTAGCTATAAAGGATGGAAGGGAAAAAAGTCAAATGTATTGGTCAAAATTTGAAAAAGATTCACACAATAATGTAGATGGCCAAATCAATTATATATTAAAGGGATACATGTACAAACTGATGTACTTAACCACTAAAGCAATTGCAATAACCGGCAGAATTCAAACCAGTGCCTCCACAACCCGTGCTGACAGTGTTAGGGAATGTTAACAGAGGATTATGGGAGTTCGAAGTGTGCCGACATTGGGGAAATTGATGCGTGACAAGGCCAAATTCTCTACTGCTGTTGTTTGTTTGTGTCATTTGCAAACATATATCGAAAGATTACACACTCGTTAACACACACATGCACAAATGTTTCTGTACACAAATGCACTCTCACACAAACAGAGACACACTCGTACACAAAGGCAAACTCAAAGAGAGCAAACTTAGCAAGGTAAACATATGCACATCATTGCACATATAGTTGGAAATGCATATACACACACACACACATACACACACACACACACACACACACACACACACACACACACACACACACACACACACACACACACACACACACACACACACACCCACACACACACACACTCCCTCCACATCCCAAATCCTCTCTGGCTTGTTTAGAAAACCCACTGCTTTCCAGTAAATCCTAGAAAAGCTAATCCCGGAACATCAGCAAATGCAATTTTCAGCTTAGCATAAAACACATGCAAATGGAAGGCAACCTCTCTTCGCCCTGAATATGAGAATGTGTTTTTATAAGACCGTAAAGTCATGTAGAAATGAAGAAGTATAAATGTGGGGGCGGATGAGGTTAAAGAGGTCAGTCATGTTGGTATTGGTAAAAGCAGAAGAGAGAATAATAAAATGACTGGCTTAAATAAAACTGACTGATGTTGCATGTGGTTTCTGTGTCTTAAAGTCAATGTGGTCAACACTTCTCAAACACTGCTAACCTGTCACAAAACCACTAATGCAAAGGCCATGAAGAAGCAATGAATTTTTTTATGAAATATCAATTAGGTATAAAAAAAGCACACTTCAGATGGGCTTAGTCAGATGATGCACACATAGTGCTCCATAGTTATACTGCAATCAAAAATGACGTGTTTATCTTTTTTTTGGCTGGATGTTCTCGTGTTGACATCTTTGTTGAAAATAATTGACTAAGCCCTTGATTGCGTGCGCGTGCGCGTGCGTCTATGCCATTTATTTATTTATTATCAATATTTATTCATTGCTTTCCAAACTGCCTGGGGTACTGGAGCCTTTCCCAGCAGACATTCATTGGAGGACAGCCTCGACAGGTTGCTATTCACCACATTGCTAACAATCCCAATCCCATTCACATGTAATGGAGTCTCTTGTCCACCTCACTTGTCTTTAGTCTGTGGGAGGAGACCAAGGTGAACGCAGGAACAAAAAGTAAACTCAGCACACGAAGAATCAAACTGTGCATGCTGGCTGTGGAGAATATGATGTGGTAATAGCACAAAATGGGCTGGATAAATAAACTCCAGCCGTGACTGCTGGTATAATCAAAGACATTTCAAAATGTGGCAAATAACCCCAGACTTCTTCTGGAGCGAGCTCTATAGTCCACAGTACATCAACAGAAAATGGCTCAGTATGACAGTATTTTTGCATTATTTTCTCAGTCTGGCGTCAGCATTTCGCTCGCCAACCCAAACTGAATGAAATCTCTTTTCAGATGGACTCTGTTTACTGGAAGCTGCAGGTATAAGGGAATCTGTGGACATTTGTATCCATTAACATGTGTGTGTTTATGTTCCATGGCATAAGCTTCAGTGTCTGCTGGGGTTATGTCTGTATATGTCTGTATATGTGTGTGTGTCTCGACACATATGTGTGTGATAACATTATTCACCAGATAAAAGTCAATTATTAGCCTCACCATATGGCATCCACACTGATCGAATCAGCAAGACACACACACACACACACACACACACACACACACACACACACACACACACACACACACACACACACACACACACACACACGAGAACTCCCAAAATTCTAAAGCCCAACAAGAAACTCAATCCGAAACACAAATTCCCCTTGCTGACTCCTTTGGGTTCGAGTTTGTCCGCATATAAGCTGTTCCTGTTGCCAACAGTTGTAAACAAGAGAGGGAAAAAGTTGTTGATGTTCCTTTTCCTCTGTGAGAACTGTGTTTGTGTTTTCACATTCTCTGTGAAGACATTTGACCAATGCAGAACAGCTTGTGCTTGACTCATGCTTTATGTACGTACCTTGCAACCCAAAACATCTTCAAACAGTAGCTTCAGGTCCATCTATTATCCACTTTGGGACAAAACTAAATGTATCGGCCCTATTCAGCTACACCACTGATAGTGGAGGAGGATGGTGGATGATGGAGGATTGCAGCTGCTTCTGTTTGGCAACTGTTTAAAGGACAGATTTGTCCTTGATTCATAAAATAAATTTTAAAAAAAGAAACAAGGAGGGTATATCAACATTATCCTGTCACAAAATGTCTGACTCCAGTGATTGACAGATGAAAGATGATGAGTGAGAAGTAAATCCAAATACAGACTTCAAAATATCTATTTTTCAGGTCCCTTCTTTCCAAACATATTCCCTTGTGTAAAAGTTATGACTAACAGTGTCATGTAATTCATCTGAATGCATTTGTTGTCTTTGTGTTTCTTCATGCAAATAATAAGAATGTCAAATTGTCTCCATGTTTATAGCAAAAAAATCAAATAACAGGAAATAATGGATAATCTGAAGGTGTCTGATGCAATGACTCAGAAGATGTCACATATTCCCTCCAGCTTTCATTTGACTAAATATCAACTTGCACATTATGTGCAATGTTTGTAAAATAAGTACAGACCCATTTGTTTTTCGCCTTCCTGCTTGTTATTTCTCATTCTTGAAAAACAAAAGCAATTGAACCTAAATGGTGTTTGTGACAGATTGTTCATTTGTTGTATTAAACACTCAATGCTTGCAGGTCTGTGCGTGTGTGTTTGCATGTGTATATATGTGTGTACCGATTTGTGTAATATTAAATGTATTTTTCTCTAAATGGATATACACAAGTGCGTGTGTGTGTGCGTGTGTGTGTGTGTGTGTGTGTGTGTGTGTGTGTGTGTGTGTGTGTGTGTATGTGTGTGTGTGTGTGTGTGACCCGGCCTGTGCCTGGGCCTAGTTAAACAGAAATAGCTACAAGAGCAATAACATCCCCAGCTAAGCGGCAAGGGATTCAATTCCCGAGTCATTTTACAAAAGCGTGGTGTGATTGAGTCGGTCTGCCCATTGAATTCAGTATTTAATTTCCTCAAGGTCCCAAGAGCCGTGTCTCTGTTTCCAATTTCTCCTCCTCATGAGATCAGGATGGGGGACTATATGAAGGGCTTTCCCTTTTATTTTCTTCCCTTTTTCAGCGCAGCGTTTTCCTTCATTGTAAAATGCTGAATGCTCAGGGTTGGATAGGAGGGGACAGGTTAATGAGGGGACAGGTTAATGAGAATTCTTGGTGCAGCAATGCTTTCTATTATCGTCATTTCTCTCTCGCCTCTTGCCTCTGTTACAGCCTTTCTCAGCTTGAACACTTGTTTCTTTTTCTCCTGCCATCCGTCACATCATGGTGTCGCTTTTTCATTTCTTGTCAATTTTTGTTATATTTGCATGCTATAAAATGCAAACAACGATGAGACACAGGTGGCTTCATCGTTGCCTTTGGGGAGCTGCAGAAAGAAGTTTGAAAGGTGACATGAAAGGTGACTTGAAAGGTGACATTATATAACCTTACAAGTTGGCATGGCGAACCTTTTGCCATGTTGAAATAACTGGTTCCTAGCAGCTAAGTACTCCACACAGTGTACATTTTTATGTTTTAGAGCTTTTCCACAGCTGCTGTCAAAAACAGTGCTAATAGAGTAGCAAGAGCGAACCAAAACAAAAAATAATGAAAGTTGTGGGCCGGACAGCTAAACAATGACCTGACCTTGCTAGAAAGCTCTTGACAAACACCTTTTGCAGCGGAATCAAATCACCTAGAATGTCAGTGTAATGAAGATGCTTTTTGGGACCACAGTCGCTCTGTTATGTTTGGAGAGTAGGTAGAAGCGTTTTAAAACCTGAATAAGCCACATTTCCCATCTATACAATTACTAAAAAAGGAGATTAGTTCTCATAAAATCACTCAAGCACATCAAGAGCATTTGTAGAAAGCAGTGGTACATTTCATCAATGTGTTGCAAAGAGTAGTTGCAACTACTTAGCAAGATTGTGTGTTCCCATTTTCTGGTCATTGCTGAAACAAAAAGTAATCTAGTTTGAAAATCAAAAAAAACAAATATGAGTGGTCGATCACATTTTTCAAGATTTTGCAAAGCTATTCACAAATCTATTTTCTCAAGGTTGAAAAGTCACAGACAAAACATATTTCAGGTGGACACAGTGGTCTCACTTGAATATACCTATACAATTTAAAGCATGCTTTACAGGATAAAGGATGGACACAGATAAAGGCAAACAAATCTGTCTTTATTGCAGAGGATGTTCTCTGTGTGCCTCTGGTCGATAGTATTGACCAAAAGCAAGATGACTGCTAATGAACCAAAGATGAAAACACAAATGGCTATTCAATCACTAGAGGATGTACTTGAAATGCATCACAAACCCTGTTACATAGCCTGCAAAATTGATTCAAACTCCACGGGATATACCTTAAAGTCATTACCCATCCATATACACACGCACAGATAATTGGTATTCAATTGCAATAGGTACATAACTGCGTTACATGTGCCACAGAGCAAATTAAAACCCATGGACAAAGGCACAAACAAACCCCATGGACGAGAGTGATTGAATAAAAAAAACCTGTTTTAATATCTTCGCTGCTTTGATACCTCAGACAAAGGGACTTGACTCCCACAAAATGCAGACACCCTGAGAGCTGTTTGCTATTCTGTATTGTCTATGTTCTCCTGCAGAGAGAAATGAGAGAAGGGGGAGATGTGAAAGTTGGTATCATAATATACCCCACCTCCACCTGGGGTCAGTCATGGGGCAACCAAGTCTTTGCAGATTTTAAAATGAAATTGGCACTTTAGTGTCAGAGTGGACAGGTAATACAATTTTCCAACCAAGGTGACATTTTACCAAAGGGGTAGATGGCTTTAACTAGCTTAATTAGATTAACGCAACAAAGAAACAGAGGCTATAAAAAAAGAAATGCATGGGGTTCTTCCAATGAGCAATATTGCTTTTTTTCTGTTTTTCTTCCAACTGGTAAATACCAGTTGAATACAAATGTGCTCATGTTTGAAATGTTGGTTTTGCGCGAAACGTGTGTAAAACACACATGTGTATGTATAGTTTGTACAATATGTGCAAAAGGGCACAATATCAGCCCAATATGTGGTTGCCATTTCCATGTACTTTATGGAAAAACCTTATGGGTATGATCTTCATACTTTTTTATATGATCTTCATACTTTTTCATAACGCAAATTGAATGGACACTGATAATTGAATGGACACTGATAAGTTACCAAGTAGAAGTATCTAACACATGTTTAACAAGACAAAATTAATGAATGAGTCTGACCTTTAAACAAGTTAATAATCATATCACCTGCAATATCCATCAAATTAATAACAGAAGCTTATATGACTTATAACGCACAAGGTGAACATACTAACCCATTAATGTAAGGTCTTTATCAGGTTAAGGGAACTTGTCATAGAGCTGTATCAATACTTTTAATAACAGGTATGAATTCAGTGTAATCCATAGTAATGGAAAGGCCTTGAAAACCTCATTATAAAAAACAAAACAGAAAAAACACTGTTAGCTACAAAAAAATAAAACAGATATATGGAAAAAAGAAACACTTAAAACCATTGTAAAAAACAAACAAAGAATCCTATCATGTGTCCTGCTTTTGTGCAACGCAGGAGCTAACGGATATTTTTTCCCATGCGGGGGCAAGTTGGGGCCAAATAGTTTTTTGGCGGAAGTCTACGGACTGTAGATAATGAGTGAGCAAGACTAAGCACAGATGTCTGATTATTTAAAAGTACGACACTACGCACAAACAACTACTATGCTTTTTTCAGTTAAAATGTTCAGCACTGTGATAGGACTAGTAGATAGAACACAACATTTAAGCTCTCTAGCAGTCGTAGTAACTATGACAGAAGCAAAGGAAGAATTCAGTTGACATTCCACTCTTTGCTGTCAGCAGCTGCGAGGGCCAAGCTGGGAACTCTGTAAGTGTTGACATCAGAAATTGGAAAATAGAAACTCTATGCCCACTGGCCAGTTCGGGAGTCTTCCCTAACTCTGCAATAGCCACAATAATAATAATTATACTGAATAGGCGTATTTCAGCAGTCTTTTATTAATTTTTTATTTATTGTTGTTGCTGTATAAGTCCTTGCCTCTTATCACAGCTTGTGATGCAGGAATAATTCATTACAGTCCAAGTGATTAAAATGTAGCCAAAGCTCTGCAAGTTTCATTTCCTTCATTGATCAAACTACTCGAAGGCACATTTTACTGATAACATCAGCTGTTCGCACAGTTGTTTTTCTTACCATTAGCTTACACAGATTTTTATATATATATATATATATATATATAAATAAAGACCATCCTTCAGAAACACTCCAGCATCATTCTCTCTAGTGTCTCCACTCAGTACATTTATTTTGTGTCGAAGCTTTAGAGAAACTCCCGCTGTTTTCTCTGATATCGCAGGACTTTTCTGTCAGCATTTCTTTCCACCAGTAGCAGCTTTTCTGTGAGTCATCATTTCAGTAACAGCCACACATGAAATTGAAGAGGTAACTACTGACTTGTAAAAAAGTTCTGTTCTGACAGTGATAAAAGTAATTGCACACATATAATTAGATGAATAATACATGGGCGGTGGATAGAGGAGGTCATTTGACCAAAAAGTTGCTGCTTTGATCTCCTACTGTCCCCATGTTGAAGTGTCCTTGAGAGAGACACCGAATCCCAAGTTGCTCCCCAGGCATGTCGGGGGGGTACTATCTATGCTGTGAAGCACTTGTTGCTGCTATTTTGCCTAAAATGTGCTACAGAAATAAAGTCCTTATAAGGCAGATATGTTGCTTGAAAAAGTATCAGTATGCTAATTACAAGTCACGAATATGTATCATACACAAAGAAAGCCCAGGTTCCAGCAAGATATGCTTTAGGATGAAGGAGAAGGATAGGTGGTAATATATACCGTTTAACACAATCTCTCAGTATGAAGTAAATTTGATATATCATCACAGTAATTACAATCATAGCCAGCTCATGGCATTTCTTAACCACTTTAGGATTAAGTGAAACAAGAATCTAAATTGTCTTCAGAATCACAAAAAATATATCAGGTATATACTGTACATAGGAGAGCAAATTGATGACAAATGATGATTTTTACATGTGGTTTTTGATCCACTATGATCTGTAAGCCCTGTGAAGTATACACACTTAGAGATAATAACAAATAGTTAGACAGCAGTTGTACATTTATGACTCAATGTCAAAGGTGCCACTATTATGCTAAGTTAACACAGTATCCCTAGGAATTACGCCTATATAAGACAAATCTGAAGCTCACATTTTTTGTCCAAATGGTAAAAGTGGGAGGTCAGACTGGTGGATTGGTGTGTAGGGTGTTTGACTTTCATGTAGGAGACCGTAGTTCATCCCAAAGACCAGGTTAATGTTAACCTATATATTAACATAGCTGTGATCTTTCCCTAACCTTAACCATACTGTAAATTGCCATTAACAGATGTTGTATGAAGCGAGAATAAAACAAATTTGAAAACTCTGTTCTTGTCTGGTAGTACAGCGTATTAACACACAGAGAGATCATGGTACGGTAAGGTTAAGGTAAGGTTTAAACATGTTTAAATAAAGAAAATATTGACAGAAAATAAACACTTCATTCCCAAGAGAGAACTCAATGTCATGACGAGGAAGTTAAAATGATTGCCCAATCAACCAACCCAACCACACCACTGTTACTTTTAAACAATGCATTGTTAATGTTAAACAACAACCTGTTTCTAGTCGTGTTTCTTTCATATACGCTTATAAGTTTAGAACACGTGCTCATTTCACAAAGTTCATGAGGCATCAGGCAGTTCATTTTTTGCCAGCACAATGAGTCAAACACAGACATGAGGAACTTCAAACTCTGAAACTCTGTCCATTACCACTCCAGACACCTGAACGCTTATGCAGCGCCCAGAGCAGCCATCTCTCTTATCATTATCTTGCTCCAGTGAAGGTGAGTTTAAAGTGGCATATTATCATGAGAGAGAAGGTGCACGAGGGCATGCTTCGCCTTAGCTGGAGTTGAAGTGAACCACATTTGGGCTTTGATAGCTGCTAATAACAGCGTTTGAACTTGAGAAAAAGATTGAGGGAGGGATGTGTTTTCATGATGTCGATTCACAGATTCCAGGATCTGCCTGCGTGTGCCAGAATAACCCATTGTGCGAGATGTATAATTGGCTGCAGAATCCAGGGTGGCAAGGAAAGGTAATTGGATGATGTGACTTTGAAAGTAGCTGTAATTGACTAACGTAAAAAGTGCAACCCAGGTCGTCCAGATTGTAATTGTTAGCTTTGACTTTAGAGGCATGGGCAGGGGGTAGAAACTAATTAGCTTAAGGCACTTTAGAACCCTATAGGTGTGCTTGTAACCTGATCAATTTGATTTCAGAACAGAGATTGGAAAGGTTTTTAATTGGTTAAAGTCCTTCTCTGTTCCAAGTACAGTACTACAATATCGACCATTCCTTTGTGATGAATGTTGGAAGGAACCTTTCTTGTCCCGCTATACTCAATAGGGTGCCAATTCCACACAGTCTTAGTTTCAGAGCAGGGTTTTCCTGTCATTGGCCCACATGTTGACTAAAGTAAACAAATTCCAGTATTATTGCTCATGGAAAGATAACATTTAAAATCGTACAGCACTCACTGATTAAAAAGGATGTGCAGCTCCAAAAGTTTACCATATGTCCAATTAAAGTCATGTATTCTGTTACCGAGTTGATTGCCGTGATCTCGGAACAAGTTCAACAGGGCAGGAAACAGAACTGGTCAGAGAATCATGTAGGTTGAAAACAAGCCGAGCTTTCAGCCTGATTATCCAAACTATTTCAAATTATTTAAATGATCGTTTTATTGTATTTAATGATTTTGGAAGTTAAACCGAAAGTGTGCACGGACTTGTGTGAACTTCTTAGATGGTTATGTTTAACATTAACCATCTGGCAGGTCAAGTAAACACTACTCACTACTGTTGTAATTCTCAATCCCTTTCCTTTGGTAAAGATGGAAACACTCTCATGACATAGCTGCCCATGAGGTGGATGCTGTCCATGTTAAAAACCCTGTTGTTCCACTAAAGTAGCTCAAACAGCTCACACACAAGGAGTGCTACCACATATATTAAAGACTGTTAAATGACTCTAAATTCCAAACTATGCTCCACTGTAGGAAAACTATGGTCTCCGGATGAAAACAATGATCTCCTTTAGGCCGTGTATCAAATGGGAATCAGTGTTCATGTTTTGAAGTGTTTCTGATTTATTACTTTAGCACGCTGGGGATACATACTGTGTAATGGAGGAAAGGGGAGGGTTTTCTTCCAATGGACTAATTTTACCGACATTAGTGTAGGAGGTATATGCACAATATCGTCCAGTTACAATTAATTACACATATATAATTACATGAAGTAATTTGTTAAAGATAGCAGACTGTTTGTTGTACCAAAACCAAAGACATAGCTTTTTCTTCAGCAATACATTTACTGCAATTTGTTTTCAAATGTGTAATTGCCTCAAAATTGCAAGTATACGTGCTCCTCCAAAAGCCTGGAAAAGCCTGGAATGAGAAGTTTTTTTTTGCTCGCAATTGTAAGTAATTAGTGCTTTCAACTTTAAAAAGAAAAAGTTCACCCCTTATAAGAGGCGCAAAATGGTTAAGTCCGCCCATCTGCTCGCCTCTAAACACAGCTATGAGGCGAGTGAATGCTGATGCTGCCTGATGCACCAATGACATAAACATAGTCATGTCTCTCACTAAGAAAGGTTGTTTTTTTTTGTGTGGCAGACATTGCTATAAAGACCCCATTCCCAGTAAGCTAGCACAGGCCAAACAACATAAATGGATATGCTCTCTTTCTACTTCTAAACACATACATGTAAACTGACAGAGACATTCTCTGTGATGGAGGCTACATATAATTGACTCCAACATTAGCAAATAGTTTGTTTAAATCAGTAAAAAAATAAATGAACTGTGTCTCTGTTGCTTAGTAATTAGTCCAGTGTACACACTATTATACAAGTACCTTTACAAAGTTAAAATAAGCCTTTAGGCTATGGCTGCTTAGCATCTCTAAATTGAAAATGAAAGTAGATGGCAGATTTAATGCCAAGTGGGGGTGATTGCCTGTTGAGCTGCTGCCATTTCATTGTACTCCTATGTAACATGTACTCCTAGTTATCAGAAGTTAGTATTTCTTTTAAATAATATAGAAACTGTGGTCACTTTGAACAATGTGAATCATCATCTACAGCACAAAATTGAAACTCTTCCTTTTAAAGACAAACTTGAGATTAAAGACCTCTGTGCTAATCAGCTCGTGGGATATTGTTATTAACCAAACTGCCGGTAAAAATAATCAGGAAAAAAATGGCAAGCTACTAGCTTGTTAGAGAAGAGTTTTTTTGCTTCCCATATCAGAGTATCAAAACATCTTTCTGTCAGGATTACAATTAATGAGAAAAAAACTTCCAGTAAACAAAACACTAGGCTTCTTTAAGACAAACCCAATTTTCAAGTAGGTTTAGAAGTATTTCATGATCAACTTTATCAAATGCAGCACTTTAATCAAGAAGTACAGGAATGAAGACAGTTTTATTATCTGCACTCGCTCGAACATCATTTATTACTATTACAAGCGCCGTCTCGGTACTGTGTTCCCTTCTGAGCCAGACTGACATTTTTTAATGGATCTTGTTGTCATGTAAGAAAGCATCCAACTGTTTGAATGCTGCCTTTTCCAATATCTTGCTCAAAATGGCAAGTTAGAAATAGGCCTTGAAATTTCTCTAAATTGAAGAATCAAGATTATGCTTTATTTAGTAGAGGCTTGGCTATAGCTGCTTTGAGTGCATCTAGAAAGATGCCTGTTTTTAGAGAGCACAAATACAAAATAATAAAGACTTCAACTTTGTGATGATATTACTGTGCTCCCCTTAACTAATTTTACAAAAATAATTCAGATTTCCCCAAGATGGTCGAACGGTCAAATTTAGTTAATTTTCAACATGATATTCAATGCAATCTCTGCAAACTTCTCACATTTGGACTGTGAGGCATGCTATATTTGTTCCTGCGTAGAATAAATTGTGTAAAAGTGATAAGACCTGTGAAGGTGTGCAGGACCTTTTCCAAAGTAGGCCTTGTAATAGCAACTGTCAGCAATCTGCCCTAACTTGTAAGTGTGAGAGAGAGAGAGAGAGAGAGAGAGAGAGCGAGAGAGAGAGAGAGAGAGAGAGAGAGAGAGAGAGAGAGAGAGAGAGCTGGCTAATCCGTTTCACTTAGTAGCAGAGTGTCATTGACTGTCATTGACAACAGAGTAGATACCCCAGGCCACACTCTTCCCCTGGTGGTACACAACGACTGTAACAACAATAACATCAACATCAAGCTGCTCTCACTCTCTGAGCCTAACAAGAACAGCTACTGGAGGGCATTCCCGCTGCCAAGGTGACTTCTGCTGGCTGGTGTGTGTGTGTGAGTGTGTTAGAACAGTGGGTTGTATAATGTGGAAAGCAAGTTTGTCATAGAAGATGGTAGCAAAGGCAGATACACCACACTTATAACTGGATGGCTGCATTAATTTCCTGTTTAGCCTAACCACTGTCAAGCACGCCTTTTAGTGTGTTTAGCTTGTGTGTGTGTGTGTGTGTGTGTGTGTGTGTGTGTATTTGTGTTTGTGCATCCGTGTATGCATGACAAATTGCAAAAAAGAGAACGTGGAAATATAGTGTAAAAAAGACATTTCATTATCCAAACCGCTTATCCTATTTAGGGTCACGGGGCGCTGGAGCCGATCCCAGCTGTAATTGGGTGAAGGCAGGGTTCACCCTGGACAGGTCGCCAGTTCATCACAGGGCACATATGGAGACAGACAACCATTCACACTCACATTCACACCTACGGGAAATTTAGAGTCCCAAGATTAACCTGAGCTGCATGTCTTTGGACGTTGGGAGGAAGCCGGAGAACCCGGAGGGAACCCACGCTGCCACGGGGAGAACGTGCAAACTCCACACAGAAGGACCACCCGGGATCAGGGATCGAACCCTGGCCCCTCTTGCTGTGAGGTGACAGTGCTAGCCACTACGTGCAGCCCAGTAAAAAAAGACAAATTGGTAGAAACATTTATTATTTAAATAAAGATCCATTCCTTGATTTGTTTCATGACTTATTCATTCATGACTTGCTGCTACACTTATATTTTCCAACAATCAAAAAACTGTCTATTAGCTGGATGCTATTTGATAATTGTTGCAGTTGGCCCAACTAGCTAAATGTGTCAAACTGTATATTATTGTATATAAATGACTTTTCCTCTCTAAATGTACTGTCAAATAAATCATGGTGCATGAACTTCATAGATTGTGACCGATATCGCATATAATAATTTCATTATCATGTCTCCAACTTCTGCTGTTTTACTATTCTCAGTCACCCAGTGTAACTTTACCATACCACACAAATTTCCGTCCAACTGTAAAGCAAATTTGAACTGAATTTGCAAAAAAACTGCAATCAACTGGTGGTTCTGTTTCTCAAGTAGGGTCCCATTAAACCACTGCAGAAGGAGAGGGTACAACGAAATAACAAATCTTAAACTGTGGAAGACAACATAGAAAACGTGATGGGAATATAGCATTTCTGTTTCATGTATTAATTTGAGAAACATTACAGATTCATATCACAAAATGTAGGCCTCTCTGATGTGCACAATGCCCATCAAAACATACCAGTGGAGTGACTGTGGCTCAGAAGGTAGAGCAGGTCATCCCTCAATCAGAAGAATCAGCAGTTCAATCCCTGGCTCCTCTAGTCCAGTGGTTCTCAACTGGTCTGGCTGGGGGACCCACCATCACCCCTTAATGACAAGCCGCGACCCAAATCGAGGAACATTGTCGTACTTACGTTTCGCCATGTTTGATTAGAAAACTAATTTCGCGGGTCACGGTGTTCTTCTATGCTGTAAAATGGCGGGGGTACGTGAAGATTTAAAAATATATATATTCAAAATTAGCATACATTTTCAATAAAATATAAGTGTAAGTTCATAAGCTGAATTTTATATTCAGTAGGCTATTCAATTTCATTATCCTAAAAACCCAGAGTCTCCCCCATATCAGGATGGTTTGACCCAACCTGGCACACGCCCCCTGTCATCACCTGTCAATCACCGCCGCCTTGAAAAACTCAAACAAAGTGGAACGTAGCAGCAATGCTGCTGAAAACATGGAGGACAAGAGCAAAACAAGTCGAAACCAGAACCGGCAAGAAAGTGTGAATAGACGACACTCCGCTGCATAAAAAATCCAAAATAAAACCACAGGATAAAAAAACTATTTTTTTTTTAAATCAAATCTTTTTTTTGCCCAGGCAAAGGCCCGTGAAAACGGGTCCGCGGCCCCCGACCCACCAGTTGAGAATCACTGCTCTAGTCCATGTCGCTGTGTCCTTGGGCGAGACACTTAACCCCAAATTGCTCCCGAAGGCTGTGCCATGAATGGGTATGAATGTTTAGATAATCCTGATGAGCAGGTGGCACCTTGCATGGTAGCCAGTGTGTAAATGGGTGTGAATGGGTGAATGATGACATGTAGTGTTAAAGCGCTTTGAGGAGTCGGAAGACGATATAAAATAAAAATCTTCACATATAACATATAAGAATTTTATTTGTATAACATCCTTCATACGGAGATGAAACCCAAAAGTTTCACAAAAAGGGATTAAAAACAGATCAAAGCAAATAATTACTTTTAGTTTCACATACATACCATGGGTAATGTATCTATGCAATATCCTGCAAGTTAACAAATAGTTCAGAAGTAGGTCAGGTTATACAAAGCGAAAATTCATCTTCAGTGTTAGTACAAAATAATGAAATTATAAGACACCCATTCAGGGCTATCCCATGTAAAATAAAAGTTGAGACACAAATACATTGAATACATCTGAGGATAAATTATATTAAAAAGAGAAACAAGTGGGCTGCCAGTGCCTCGCATTTGAATAGTAACCGATTTGTATGTAAAGGTCCAGTGTGAGTTGTGAAAGCAGAACAGTTATGGGCTGTATAATGTGGTTTTGGGGAAGGAAGTCTAACTCTAACTATTCAGATTAGGGGAAGCCGCTTCGCTGATCTACTTGATGAATTATTGTAGCAAAGGCAGATACACCACAGCTATCACTGCCAGGAAGCATGCGTGTGTGTGTGTGTGTGTGTGTGTGTGTGTGTGTGTCTGTGAACACAAGCAAAAGCAACTTAAGAGACATTTGAAAAAAGAAAGTACACTACTGTCGCTGTGCTTAACTTGCTAGAAATTTTAAGTACTAGTGACAATAATAATGATACTAATATTTTAAGGTCAACGATGCAGTGTCTTTGGATATTTCATTGTATAAAACATCTCTTGTATTTTCTTTCTTGCGTTGTACAGCAGACTACATCGCCAGCAGTGTCGCAAGCAGATTTCAGTTTGTTCACTGAGCTTTATGGGCAACATTTCCGTGATAATGAGTCTGTTTGCCCTCTTTGTCTGAGTGCCTTTGGCTAACATGATGCCAATTTCATAAAGTAATGGAGTCATAAAGCAGACAATGGTAATCAGATGTAGTGACAGGATAGAGGGCAGTGATATTGTGTCTGGATATGAATATAATTTTAGCCTTTCCTTCTCTTTCCTGTCTATTATTATATGATAGCTCTACATTTTCATAAACAATATAATTAAAATGATCAAGAAAGTTCCTTTTTTTATGCATTTCGACCACAGTAGCCTCCTTCAGGTTGCTTGGGCCAGGGAGTAGAAAGAGTCATTTTCATTGCTCTCAGATGTATTTGGTTCACATTGCCCAGTGGGTTCAATTTGCTCTTTGGGCAGTTGAGCAACAGAGTACACCAAGTCATACGTGACTCTGCTCTCTGTACACGCCCTCCTTGAATCGACCACAAACCTGGAAGGTAGATTTAAATAAAGATCGTTTGAGTTGCTATTACCGCTCTCAGCTGCTAATTCAGTGGCTTGGTGGTGGGAATAATTAGCATAGAGGACGTCTGTGTCAGTCTGGTCTTCAGGTCTTATTTCGTCACATTCAACATCCTTGAAATAAGAAACAGACAGAAAAAAATGTTAAACTAAGTTCAACAAAACTGAAACAAGGTGACAAGCACATAAAAGTGCTTAACTTTAACTTAACTAAACTTTCTTAATACCATTAAATTTCGCATACAATAAAAACACACACAACAAATTAAAGGCAACTTGTTATTGACAGTGTAAGTCTGATCTCCACTTAAGAGTATTTTCTGAGCTTTCACACTTACTTCAACACATTATGCTGATTGAATAGCCATTTTATAAGCAGTGTTATGTGCTGAAAACAGATCCGGGGTCTCATTTATAAAACAGTGCATTAGGTCCACACTAAATGTTTGCATACGTGCAAAAGAGGAAATGCACATACGCCAACACATATTCAGATATATGAAACCTTGCGTATGCCTGCCAGTGAGCTATTTCCTTTTATAAATGCCAAATCAACCTGTAAATGTGCGCAGCTGGTTCAGCCTCATTCAACCATAAATGGTCAATGCAAAGCACTTTGTGAATGTTGATGCATAGAAATGAGCTGCTGATCAGCAGGTCTCCACGGTGACTCTCGGAGAGTTGACCGAGAGGAAGAACTCCCAATCACTTCTTCTGTTTACGCAGTCCTCACACTGCCAGAGTATCTACCGGGCAACATAACACATCACGAGTGTTCCCGTAGTATTTATGTTAACAGCTCTCTGATAGCTCTCTGATACTCACATCAGATAGCTGTTTATAGTTTGTGTACAGTATGCTGTATCCGTCACTATGGAATAAACCATGAATGAATCATTAAAGTCGTGTTCACTGCAGCGATTTTACTCACAAATACTTAATGAAAACTCAGATCCTACTTGGTGATATATGCACAGTATTAGAAGATTATTGAAAACTAATGACGTTTTGTTCTGCAGTTCTTTAACTCAAGTTGACCTTATCTTACAACTGATGATAATTTCACCAGCTGCTCCAGATGACCACAAGTGTTGGTGGTTCAGTCTCATCTGTGCTCCGAAGTGCAGACAGCGCTGATGAAATATTAAGCAAAATTTATTTTGAGGTTTGAGTTGGTGTATATCTTTTATAATTAAAATGTACTTACAGGTATCTACACTAGTACAAGCACAAATAACACTGCTGGTTTGACAGTTAATGATAAAGAGAATATATATAGTGCAAAGTAACGTCTAATACGAAGTGAAATTAGATGTGAGAGGCATCGTTGCCTGTAATGATGCTCACATTTCATTTCTACTAGTCTAGCTTCAATTCACCATCTCACCATTTTGCGTGAGAAGTGGCCTTCGCCTCTTTCAGACCTCATTTTGTGCGTACGCAATGGTTATAAATGTGATCTCTGGTCATCTAATTTCATGCTCAGCTTTGTTTCAGATTGATGATAAAAGCCTTCATATAATTCCACGGCTTTCTTTCTTTTATAATAATAATAATAATAATAATAATAATAATAATAATAATAGGAAGAAAAGTCAAAAGTCAAAGTCAAAAATCAACATATTACAACATATTATTTAGCAAAATCTCCTTTAATTTAGCCTTAAGTCTGATACCTGGTGATACCTGACTTGATGGCTAATGGCTGCTGGGGTTAGGTGAGAAATAGATGGCTTGTCTGGTCCTCCTAAATAAGCCTCAACAGGTGCAAAATAAGCACACGGCTGAAAAGATTTTGTCCACAACCAGCTTCTGTCTCCATGCTACTGCAGGGACACATTACTGTTGTGTTTCCGTGTACCAGTAATCCTTTTTAAAAATGTTTTCAAAGACCAGATATTCCAGGTGTTCTTTGTGTTTATCTCAGCATTGTAAAATTGTCCTGAATGGCATTAAAGTTAGAAATGAGAAAAGAATGCCAGAGCTGTAAGAGAAAATGCCTGCGCCTCACACAAGAGGAAATGTATTTGAAAGTACTTCAAGCAAGCCGTTTATGTGGGAGAGCCAATAGAAACCATTCGCCCTCCACATGGTTTTAGAACCAAACTGACCTCTTGTGCGTCTTCTTGTCGCTTATCAGCACTTGGAAAAACTTCTGTAAACATATGGGACATCATTTGTTAATATGTCTGGTAGAGGCTTTCCTGGAGTAGCCACATATTTGCATGGTTTGCTTTGATTTGTGGGTCTTACTCATCATCTTGTTCACAAGCTTCAGTGAAACCATCAGTATGATTATTATGGCGATGACACCTGTAACCAAATATGGTACACTTCCTCCACAAAGACAGAGAAACAGGGAGACAGATTTGAAAAAAGCTTGATCGCACTTCATGGTACTTCACACACTTGCTTTTCACAAGACGTGTGAATACTGATATTTTGTTGCATGAACTGCATCATTTGAATTTAAGGTAAATTTCACAAATAAAGTAGTACTGGCAATGCTGTGTATCTGAGCACAACTTTTGCATTGACTATTGTGTAAGTATGTGTATATATATATGAATACTATTTTAATTAACATTAAAATACATGCAGGAAATGTATTTAAATATGTTATATGTAAGGTTCAGATGAGTGAACTTACTACCACATCCTTGTGTTGCTGTTGCAGTAGGTGTTGCTGTTGAATTGAGGGTCGTGTATGACGTAGACATATCAGTAACATCTGAGCTGTTTGAAGACATCGTGGAGCTGTTTGTAGCTGCAAATGAGAGAGTGGAACCACCAATTACTGTTTTTGGAGTCGTCTTGGGACTGGGGAGCTGAGCTGAAAATAACAGACACCATATAAATATATCAACAATTTGATACATCTAACTTTTGGGAAATTTTTAATGAAAAAATAAAAAGCATAAACTTACCATCTATGATGTTAAGATTCACCTTTAACAATGGATCAGAGCCAATTCTCTCCAATCCACAAAAGTATGTTTTTGAGTCTGACTTTTGGAGATTCGTGAAGGTCACAACCAAGACTTCTCCTTTGTTATATAACTGTATTCTGCCTCGATATGTAGTTTCTCCATATGCTGCTTTGATGATGTGATGGTCTTCGCATGGACTGCTACAAAAGTACTTAACATTTGTTTTTACATGACTCCAAATTTTCCAGTCTGAGCAATTGATTGTCACATTTTGCCCTACACGACCGTTTATGTTGAGAGGCTTCATCTCCACAAGACTCAGAGCTACAGGTGGAAATAAAGGAAACATTTTTGCCATTGTCATAGTGTCTATGTACATTTCTTTTAATATTGGTCCATTTTTACTATTGGTGATGGCAAAACTTAATGGCTCATTTAGCAAAATAAAGAACAAGCATATTATCCAACAGCTACAGCATTTATACACAAGCTACAGTAGATGAACATACAAATACAGAAACAAATTTACTCACCAGAAAGAAGACACAAATATGCATATATTTTTATCATCATGAAAATGAAAAGAGAACAAGTGAAGTGTATGGGAATCATAAGGTCTTAACAGCTCCCTTTCACTTCCCTTTCCTGTCATTTGCAACTCCTCCCCTTTCCTAAATACAGACACAAAAACTCACACTCACACACAAAGCATACAGTCTAATGTGTAAGACTATGTTAGTGTGCACAAAACAATACACATCAAAAAAGAAATATATTTTTTCAGCATTTTAACAGATAGCAAATACAAGTGCAATATTTAAATGTAAAAGATAATGTTTATGGCCGTGGCTTTGACACTTAAAAACACAATGGCATAAAATCTAAGTGTGCATGACACCATGCATATTAAGCCTGTTAACAGATCAAGACACACCAACACCAAGAATCATCCCAAACGTTGCATTTTCTTTCTGCCCATGATATGTAATTCAAATTCAGAGCAAATAAAAGCACATGAGACAAAGTATTTTGGTGTTGGTGGTGACTGAAAATTGACATATGGGGGGATGGTAAGCACCCACCTTATCGCCCAATCACATTAGCATCTGCTTGCCTGACTGACTCTTATTGGCTAAACAGTGCTGTCTATCACACGTTGGCCGGATTTCCTGTATGCTCCTATCTGTGCAGAATAAGAGGATGTCCCACTCTGCTCTGAAAACCATTCACAGAAAAAATAACAGCTTTTACTCTCCAGAACTCTGATTTTGAGAACAAAAATATGCATTTTATAGAGATTTCAGAGCAAGAAACATTATTTTAGTTTGGCATTGTGTATGTTAATGCTGTATATCGATGTATTAAACATAATTAGTGAAAAAAGAAGTAAAAAAAATAGTTTTGGTAAAAGAAATTAAGAAATATATTATTCAATAAATAAAAATTTTCAGAGGATTTTTCTGACCTGTCTGTACTAAAAACTCTTTTGTTATTTTCTGCTTCACTTTATTCAAAGTCACACTGTGCAGAGAGAGTGTTCACATATTGTGCTATGATATGAAAGTTGACAACTGCAAGTATGTGAGTTTTAAACCTACAACTGCATTATTCTAAAGTGATGATTATCCTGAAAGCACTTTTTTTTTATAGGCAAACCTGAAATCTTTTCATTTTTCTGTGTTCCATCTTCATTTACTTTTAACCAGTGACATATATATTGATATTTACACATTATTTAAAAAATCTCACAGTTATTACCATTATAATAACACCAAAATTATTCAAATATACCTTGTGATTGCAGAATTGTACTCACTTTAGTATGGGCATGCTTTTTTCGTGCGGAGACCTCAACAATAGGCTAGGGTGGAACAGGTTTCCATGACAACCCCGAGTTCAGACCAGGAAGCAGAGTTGCAGTCTTACACCCTTCTCTGCACTTCCATTCAAGCAGTTACCCACCCAAAACTCTATGGAGACTATGTCGGCCCCAAGGCCACTTAAATTAATTAAATCAAAAGTAACAAGAAGAGGAGTTATATAAAATAACCTCATAAAAGTCAACACCACCAATGCAACAGTGCAACAAAATAGGAGAATTAAATGTGGACTTCTAAATATCACATAATTGTCATCTAAAGCTGTAGTATTAGTAAATTATTTAATATCAGATAATCATATTGATCTATCTTGTCTTACTGAAACCTGGCTGTGTCATGAATAATATGTCAGCCTAAATGAATCAACTCCTCCAAGTCATATTAATACTCACAATCCTCGAGGCACCGGCCGAGGAGATGGAGTAGCAGCCATCTTTGACTCAAGCCTATTAATAAACCCTAAACCTAAATTAAACTTCAACTCATTTGAAAGCCTTGCTCTCAGTCTTTCAAATCTAACCTGGAAAACAATACAGCCAATTCTATTTGTTATAGTGTACCGGGCCCCAGGTCCGTATTCTGAATTTCTATCTGAATTTTCAGAGTTTTTATCAAGTTTAGTCCTTAAAACTGATAGTTATTACTGTAGGTGATTTTAATATTCATGTGGATGTCGATATTGATAGCCTTAGTACTGCGTTTATCTCATTAGATTTGATAGGCTTCTGTCAGAGTGTACAGAAACCCATTCACTGTTTTAACCACACCCTCGAACTTGTTCTTGTATATGGCATTAAAATAGAACATCTAATAGTTTTTCCACGGAACCCTCTTTTATCAGACCATTACCTAATAACTTTCGAGTTTATACTACTGGAGTGCACGCCGTTAGGCAAAGGTTTCTACACCAGATGTCTATCTGACAGTGCTGTAGCTAAATGTAAAGAAGCGATTCCATCTGCATTTAATTCAAAACCATGTCTCAATAAAAATAGAGGACTCCTCTGTGTCCCAGATTGATCATCTTGTCGATAGTGCTACAGGCTTACTGAGAATGACACTAGACTCTATAGCCCCTCTAAAAAAGAAGATAATAAAACAGAGGAAGTAACCCTCAAACCCGCAAATTAAAGCTAACATCGCGAAAGCTTGAAAGGATATGGCAATCCACCAATTTAGAAGAATCTCGGTTAGTTTGGCAAGATAGTCTTAAAACATATAAGAAGGACCTCCGTAATGCCAGAGCAGCCTATTAGTCATCAATAATAGAGAAAAATAAGAACCCCAGGTTTCTCTTCTGCACTGTAGCCAGGCTGTCAGAGAGTCACAGCTCTGTTGAGCCGTGTATTCCTATAGACATCAGTAGTAATGACTTCATGAACTTCTTCAATGATAAGATTCTAACTATTAGAGACAATATTAATAATCTCCTGTCCTCAACCAGTCCCAATCTATCCTCAAATAGAGTAACCTTAGAAACAGCTGTAAACCCTGATATATATTCAGATGGCTTTTCTCCCATCGACCTTGACTAATTGTCTTCAACAATTTCTACTTCTAAACCTTCTACCTGTCTCTTAGACCCCATCAGACGAGGCTGCTTAACCTCTTATGGTCGGTTTAGACTGGACCCAAGAGCGGACACGGAGGCAGCAGAGTAGGTGGAGGAATGGGTTTTATTAGGTGTGGTTTGGCGGGGGAAAGGGAGGCAGAGGATCGCTGGAGGTCAGGCTCGCAGAGGAACGGGCTGGTGATGAGTAGAGCCGGCGGGTGCATGCACGTAGGAAGGTGAGGCAGCGTGAGTGGCGGTGGCTGGGTAGGCACGGATATCTTGAAGCATAAGAAAAAGACGTTAGTCGCAAGTACACAAAATAGACAGCACAAGTAAATCTTTGTCTAATCGAGGATTAGACAAAGAGGGGTCGAGATTAAAGCTACCACTGAGCTGACGAAACAATCTGACGATGAGTGGTGCGAAAGCCGGGGTACTTGAACTGGGTGCGCTTGATGATTTGATTGTAGGCAGGTGCGGAGATGAGCCCAGATACAAGGTGATGGAAGCCGCGCCCACGCACACACACACACACACATGCACACACAGAGAGTGAACAGAGCAACACAACTAGGAAACGCCAGAAGAGGGCTGGAGTCACAGCAGAGCCGTGACATTACCACTCCTGTCAAATTTGCCTAAAATGCCTATCCAAGGCGTCCCCAAAGGTAATTGAAAGCTGTTCTTGAACCATTTGGAGTACATGCATGGTTTTGGTCTCTTTTGAAAGGTAACACTCGGAATCACTCTAAGTGCTACTGGCATTGAGTAATAGAAGTTTGAACACACTGAAGTAGTTTTTATTTCCGCCTGAACATGTTTTTCTAAGCAGATGCCTGCTGATGACTATAGCTGGGACTTATGAGCTGGACACAATGAAACACAATGGGACCACAGCATGAAACCATGAAGTTGAAATTTGATAACAATACCACAGAAAATGAATATTTTACACATGTTTTTCTAAGGGCATGTCTAGGCGTTTTCCAAAAAAGGCCATTTGGAGACTCCAAAGGACCCTTGGTAACCATGGTCACATACCTAGGCTAAAAAGGCTACTAGTCTTGAACGTTGAACGTACAGTCATAATTTTGGGTCTAATGAAAGGTGACACAGAGGTATCCTATCCCATATTCAATATTGCTGACAGAGCAACTGGAGCATAAACACATTATCGTGCTTTTTTCCTGAATTGAAACTATAAAAGAGTGCATATAAAAGAGTCAAAACAAGTGCTATGGTGGAAAAGCAGTTTATATAAAAAGTAACACGCAGCAAACCATTTACATTTACACAAATATACATTTTACAAGTTATTGGCAACATTCCAGTCATTGTAGCAGTCACAACCGGGGACAAAGCTCAAAGGCACATCACAGGAGGAGCACTTCAGTGTCTTTCCATGGCTCTGCCTGCACTTCAGCCGACCAGTGGTAATGTGCCCAGTGATATGCACTGGCCTGTGATGTGCTCCATGTAGAGCAGGAGATGGTACGGGTCTGGCTGTGGAGGCAGACCCCACAGCAGATCCAATTCTGTTCGTGCGGTTTCGCACGGCCAGATCCTCCTCTGAAGGAGGTCGCAGAAAAGGGTGGGACTTGTATACAAATTGTCAACAAAGAGCTTGTAGCTAGTGCCCAGCAACCGTGTGTCGATGAGCTCCATCACCGAATCATAACTGAGCCCCTTGCCACTGTTTCCCTAGAACTTTCCCTCGTAGACAAAAAAGTCCCATATCTAACCATTCCTGGAGTCCGCCAGAACAAAGAGTTTGTATCCCCAGCGAATAGGCTTATTTTTCATGTAATGGGGTTCCTTTTGCAGGCTTCCCTTATCTCCTCGTAGAGTGGTTTGATTTTGCTGAGTCGATCAAAGGCTGTTGTGCCTCCCTTTTGCTAGTTAGCAGCATCCATCGCTGAGCTACTGAGGTGAAGGGACTGGCAGATCCTGAAGAACTTCTTACCAGTCATTACCTGTCTCGGGAACGGCAAGCTGTACAGTTTACCCTCTCGCCAGTAATCAGTAAATGCTGAGCATTTTACTACACCAATGTAGACAACCAAGGACATGAATGAAAACATGTTCTGCAATGTCACATCAATCCATGGGTTGAAGGGTGTTGAGTGGTGAGTCGAACCAAAGTCATTAATGTTTAAAATTATTGTCTTTAAAATAGAGTAAGTAAAATAGAGTTGGAAAAGCTGCAGGGCTGTGTACGCAGCTGTACATATGAGCTGGGGTCCTGGTGAATGGATGGTCTTAAGGTGGGCTGTGGTGGTGTTATGTCTGGAACGTCAATATCATTCCATCTCTCTCCAGATGTGCTGGTTGACAACCCGGCTTGACCGCTGCTGCTGCTGCTGCTTCTCCCTCTCCTCCCCTGTCCTCTGCTTCTACTTTCTACATAACAGTAGTTTATTTGAGGATTTTGAGTCAGGATTTAGAAAACACCATAGCACAGAGACAGCACTGGTGAAAATTACTAATGACTTTCTAATTGCATCAGATAAAGTACTTCTTTCTGTACTTGTCTTGTTAGACCTTAGTGCTGCGTTCGACACCATTGACCACCACATCCTATTACAGAGACTAGAACATTTGATTGACCGCACTAAGCTGGTTCAAATCCTATTCATCAGATCAATCTCAATTTGTATATGTAAACGTTAGTCACGGAGTTCCACAAGGTTCTGTGCTTGGACCAATTTTATTCACCACAGGGCTGTGCGGTATACCGGTTCAACCGGTTTCAAATTTCCATACGGTATGAATTGTTCATATACCGTCATCCCGGTGCATAGCCGTAACAACTGTTGTCGTTCTTCGACAGGCAGCAGAATATATTGTTCACCGCTCACCGCTGAGGGCGCAGCGGTCGGAGCTACTTGTCTTACAGGTATTGAGATGGAGTCATGGTTATTACTTTATAACAACAACTAATAAGCTGAACATGGAAGGACTTAGGACCCAGGGGAATGTAAGTGAAACAAACAGGAAGAGACAGAACGGAGACAGCCACGCCAGCGGTGAACAGCGAGCGGTGAACAGCTGTTCAGTTGGCCGGCTGTCCTTTTCGGCTTCAATGAATGAATGTGTTTACTCGAAAAAAAAATACCGTGATATACCGTGAAACCGCCAGAATCTTACAAAATACCGTGATATGAATTTTTGGCCATACCGCCCAGCACTAATACATCCTATATTTTCTTTCTTTAGGCAATATTATCAGAAAACACTCCATAAACTTTCATTGTTATGCAGATGATAGTCAATTATATCTATCGATCAAGCCAGACGAAACCAACCAGTTCGCTAAACTTCAAGTATGTCTTAAAGACATAAAACCTGGATGACCTGCAACTTCCTGATGTTAAACTCAGACTCATTGACTGCAGGGCTACCTGTGGTTCCTAGAGTCTTAAAAAGTAGGATGGGAGCCAGAGCCTTCAGTTATCCAGCTCGTCTTCTATGGAACCAGCTTCCACTTTCAGTCCGGCGGGCAGACACATTCACCACATTTAAGAGTAGACTTAAGACTTTCCTCTTTCATAGCGCTTATAGTTAGGGCTGGCTCAGGTTTGCCCTGGTCCACCCCTAGATATGCTGCTATGGGTCTAGACTGCTGGGGGACATCTTAGGATACACTGAGCTCCTCTCTCCTCTTCTCTATCTCCTACTGTATGAATTCATGTATGAATTTTTTTATTTTGGACTATACAAAATAAATTAAATTGTACCTGAATTGTAATACCAACTGGTACAGGTCTGCAGCTGTCCAGTGACATGGAATGCTGAAAGTCTGTCCCAGGCTTTCATAAATGTAGGCCAGAGTAGAACATGTTTTTTTTTTTTTGTCTTTCAAACTTCTGGCATATAATCGTGATACAATAGCTGCTGCTGCAATGATCATTCAAAGTTGTGACATAGATGTGTGGACTGCCATACCCATTCGGTGGGTGTTAGGGTGCTGTAGACTTCGTCTAAGTCTGTTGTCAATGGGTGGACTGCTTGGTAGACTTCATCAGGACCTGCACTCTTGGGAAACAAAACAGGTTTGATTCATGTTATTAGACTAGTCCCAAATTAACTGAGTGAAATAAAATGCATTTTTAAAGAATGTAATTGAAATTGAAAGCCATCGCATTGGTGTAATGTTTCAACAAAGCGCACACATTTGCAAAATTGAGCTTAAATGACATTTAAGTTAGCTGCAGGCTAGAGTTTTTTTTTATCTTTCAACATTCTGCCATATAATACTGATGCAATAGCTCCTGCTGCAGTGATCATTCAAAGTTGTGACATAGATGTGTGGACTGCCATACCCATTCGGTGGGTGTGAGAGTACCGTAGACTTGGTCTTCCTCCTTCGTCAATGGGTGGAGCGATTGGTAGATTTCATCATGACCTGCACTCTTGGTTAACATACTCGCAAATTAGACAGAGTAAATTGCATTTTATTTGAATTTAATTGAAATTAAGTTTGTAAAGTGCCCTTCAATGGTTTTAAAGTTAGTGGCTACAAGCCAAAGTGGAGAGGAGAAATAATTTTAGGACCAAGAGCGTCATGATACTCGATACAGCAGATGCAACAACTAGCTTAACTGTCATCAGGAACAGGTTATTTTGTCCTCTGAAGATCTAAAGATATCAGGAATACAAATACTACACGACTAAAAGCCCATAAACCTCTGCTCAGACTGTAAACTACAGAGGAAAATTGTAATTTAGATAATACAAAATTAGTTTAATCATTTTAATTTTGTATTCAATATCTACATGAAGATATCTGAATTGCCATCCCTGGCAATCAATTACATGATATCTTCCATTATCTTATATTTCTTTTATCTTAAGATACAGATAGTGACACATACTGTATACCATGTGCAAGTTGTATTTGTCTTTACTCAAGTAAGGACAGGGAAAATTTCCTCTGGTAACAGGGTCTGGGATTTCACCAAATCACCACACATCACTCTAAGTAGCCAAACATGATGTGTACACAACATTTAAATTCAACGACAACCTTGAAATTAACAAACAAGAAAAGGAAGATATTTACAAAATGTAACAATTGTGGGTTAAAGGTGTTGAATTCAATATTTAGAGCATTCATTTTGCAGCAAGCAACAATTTGCTATGTAACGATATGGACTAATGTCTACCTGAGCAGAGAATGAAATCCGTCTCTCTCTGTGTGTGTTGTCATCAGAGTTAATCTGTACTTTGAATACATAGCTGGGCCGACCACGCTATTTGCACTGCTGACTGCTAGACACCGGCTCAGGCGTCGCCATGTTGTAAGCCGTTGAGAATGCTCCCAATCTCATATTCAGCACCTTTAAAGTTTGACTGAGAGTAGTTCTTAGTAGTTTTAGTCGGATTTATTTTCCTTTGAAAGCGTTACTGTTTCACTATGTTGATGACAGCATTCAACAAGGTGATTCATCAGATATGGTCCACATTGACATGACAGCGTCACGCAGATCCTGCAGATTTATTAGCTGCACACTCATGATGCAATTATCCTGTTCCACCACATACACAGGGTCTCCTCTACCCTCTGCCATCAACAAGGCATTTCAGCCCAGGTAACTGCCGCTCACTGGATATTTTCTCTTTTACGGACCATTCTCTGAAAACCCTACAGGTGGTTGTGCATGAAAATCCCAGTGGCCAGTATTGTTTAAATATATAATTATTCCAGCCTGTCTGGCACCAACAACCACGTCATGTTCTTCTCCAGTCTGATGCTTGGTTTGAAGTTCAACGGATCGTCTTCACCATGTCTACATGCCTAATTGAGTCGCTGCCACGTGATTGGCTGATTCGATATTTGCGGTAATAAGCAGTTGAACAGGTGTTCCTAAAAAAGTATATATATGCTTACATGCATGCTAAAATACTGCAGTATTACTGCAATATTTAAGCATGACAAGATTAAAAATGGCAAAAACTCACCTCTCTTGAGTCTTCTTGTGGGGTGCTAACAACCACTGAAAAACATACATTTGTTATTCCGTCTGGCCAAAATAAGGGTCAATGGATGATATATAATAAAGGATATACAGTACAGTGGCGGTCCTGGATGGTTTCTCATTTCTCAATTCTCAGTCAGCATCCTTCACAAATATTTTATTACATTTATTCAAATTTAGAGTGAAATGTAAAATGAAATGTATGTTTACCATAAATAAAAAAATATGTAATGCACTATGCTTATCCCAATCCCTGGTTTATTCAAGTACATAAAGAAAAATTGAACTATAAAGTCCCATATGTAATATTCATACCTCACACCGCCACTGTAAACAGTTGGTTTGTGTGTCTTACTCAATTGTTTCTTGATCATGTTCCTGGTAAGAATTAGGCTGACCATCAAAACGGTTAATATAAAAATCAATCCTGGAATCAAATATGGTACAATTCCTGGCGAAAGAGAGAAAGGGAGAAAGATTAACAGATCATACATTTTCCTGTAGCTCGTTCTTTACTCATAGGTCCATATAAATGAATACAAATACTATGACATCAAATTGAAATTTCAATGTATCATGATTTAAGGGCAAGAACGTGGTTAGTAAAGAGGTGCAATTTCAGTTCAAAGTGAAGCGTATGCATCAAGTTCAAATAAGAACACTTCATACTGGCTCCTTGTGTTGCTGTTGCAGTAGGTGTTGCTGTTGAATTGAGGATTGTGTATGACATAGACATATCAGTAACATCTGAGCTGTTTGAAGACATCGTGGAGCTGTTTGTAGCTGCAAATGAGAGAGTGGAACCACCAATTACTGTTTTTGGAGTCGTCTTGGGACTGGGGAGCTGAGCTGAAAATAACAGACACCATATAAATATATCAACAATTTGATACATCTAACTTTTGGGAAATTTTTAATGAAAAAATAAAAAGCATAAACTTACCATCTATGATGTTAAGATTCACCTTTAACAATGGATCAGAGCCAATTCTCTCCAATCCACAAAAGTATGTTTTTGAGTCTGACTTTTGGAGATTCGTGAAGGTCACAACCAAGACTTCTCCTTTGTTATATAACTGTATTCTGCCTCGATATGTAGTTTCTCCATATGCTGCTTTGATGATGTGATGGTCTTCGCATGGACTGCTACAAAAGTACTTAACATTTGTTTTTACATGACTCCAAATGTTCCAGTCTGAGCAATTGATTGTCACATTTTGCCCAACAAGACCGTTTATGTTGAGAAGCTTCATCTCCACAAGACTCAGAGCTACAGGTGGAAATAAAGGTAACATTTTTGCCATTGTCATAGTGTCTATGTACATTTCTTTTAATATTGGTCCATTTTTACTATTGGTGATGGCAAAACATTTTTTTTTTTTTTTTAAATAAACCAGTAAATAGCTCATTTAGCAAAAAATTTTTAACCTCGCTGATGTCAAACAAGGCTGCCCTAATATGTCTCTTCCAAACGATTTCAGAGAGTGAGAAGACATCTTTTATTTACTGTGTTTCAGTTTAATTACCCTGCAACTGTGTCTGTGCAGGGATTATTATTTACAATGTGATCTAGCAAGCATCTGGAGGACGCAAGAACCACTTATTCCATGTTTCAAAAACTTTTTCATGGATGACAAAGACTGCATCTTCATCGGCTCAATCAAGTTGTAAAACTGTGGCTGCCCACAAAATGTGTTTGTGACTTGTAGACATGTAGATTAACAAAGTGCAACATTAATATCTAAAAGATCAGTCTGAAGTTAGGCAACTATATGGCTGACTTTATGACATAACGTTTTCTCTATGTTTAGTTATCAATAGTGTGTATTATATAATACTAATAATAGTATTGTTGTGTATCATAAAAGGAATTTCAACTCACATTTAGTTGTAGGATGACAGTAAATGAACCTTGTGATTAGAATTAAATAAGATAAAAACATTCAAATTAAAGACACATTCATTGTGCAATGTGAGTATATCAGGGCTACAAAAAAAGGAAGACAGGAACCTTGGTAGCAGAAAACAGGAAGGCTGAAAGAAAGAATAAAGCACAACACACACAGAACAACCTGATGTGACTCCGCCAAATCAATTTACATGAAGAAGAATAAAGCAGCTATTTGCCATACGTTTCTTGTGTTAGTGTAACTTGTTAGTGTAAGAACTGAGAGGGTTATAGCGCACCACGGCTGACATTTGCTCTAATAAAAGGCCAAAATAATAATACAAATAATTTAAGATGTCAGTCAAACATGCATGAATACAACGCTCTAGATGATGAGTAATCCTCTGAATATGTTCTATTAATGGGAAATGTATAGCACCTGGATCAACTTATGCATTTTGCGTATATAAATGGCTCATTCTAGGGCAGAAAAACACAATGATTCTCATTTTCAGATGATTATAAACTAAAGAATACATACTCAATATAATAGTCCATATTTAAATGCTACACAGTGGTCCTTTATGTATTTGGGTATAAATCACTTTTTGAAAAACCGTTTGGTTGCATGCAACATTTGGCACAAAGTTTACTACTAGCATAGAATTACCATCTGTAACTTTAAAATTCACCTCAGTATATAAATCATAGCCAAATGTCTCCAAGGTACGTGTTGGTGTTTGATATTTGGAAATTAGTGAAGGTCACAGATAAACCCTATTCTGTTCTTATTGTTGTTACATTTTTTTAAATAGAAATTACACGGAAGAGAACAACTTGAGAACAAATTTGACACTTGACCATTATACTTGGTTTTGAGTTACCATGACTTACTTGGAAAGATTTTTGTAGAGCACGACAACATTATTAGAGATTTCAAAAGGAACATGCATGTTAGTTTTGGTTATCCTGCTGATCATGCAGTGACACACGGAATGGAAATGAACCGAAAGAAACAAAGTGAATGACTTCACTGACTTGAAGAGAAGCTGAGTGTGTTTTCTTTATTTTCTTAAGGCACTGGCTATTAAACAGATTATCCACACACATCTGCACATTGGCACCAGTACAGGTCACGGACTGTAACATCCTGTGGTTGCAGCACTAGATCACACAGATCATCAGGACATTTTAAAGTTGTATTTCCTCTCCACATCACTGAACTCCCTCAGGCCCACCATACATCACCCTGTACTATCCTCGTCTTCAAGGCCAGGTTTCTCGAGCCAACAAGATTATATTTTTTTGGAACCAAAATTCCGATTTATGTAATTTTCTCTCCAGTCATGTAAACGGCATTATTTCTGGTAGACATCAGTTTATGCATTGATAAACAGATTATTCTTTTTTTCCTATTACAGTGTTGCTTGCTAACATCAAACTTAATCGAACATAAAAATAGGCAGAACTGTAACTAATACGGAGCTGTTCATGCATGAACATGGATGCACAGAGAACATGGTGTGCAGGCTTTTGAAAGTGTTTTCCCCTTATGGAGGAAGATAAAACAGCCCTTTGAGACATGTCTGGGGAGCCATACAATCACACATTTTTTCCTTTGCATATTCGAGACCACATTGGGATACTTTGTCCTTTCACTTTATCTCCTAGGTTAGCCAGTTTGTGCTTTCCTCTGTATTATGAGACTACGCTACAGCAGGTATGAAGGATTAGAGAAGCAGATCGAAGCGGCCATGACTGACGCCAGGCCTCACAACACTTACTGATAATTCAGTCCTCCCTCTTCAACACATTTCACATCTGGTTATGAAACGGCCAAAACTGTGTTGGCCATTCATGGAAACAGAGCACCTTATCTCACCTCCACCTCTCCACCGTCATTCCTCCCCTTTTCCATTTTCACCTGCTCTTCCCTCCTTTCTTCTCTCATACGTAGTGATTAACCGAACCATTCTCCTCTCCTCGGTAATGTGTCTCAACAAGCAAGGAGGAAATGAGAGAATATTATCTTCGTCCTGTGCTGGCTTTGACGGCGCTCGTCGTTCAAATACACACTTTCATCATCCACTGTCAATGCTGGGCCTTTGTGTTTGTGTGTGTATGTGCAATAGTGTCATAGATAAGCAACGGTCTGTCAGGGCAGCTCATGTGAATGCTGCCATTTGACACTGGAACACAATGAGTCAACCACTGTAATACTGTCTTACACGTATAGGGGCAATGCGTCAATTTATCAATAATATGTCTTGTTTTATAATTTGTACTGTTTATCCTAGACTTCAGATGTTATTCACACAAACATCAGTTAAACCAACCATGCACCTGAGCAAGGCCAGTCAGAGCTCATAGCTGCAAAAGGAAAAGGGATGAGAACTTAATTTCAAACCACTCAAAGCCACTCAACACCCCCAATGCTCTCTGAAGATACATTTCTGATAATTGTACTTACACTCCCCCACTATTGTAATGTTTGATGGCCGCTGTCTATAGAGACAGAATGAAGTTTGAGTCAATCTGACTGTTCTTGGTCATATAATTGTACTACATCTTCCTCCTGGTCCTGACTCTTCATTCTGTTGACTTTCGTGCACATAATTGATTTCTGCATTATCTTCCTCTTCTGACACATCCTCCTCTTGCACCATAGACTCTGTCTCAATCTGTCGTATTATTTGCTAGGAGGTTCCCTGAGCACACAGAGTCAGAAGAGTAACGGGATTAGTGTGCCAAAGGATCACATTGCTGTGCTGTTCCTTTCCTTCACAAAAATATAAAGAATATACTCCAGGTTCAAGATAATTAGGATTTTTTCCTAAATAAAATTCTAGAAGTGGTGACACAGTACAGTATATTGCATGGTTGAAACCCCTGGAAAAACATTCCAAACTCTTAAAGCGACACAACTAGCTTAAGCTTATGCTAGCATCCATTTGGTAGTAACATTCAGCTTTCCTGACTGATTTAGTATTAGTCTTTACAGGGCTACTTTCTAAAATTATGTTTTAAATTAAGTTTTTCATGTGGTATCTGATAATGCAGATACTTTTGGTTTAACCTGTCCAGTTATCTGTTAACCTAATATAACCACCAAGGGCAGTACGGAAAATGTTGTGAGGAAAAGGAAAGCTACTGTAATGAGCCATTCCACTTTCTTATCAGTGTGTGCATCCTCGTGGCAAAATGTGGTTCTGGAGACATTTACTGTATCAGGAACTACCCAAGAGGCAGTTTGGAGTACTTTGCAATGTTCACAGATTTTATCACTGTGATAGCGTTACAACCTTGCAAGATACAGTCATGAAACTTTACAGGTGTGCAGTTGATATCAAAATGAAGGTCAAGTTGACAGTTGGGTGTGATCCAAGCATGGGCGCTGGAAGGGGTATGAAGTGGGTAAGGGCCACCACACTTTATGACCCTGGTCTACTTTGGTGTTGCGGCTGGTGTGATCCAATCGCAACATTCTCTTTAGTTCTGTTATGCAGCTTAATTCTCAAATTCTCACTGGCTTATCTCTTCATTACAAACCTTCCTGCTATTGAGTTCACTTTAAAAAAAAAAAAAAGAAGCTTTGCTTCAGAGGGTTTAGGTATTATATGTTAATAAACCACTATAGCATCTTTGTCCTAGCTAACTAAGACATTAAGTTCAGTCTCATTTGTTTGAGCTAACGTGATGAATGAGCTCTCTGTGCTTTTTGCAGCAAAAAACTTTAAGATACTACAAATGGATACTGTGTTTCTTATCCAATTTGCCAATTCATTGGTTTTAAAATTCACAAGATTGAATGTGCAAATTGAATACAATCAATGTCCCGAATGTTCTCTGCAGTTCCAATTCAAAATTCAATGGGTTTTACTAAATGCCATGCCAGTAGGCAAGACTGACTTTTGGTCACGGCTAATAAGGAATACAGGGTCAACACTGTAATAGTACTGCTGAAAAACTAGAACTACTTATGGGTGATGATCCATGCCCCCAACCCCTGTTCTTTATGTCTGGATTTTGAATGATGGACTGAATTTCTTCCCATAGTCCACAAATACGGATGTTAAGTCTGTTGAAGTATCTAATTTTCCCACAGCCGTGGCCTCCAAGTGGGTGTTGTCCCATATTAGACTCAATGGCTGTGTCTCTCTCTGTGTTTCTGCTCAATAAGCCTTTTTCACAGTCGACATTTTGAATTGTCGTAGTAGGTAAAGCACAGGTGTTGTGGATGTCATTAACGATAGCTCTGCTTTATTCAAAAGTCCCAGTAAGCCATGGTCTATTATTTACACCTGTGCTTTTCCACCGTGACATGTCAAAATGTCTTTTTTTAAAAAGGCCTATGAATGTTCAGAGTTAGTAAGCTCCAACACCCCATGACGATGACCATGATGTTGGTCAAGAATGAGCATAATGCTGCCTACGATATACTTTTACTGATGTTCCTTCTTTGATAATTTTTGTGTTCAGGAAAAGCTTTCCAAACTCAGACAGATAGTGAGACAATTTGTCATTACTCTTTTAACTCAGTATGTCAAAGTACGGCTGCAGTGTGGTTAAAAAAAAACATTTTAATGGCTGTACTTGAAATGGATAAAGACACCAGATGAGTAAAGTGTAGGAACATTAAAAAAAATAAGATTGGAACACTACAAAATAAAATGATGGACAATTAAATGACAGGATGGGTGTTGAGGACAGAGAAGGTCTGCATGCTACAGTGAAGGGGGGAAATATTGCTTGCGCTCCCTTTTATAAAGTTAACCCATTACTGTCAACAGGCTTATGGGTCAATGGGCACTTTTAAAAAGACAATAAAATAAAGTGCTGGCCTCTGAGTGCTTTGCACAGCATCCTGATAGGAAAGCATGCACGTGTGTATTTCGGTTCATCCCTGTGTGCAATTTTAAAAGATGTTACATGTTGATTCCTGAGCATGCAATACTTCAACACATAATCTCATAACTACCACTTACAGCCAGTGACAGGGAAGAAAGGCGAAAGAGGTGCGGGACAGAAGTTCCATGTTGGGGAAGAATGAGGGCATTGAAAGATATAACCCTTTTCCCACCAAAAAGTGAATGCGCATATGCAGGCTTTTTAAACACAGACCAGCTAAAAATAGGCAATAAACATCTTTCCCATTACCAGTAAACAAAAATACCTTTCTGTTTCCATTTTCTAATGTGTCACGTTTGAGGGTTAACGTAAACAGTAGAAATATTTAAACGCTGCTTGGATGGAGATGGATGGAATCTGTAGCTGAAAGAAAGAAAGCGCAGCAGAACGGGCTAAACTTATCGTGTCTACTTGGGTGTCATGTTTCCATCACTGAATATACAGATAAGATACAGAATATATGAGGATAAAAACATGCAACATCAACATAAACAAAGTGATTAGTAGAGATGGAAAAATACTGAATAAATAAATGTAATGATATCACGATTGCACGTCAAATATTATCAAAAGATACAATGACAATACAAGGTAGGGAGGAAGAATTAGGGTAACTTGTGAGGCGTTTGGATGAACATCCATGGCTACGAGAAAAAAGACACAGTGAGGGAGAGGGTAGGAGGTTGTGTGCTGCGGTGAATCATCCAGGTCAAGATTGCTGCAGCCCACAAAAAAATATAACCATTAACCAAATTAAAGCCTTTTATTAAGAATACCTTGATTGGAATGAAATCAATTCAGAGAGCAATATTACTATAAAGAGAGTTCCATAACCCTTGTATGAAGTCATCAAGTTGACACTCCTTTGGACAATAAAACCCCCCCAAAAAAACCTGTATATTTATCTTTGCTTACTCAAAGCTAGCTAATCTTCTTCAAAAACATTTGTTATTTTTGTTAAAATTCCCATTCACACCAAAAATCTGTTATCTGTGGCTGTTTAGGGTTGTACAAAGCCTGTCCAATCATTTCATTTTGCCCTAATGAAATGATTGGATGGCCTACCTACCTTATCAGTGTTGAGTGACTTTTTTCTTAGATTTGCAACTTTTGGAGCTAGTGCTGCTAGTTACTTTCAATGGAAAAGTGTTGGCAACACTGGGGTTGTATTTTTTTATTTTTTTTTATCTAGTTCACTCTTGCTAGTTTATCAAGATTACCATCCCTAGCTGTAAGTCAAAGATGTTTGATCGCTTCCATTTTTGGCCATGTGAGATCTTTTATGATGGGTCATCACAATCATTCTGGATGTTTTAGAGGCAATGGTGTTTATAGATGGTACAATGGTTGTTGGAGCTTTGTGTATATGGAGCAGCTGATACATGTGATATAGTTTACTGTATAAAATTGTATAGGAAGCAATCAAAGAGAAGAAGCAAAGGAAAGGCAGGGACTGATAAAGATTGGTAGAAATGTGTGTTGGGTTGAAACTGGTAATGCTATCAAGTGGTACTTCAGGTGTGACATTATATCAATCAACCCTGTCACTCAAATTATGACACTAAACCACAATCTTTTAACAAAACTGCTTTTGTTGCCTAAACCTAACCACGTTCTGGACTCAGAATGCAAACCCTGGTCTCTGATGTCAAAGCCATGTGTGTCGTGTGCCCAATATCCACCCTTATCATGTGGCATAAGAACATCACTTATTTTGATCCCAAGAAAAGGCTGCCACTGAACATAATCCAGGCAGCAATTACATTTCCCTTTAAAATGTTTTTGGTAAAATATATACGCCAGATATAAATTTAATTTCTAGAGACCGATTTGGTATGAAAAGCCCCTCACACATCATTGAAAGAACCCTGGGATAATAGTGCATATAAAATGAGCCAAAGAATATATCTTTGATTGTGTCTTAGATGTTCTCAGCTCGTTTCCCTCTGTCTCACTCCATTTGTATCTGTTGTGGTGTGCCACGCCCACGCCAACACACTCAGACAGAGACACAGAGACAGACAGGGGAGAGCTGGAAACACAGCGGGAGAGAGAAACAGTAGACACCTGGAAACCTCAGTCAGTAGCAGCCGAAAGGTTCACGGAAGTTGGATTGGTATCCAGATTTGTAAATACAATGATATTTTTTATAGTAAAAGCTAAATCAATTGGATATTTAGAATATTTTGTCTGTGAATTTGAATTGTGTCAGGACACCTCTAGAGCCAACAAACTATTAAAAATGAAATCATATGAAATAATGTAGAGTTGTTGGTAACATATAAAGATATTTAAGCTGTAATCGTCAGGGAAAAACATTAAACATAAAAGCGATAATTACAAATTTCACAACACTGAAGACTCCAGAGATTCTCTTTAAAAACAATATTATTTTATTTTTTATTTTATTGGTATTGTTATATACATGGCATAATTTGTGCTTTTTTATTATCAAGAATAAAACCATAGGGGAACACATCAGAAAATCAAACTTTAAACCAGGATTGAGTTGTTCTTTTTTCAGCTGGATATACTGAGAGTTCTACAAAACCAGGAGAGAAGAGGAGGAAAAAGACCGAAAACTAAATAGATAGATAGGTAGATTGATAAATATATAGTTTTTCCAGAGTCACTTGCAGATGTTCCACTGAGGGTAGTGTGAACGTTCAGACTGTGATGTGCTTTTACCAACAGCAGCAAAGGCACCTGTGTATCACTTTGTTTAAAAAAAAGAAAGTACGCCTCAGGGCCTTAATCCAGTTGAGTCCACACACATAAAACCAAATCCATCCAAAATTTCTTCAAGGGGGATTTCTGCCACACAAATCTTTTGATTTCCAGCCATCGCAAAGGTTGGGTGCCAGGTTAGCCAGCTCGAGGCCATTCACTCTGATCCCCCCATCTGAGACTGATTGAATATATCAAAAATAACCCCCAAAATAATAATTTGGACCTTCTTGACTTTAACTGCTTGAACTGGGACTTAGTGTGAGAGTGAAGGGACACTTATCCTGTTATTTGAGTTGAAATGGAAAGAGGACATTAAAGTTGCAACATGTAATACCAAGCCACCTGCTCCAAAATAATAGGGGGTAGCATTACATCTCTACTACTGAGTCATTACAATCTAAATTTACAGTCAGAAGTTGTATTTAAAAAGTCAAGTACTAACTAACAGTGGGTCAAGAATACATGGAATTCAATCAAACTGCTGAAACTCTAAGAGCTGGTCAAAATAACACTGCTATCTTATAATCGTCACATGTGGCGGCGGTCTATAGTTTACGTGAGCCATCTGTGTATTTACTGTGTCACTATACGGGGTCTGGTTGGTCCTTGTGACATTACGTTAACATAGTTTGTTTATCGGCTTGGGTCCAGAGGGGAGGTGACAAGGGAACAACTCAGGTTTGTGTCCTCCCCGCTGACTTGAGACTGTTATACAGGAATAGAATTTGCGCTGGCTGTATTCGAGTCGCAGCACGCTGTAGTCCCAGTGAACAGGGCGAGGGTGTGAGTCGTTTTCTTATTTCTGCCACTTTGAATTTAATCCAAAGAACAAACTATAAAATGCCCAGGGACCATGGATTTGTTATTGACAAGCCTCGTGGGAGATCTACTTCTTCATTCTCTGGACTGAGGACAGACGGGAGCTACAGTGACTCACTATCGCCTCTCAAGGAACAAGTCGTATTACAAGAAAGTATGGTCTGGGAAAGGCTGACTCATTTCAGTAGATATCTCTTACACAATAAATAGACGTATTTGACATAACGTCAACACTGTAACCTTTTCACATTTTGTTGATAATGTTAGTTTTAAATGTTTTAAACCAAAATTCTGACTTTATCTTACACATTGCCCTTTTAACGAGTAAAGAAATAGCAAATAAGGAGTGGAGACAACAATAAGCCATGTAATTTGGTGAGTAATGGGTAAGTGACAAAAGACAAGATAAAAAGAAAAGATTACATTCAGAAATGTAACTGCTGGAATGAAAATAGAGAGGTAAAACAAAGGAGTATCGAGAGGGAAAAATTCTACAGTAAAGACAAGCTGAAGAAGGAACAAAAAGAGAGCAAAGAGCAGAAACGTTTCTCAATGGCACAGAAAACTGACATGACTGAGAAGGAAGCAGGCTTGACAAGAAGAGCAGAAAGGTCATGCAAAAAGAGTGAGAAAAGCCTGACAGTCAAGGAACACAGGATGAAGATGTATAATGCTCCAGAACAAGACCAAAATTGGTCTGGCCGTCGCCTGACTGCTGCCTCTGCCTGCCAGGTTTTGCCCCGTACCATAAGATAGTCGGTCTGCTATAGCACCTACCTGATCCTCACTTTCCTCTTCTTATACCATTTGCTTTATGTCTCTGATGAGAAAGCATTGTATTCCCACATAGAAGGACTCCAGAGTCTGTGGGAACAGACTATGATGGGGGAGAAACCCTGCATCTGGTACTGATGGTTACTAAAAATCTGTCTTCCAGTGGAAGAAAGCAGATAAAACAATGTTTTCTGTTTTTTTAACCAGACCAGTGGAAGATAGTAGATAGGCAGAATTATGTTTTCTTTACCAGTCCAAGGCATGTAGGTGCATAGACAGAAAAAAAAAACTAGAGCACAGATGAGGGATAAAGGAGAGCTGCAGCAAAATATGTAAGGACAAAGGATTATGAAGATGTTGAAGGGAAAACAACAGAATTCAAAGAGAAACAAAGTAAAATATTTTATATGAAAAAATGAGAACTAGAATAAAATAAAAGTAGATGTGAATAAAACATGTTGGGGGGAGACTGGTAAATGCAAGGTTGAAGCACAATTATTTGCATTAGTTATCCTATGTAAAGTGGTGTCAGAGAGCATATTCATTATCAGGCGCAGATTAATGCAGAAGGGTCACATGTCAACGTTTGGGTTGAACGACTAGAGGGGGAGGAGGGGGAAGGCCTTTCTGGTATAGATTGGTCCGGTAGCTAGCCTTAGCTTCCCACTAGACTAAACCATTGTCTGATTTATTTGTTAGTCACCCGCAGGGCTAAACCAAAGTCCACACTGGTGTCTGTTTGCTAACTGAGTCCTTTTCCATGTCCCTGCTGGCGCGTTTGCAGTCCATCACCATATCTGTTGATCCTAACAAAAGCTGGAGCATGTTTTCCAGTACGTTTTGGTCATACTCTGAACACACAACTCACTTTTATTGTAAGAGAGTTTGCTGTTCTCAGGAAATCCCCGCATGTAATCCTTGTGACTTTCAGAAACCATAATGGCAGCAATTCAACAATGGCAAAGACATCCAACGAGAGCCCCAGAGTGAGACTGTCCATCCATGTCCATGAGAAGCATCATAGCTTCATATCCACCAGCTAACCTTGGCTTTTGCTTCCCACCAAGTCATCCTTCCTCCTGACTGGCATTGACAACATGAGCAGTACATATTAACTTGGACAGTGAGCTGACAAAAGCTTCTCATCCAGCTCTAGTCCTTGTTGATTCAGTCCTTTAACTGGCATTAGCTTCACTCCAAGCCACAGTCCATGTTACTTTGGTCTCTTAGCAAGCATTATCTTCCTGCCGAGGTCTAATCCATATAATTCGATTGGTTAACAGACATGAATTTCTCGCCATGCTACAATCCATGTTAATTCGGTTTGTTAGCTGGCATTAGGTTCCCACCAAGCCCTGATCCACGTTGATTCAGTCAGTTGGCTAGCATTAGCTTCAAACTCTAATAGTCCATATGTCCCGAGTGTCTGTTGACCTCCCACTTTCAGCTCCAGAGACAAAAGTTACTGGTGGTTTGGCAGGTAGAGCCTTTCTCAGCCGGGGATAGGTAGAGTTTGCCGTTAGCGCAGGCACAAAGCTCGTACACAGTCTGTTTGGTGTAGGTGGTACCTGCTGGCGCCCCCTCCAGGGGGTCAACAGCACTACCGAGAGGAATGCGGCCCAGCCTGATGGTGTTGGCGTCTAGAAAGATCTGTCGACATAAAAGAAAAATGATTTAGAATTTTTAGACTTTGATTTCAGAACAATGGCTGGAGAACACAAGAAAGGACAAACGCAATGAAAAGAAAGAAGAAAGACAATAAAATAATACATGAAAATGATACACAGGAGTTGATGTTACTGATGGAGGATGGAGTTCACATGAATTGTCTTGGAGCCTAAAATAACCCACAGAAAAAACAGAAGGGGGAAAAAGTTATGTTTTCAGAAAAAATGAAAAGAAACTGGGGTTGTGGATACAGAGGAAGAGAGAGCACATTGCCGTAGGGGATGACTATACTCTCTGTGGTCGACTGGGGTTGTCATCAAGAAAGATCTACGGAGACAGAGAGGGAATTTCTATTCAGAACGGGTCTCTTTTGATGAAGAGGCAGAGTGGGAGTGAACGAGGCAGAGGGCAAGATAGGTGAAGAGAAAAGCAACGAAATCAGTGGGAGAGGAGTGAGGGGAAGACAAAGAGATGGAGAAAGACAGACACAAGGCAAAGCATGCAGTAGGAATACATGCATACTGCAAAGAAAGTCATCTTTTACACCAGCTAATTTGCTATAATATCACATCTATTGTTGTGTTTTCCTCTGTAAAAAAAAATCTGTAAAGCGGATGAGAAAAAACTAAACATATGGTTATATTGAAAAATAAAAGGCAATAAAAATATGCCATCTTTAAGATACAATCAATAAGCTTATTGGTATCAAGATAAAACAAGTAACAAGTTAAAAAAACACTCGATATAAGACACATTTGGTTTATCTGCAGGGACAAGTAATGTTATCACAGCCTTTAGAAAAAACAACAAATTGCAAACGGATTTTCTTAAATGATTTCCAATGCAACTGGACCTTCACTTGGATGGGTTTCAATCAGTTTGGGCTGAAGGACGGGTCAAGGGGTTTGCTTGTTGATGGAGGCCAATAGATTTAACAGAATGTGTGCCCCGTCAAGTCTATCTTAAATTATTGCAAGAAAAACACCTGCAATGCACAAACAAACAATGACAAAAGGTGAGAAGGTAAAAAAACTCCACTCACCCTAACTTTGTAACAACAATAAGGATGGACTGGAGGATGCAAAGATGGATTACCAGCCAGAGTGGGAAAAGTAGGAAACTGTACTGTGGTCCCAGATCTTGATTACTGGTTTACCGTGTGTCAGATGGTTTGTGGTGATCTGACTAAACGCAAATTAGTTTTGGAATAGGTGCCATTAAACCACAATTTTGTCTGAAGGGCAATAATGTGGGGATTCTACCGGATTTTAAGCCTTATACATATCCAAAAAATATTTTAACTTTAAATAAATTAAGTTGATATTGTTTTTAAAATGTACACGTTCCTAAATAAATTTGTGTTGAATCACATTACCACAAATTAATTTGATAAATTGCAAACCTGGGGTTAGGAGTATTCCAGCTGAGTAGCACTGGTTGATGTCTAACTGCCTCCATCCCTCCTGACCCTTACTTCTCCCTGCATTCCTGCAGGCCACTCCTCTCATCTTCAGATTGATACAAGCTGAGTTCCAAGTGAGAATCATTACACAATCTTGCTTTCTATCGACTGCTATGCCTGCTTATTTATTTACTCTGCAATCTTCAATGTTCAAGGAAACACTGCTCTCTTGCTTCCCATCTCACTCACTCACTCACTCACTCACTCACTCACTCACTCACTCACTCACTCATACACTCACACACGCACACACACACACACACACACACACACACACACACACACACACACACACACACACCCTAAGGCCGGGCGATAATCTCAGCAGACATCTCTATCCCCATTATTAATGTTCTTCATTTCAGAAATGAGGAGAGAGGAAGTGAAAAAGTGTGCGGCAAAATAGCTATGAGTGCAAAAAGACAGAGGGACAAGAGAGGAGAAGAGGGGAATGAGAAGGAGTCAGATGAAAGGATGACGGAGAGAAAAATGTCACATTAGAAGTGGTTGGAAGAAGAAGGGGGACATTAAGAGAGAGTGAAATAAGATGAGCGAAAGAAAAAAAAGTAGAGGACAGCAATGAGGGATTCAGATACCCCAACAGCTAGGAACCAATTAGTATAACTAATGATTTCACATTGGCTGATGGGGCACATCTCGATCTGTGTAAACAACATCCACATCCACATCCACATCCACATCCACACACACACACACACACACACACACACACACACACACAGTACATATATTAGCCATTAACCTGGAAATAGATAGGCAGGTAACAGACTGAAGTGAACTTAAAGATGGTGTCATCCTTAATAGCCCAGAGTCATTGACTAGGTGAGATATCGAAAGGTCTAGTCCACACTTATTTCACCATAGGTATCAAGGTATGATCATTTTGTACAACATAATTGAAGATGGGGGATGATAGCAGTTGCTAATCTTACATTTTTTATTTTGGTGTCTACATATGCTCCCCAGACGGGTAACATAACCAAACAGAGCATGCAGTATTGAAATCACCTAACCTCTCCTTAGGGAAATTAATCCCATTCAAAGAATCTTTTGTCTTAAAGGCACATCACTTCATTTGATTGTAAGCACAACAGCCCTAGTGGTACAATTAACAATCAGAATAAGACCCAGGGTTGTCAAATATTGGCATTGTCCTTATATTTGTTATATATGCGATGACTTTTTGTAAAAAAAAGTATGATTCCTCCCAGACAAAAAAAAGATGTAAAGATAATCCTTTAGTCCTTATTAAAGAGATATTAGAATGATTCTAGAGCTGTCCACTAACAACTGAAAATGCCACAAAGCTCATGTTACTCTAGATATAAAAGAAGCTGCTTACTTGTGCATTATATTCATAACAGTCCTGTTTTGGGGCTTTTGGGGAAAAAATACTTTGTTTTAGTTCTTATGTTCTTCAAAAAGAGGAAGAATAGTGAGCCTCTTTAAATCTACACTGTGCAGCTATCTCATTAGACCGCCATGCCCATTGGTTTTAATAAGATATAACAACAATGACAACAAGACTCTTTAAGAGCTAGTGAAAAACCAATATGTGCACTTATCTCCCCATGTGCTAAGCAAAGGAAAATACCACGCCACATCTCTAAACGTCAAGGTTTGCCTTTAACAGGTCCCTGGTGCACACCTGTCATCTTCCCTTTTGCTCCCCAGTAAAAGCTGCCAGGGTTCATAGCCTTACAGGGGAAAGGACTCAGTCACTGTTGGCAACATAACACAAATCTCATTCTAACAGCCTGCTTGCTATCGCAATGAAAACCTAAAATGAACTTGGGCATGGCGACCAGGATGGGAGAATGAAGACAGATAGGTGCATGCTTATGTGAGGAAATGCCAATGAAATGACTTATTCTATAACATTGGCAACATTGCAAAAACAAACTGAGGGGAGGGAAACAGAGAAATTAGAGAGGGAGGGAAGAGAGTAGAGTAAAGATGGAGGAAGAGGAGATGGAGAATAGGGATTGATGGAGAGACAAACCAGGAGGGAGGGAGACGATGCTTTTTACGAGATTAAAAAGAGGAGAAGGCGATTAGCAGGTCGAGATGAGAGACTTACAAGGCGGGATGGAATGAGGAAGACCTAGATGGAAAGGAGCTGAGAGGTGAGAGGAGGGTGGTGTGTGTGTGTGAGAGAGAGAGAGAGAGAGAGAGAGAGAGAGAGAGAGAGAATAAAGGCAGTGAAGGAGAGGTGGTGGATGGCCGATAGATGGAAAGAGGGAAGGGAAGTAGAGGAGGTGGAAGTCATTTGTTGTAGCTTAAGGTCGGATTAGCGCTGACATTTATCCCAAATGAAAGTGTCAGTAAGTATGACGTCGCCCTGTCGTTAGCAGCATGAAAGGGTATGTTCATGTGAATATGTGTGGAGAGTAAGGACATGTGTCTGTGTTAATGTAAGAGTGTTTATTAGTAGGTATGAAGAAGTGCTTGTTGTTGAGTGCATTTTTACACATATTCAGCGACATGCCTGCATTTTAACTGCATGTGTGCGTACTCGTGTCTGTAGGGTTACACTGATAGACCCATGTCCTCCTATATCCCCCCAGTGTTTGAGCAAATCAAAGGTGGGTGCTGGCTCTATTGACACTTTTATATTTTGTCTTTTGAAATCCTTTATGGTGCTACCAGCCAGGAGCAAAATACATTGAATTCGCATATAAGGCGAGCACTTTCACATTTTCTTCAAATACTTTTCTTTTTATTAACTCATTAGCAGCAGTGTTAACCAGTTGTCTCCTGGCCTTGACATGCCTTACATTTAAAAGCTATAACAGCTAATTATTTAGTCAAAGAAGGAAATAAAACAGATTTTTTTTTAGGTCAAAACATATTTACAAGATAGTGAACTGTTGCTGATGATTTAAAAAAAGAAAAGACTTTGTGAGATATCTATTTTATAGAGGATGTAAGAAAAAGGGCCTTGTCAGCCTGACATGATAATACTTTTTAGCAGATGGGTTTTGAAAACCACAGAGGTCAAAAAATCACAAGGAAATTTAATCTTTCATTTAAAATGAAACCTAAAAATCCTCATTTCTGTTGACGATTTTCTTTTGACCTGCGTATGCCACTGCTCAATTTTGATCTATCTGCTTATGTAAACAGTACATGCAGCAATGGTCCATGTACACTTACAATGATACAGGCAGTGTTCAAAATAATAAGAACACCGTACCATATAAAAACACTACAAACTCTGGCCTCACAAATGATCATAGAGTTTAATCTAAACCTCACAGTGTCATAGTACCAAGACACTTTATGTGGGGCTGTGGAGGTGCTCATATTATCTTTTCCATTCCTGCTTACATATATATTGAGGAATTGTGTGTGTCTGTCTGTGTCTGAGGATATGCCTGTTTCTATGTGTATGTGTCCCTTATGCATTTGCATAAATGTACAAGTTTGAGTGGGTGAATGCAGCCTGAGTGTATGTGTGTCAGAGCTCATCTCTCTCCGACATCGGTTTAGCAAGCACACAGCTCTGGCGTCAAGGAGATGGGAAACATGCGGAAATGACAATTATGGAGGGTCAAAACATTTTTCATGGATGATTTCCTCTTGCACAGCCGAGGAACAAAGAGGGTCGGAGGCAAATGTGCAGCGAGAGATGAGGGGAAGGACGAGCTTTTCCTGGTATGAAAGAGAGGAGGAGGGGAAAAGACATCAGAGGAGATACGAGGGTTAAAGTGTCTTTGGGTGGGGTGGGGGACCAGAAGGGTGGGGGATGAGGGGGGTGGGGGACCAGATGGGGGGGGTTCAGGAGGGTGGGGGACCAGAGGGGTGGGGGACCAGGGGGGTGGGGGACCAGAGGGGTGGGGGACCAGGGGGAAGAGCAAGTGTTGGCTGTGTGTTGAGGAGTAGTTTAGGGGGAGAAAAGAGAATGGATGTGCTCAGGAGGAGACCGAGAGTAGGGAGTCTAGTCTGGGTGAGAGGAAGAAAGGTGAGTGAAGGATAAAGGGGGTGCAGAAATGCACTTGAAAAATAAAAAGGACATAAGCTTTTTTGTTATGCTGCAGTTTTAATTGTGTACTGTAACATATGCAAAGTCATCCAACTTTTTTGTCATATTTCATTAGTACAACTACCCACAAAACCCCTTCACTTAACTGCATCATTGTTTTCGTTCCCAAACCATACTAGTATATCAGTAGCACTGTAGGCATGGGTCAGTCAGCCTGAAAACTGTTTTCCAGCAAGAATTAAAAACATTCTTCGATATCAAAGTAACCAACACTTGCTCTTACATGTCTGTGTAAGCTGCAGCCAAGTTGTATTGTATGATGTAAAATTAATGGGCCGCATTCTGAATAGTAGAACTGAACAAAAACACACGTTGATTGTTGATGCACTGCCTTAAATGAATTAATCCTGTGTTACCACATCAATCTTATTTGTCTGACTAAAAGTATGTTGAAAACTGTACATATCTCCTCAAAATAACATTCCTTGTGGAACAGTTTGTTTGGAGGAAGTAGCCAAGACTGGATAATGACAATATGTATAAAGTGGTGAAATCATTTAAATAAACTAAAATACAATGCTCTTAAAGGACGGTCATTCCCTACCACAGAATGCAACTGTGTTGCTCCTGTTGTCAGGCTCCTCCAATCACAACTTTGTAGACTCGAGGCTTGCAGCAGTTTAACATTTACTGACCTGGAACCAAAGTGGACTAGAAAGTGTCAACTTTAAAGTCTTTGAATGAGAGAGTGGAGGAGGTGAAGAGTGGAGTGAGAGAGGTGTGACAGACATTGAAAGGACAATAACGGTACAATTTCACCAGCGCAAACACACTCGATAACACACAGAATTTGTCACATACAAGTTCGCCTAGCATCAGCTCACCTTGCCTCCCGTTCTCCTTTTCTTTGTCTCTCTTGCTCCCACTGCACTCACACATGGAACACACACACACACACACACACACACACACACACACACACACACACACACACACACACACACACACACACACACACACACGCGTGCTCCAACAACACAAATAGGTGGGAGGTTGTGAAGCTATCTGAGTGTATTACACAGACCATTAGGCCTGTGGAATGGACAGCTGTTGGAATGGGAGCTGACAATGGACTAAATGACAGGCTGGAGAGAGACTGAGAGTGTAGTGACCCAGATGTAGCGGGGACATAAAGCGCTATCAGTCTGCTCTACTGTACCACACACTCATACAAACATACACACAACTGCAGACACAGACAAATGCACACACGCAAACATAAACAGACACACACACACACACACACACACACACACACACACACACACACACACACACACACACACACACACACACACACACACACACAAACACACACAGACAGAGACGCAGCCACAGAATAACATGAACACAAACACGTGCTGTGATCGAGGGTAACAAAGAAGAGAGAAAAAAAGAGATAAAACTCCCACACACAACGAAAGACTGAGACGGAGTTACATCAGAGTGACAGATAACACACACACACGCATACACACACATACACACACGCATACAAACACATCTATGAAGATCGCCTCGGGCACTGTGAAGCATAGGCTAATGAATTTTCCAACGTTAATCACACCTTTTGAAAAACATCCACTTCTCCCAGCTATTGGCAGGTATCTGTTAATCTTCTATCTATCTCTTATAAACACACACACTCACACATACTGACGATGCAGACTCTCAGAGATAATAAAGTTGGATGATAAAAAAACATTTTTTTTTTGGATGTAAACAGAGCGGCTCTAGAGACAGAGAAGGAGGGGACAGCTGTGCTGGTGTGCTGCGAGTGCCCTCTGTGTGTGTGTGTGTGTGTGTGTGTGTGTGTGTGTGTGTGTGTGTGTGTGTGTGTTTATCTGTGCGTACACATACATAAGTGTATTTTCGTTGGTCGGTACATTTTTAAGGTCTTTGTGTGTAAATGTAGCTTATGCTATGTATATGTGTGAATACATCCAGTGTTCTGCATCCATTTGTTTTAGTGCTCACTTTGTGTGTTTTTGAACATATACACGTGTGTGTGTTTACGTATTTGCGACGCTTCCAAGGCATCAGTGTGTACTGTACGACAGGGAGTTACCCCCTGCCAGCATTCTAATTCACTCACCATTCTGCCTTACCCCGCAGGTAAAACAACAAGCAGCGAGAGGAAAAAAAATATCCAGTCCCAGTGTACCAGCCCAATAACACCTCCAGGCTACAGCATCTTAATAAACCCCAGCATTGTGTCAACAAACAATAAAACTCCATGGCAACCTAACTTTGTTAAAAGTTTCCATAGTTAACCCGATTTCACCTCGTTGCAGTCAGCAGCAGAGCAAAGCAAACTCAAAAGGATTTTCTGCATATCATGAACATAAAGATGCAAACGTGAATCCAGGTCAATGATGACACTTTTTCCAAACAAGCTATTGGTAACACACATTGCTCCTTTTTATATGGTGTAATAGTGTATGTTAGAGACATGTATGTACTATTGTTTCCCTCAGAATGAGGCTGACCTTGGACTGACTCTCTGTATTTGTTTCGGCTAATCTACATATCAGCTTCCAACCCCATGAGGGATATGCTGCTGCCCTGTATTCCAGCATTAACGTCTCACAAATGCTGCATCATATTTAGACTCACTGCTTTGATAGGCACATCCCGACTACCATACCATCCACTCTTCTCTTTTCTTTCTGAGGTGAGAAAATACCTGCACCTCTACAACCCGCACTTTAGGAACAAATGCTATTATTAACAGAGACTTTTGTCTGGTGAGCCATAGCTGGAGAGGCTGGCTCCTCAAGTGCCTACTCAAGTGAAATGAAACTCAAAAAACACCCATGAGGCCACAGCAACAATCTCATATTTTTTTTCTATACATCAGGGGTTTTGAAGGATGCTAATTTCTAGTTTAGAGGGTACAAATTCCCTTAACAACCCATGCATGAGCGTCTGCACGTATTGCTTTTGTGAAACAGGCCCCTTGTTAACTAACTCCCAGCATCCAGAGGCAAAAATGCATTACATGTTTTTTGATTGGATATGGTTCTGTCAGCAGTGGATTTTGCTCCAACATCTACTAACATTTTAACTAGTAGTCTCCAGACATGTACTGTCATCAGAATGTGACAGAATCATGTCTGGCTTGTATAAATACTCTTCCCAGGTTCCCAGTGAAACCACAAACGTCCACTGTTGGAACCAATGTGCCCTACTGGAGGGCATTTAGACAGTATTTGCTGAGTATGTCCTAGTTTCACTCCCTGGAGATCATTTCTGGGCTATCTGCTTCTCAACAAATGGCAAACAAACATAAAAATGTAACCATTTTGCACACTAATTGGTGCTCTAGTTCATCCCACTGCAACGGCATTTTCTCCTTGACTGCATATGTAGCCTTTCTGACCCTATAAGTGTATTAAGGAGGAAACTGTTAGATCTCTAACCCCATGACAAATGTTTCCTGTTTATAATAAAGCCGTAATCGAACAGATACTCTGAGCTATCAGTGGAAATAAAAGTAAACTTTAGTGACTTTAGTCAAACAACTTACGCAATATTTAAGACCAATTTTCTGGCCTTCTGTGGCTGGAAACTTCACTCATTGTCAGCAAATATAGGTTCCATGTTTCAGTTTCAGAGAGCGTCTATTCTCTCAGGAGTTGTCTGCTAAAATGAATGGCGAGTGAGACGAAACAACTTCTCCAGTAAAAAGACAGAAAGAGAATGAGGGATGCACAAACGTTGTTGAGAAGAGCTGTGGGTGTATTAAGAGCATATCATGAGACGAGTAGAAGAAAGGATATATTGATGGAAAGTTAACGTAGATATAATCAACAAAGAGATGAGTAGAGAGAGAGAGGCAGTGAGAGGGTGAACAAACTCGAAGGGAAAAGAAAATGGATGGACAAGAAAGAAAGACAGTGAATTAATGTAGGATAGAGAGATAGATAGAGAGAGAAAGAGAAGAAGGGAGTTGATAAAAAAAAAAAAGCCAGGAGGACTGCAGGAATCCTGAGAGGATCTGTCAGCTCTCGTTGGCTTTGATTTTAATGGAAGCCAGCGCTCCCCTACCTCTAACCCATTTGGCCCTAATTCCAGCGCTGCTTTCCAAACTTTTTAAACTTTAATGGCCCCTTCTTAAGTGCCAGCTGCTGACAACATTGATTTGGCTTTAAGCCTCGCTGTCCTGCACGCCTTTATTTTCTCCTGCAAAATCGACAGAAACATCTATTTTCTGCCATCCTCCTCCACCTCCTACTCATCCGATCCTCCTTCTATCCTCCCTTCATCCGCTCTCCTCTGTTCATTTGAGGGTGTCAGCGGTAAGGGGAAAGCTTATATGAGAATGGATGAAAAGGAACGCTATTTGGATAAGCGGTTCTTTTTAGGGGTGTAATGCTTGCAGGTATTTTAGCCACTTATTGCAAACAGGCTGGGTTGGGAGACAGAGAGGGGGATACTTGTGAAGATGTTTTTTGGTGACACATGAATGCAATGATGTGGTGTTGCTGCCGATGTTCACACACAGTGTCGTGTCATCTGCAACTTTCTCTTTCAGTTTGCTCAGTATCTCATGAGGCAGCAATTGTTAGAATAATTATCTGCACCCAAAATTCACAATCACATGAATCATGATGCGCAAAAAACTGTAACCCGGAGCTGCTCTTTGTGTGGTCACAGCATCAGTTGGGTATTTTAGAATTATAGTTATTATATGAATAGCTTATGAATAAAAATGCTTTGGGGGGAAATCAAGAGAAACAAGTTGATTTAACAAAATTCTTAAAACCTGTAACATAATACAAAGCATGACATATAGAAGTAGATGTGTTTGTTGTATTTGAGGGTGTGCTTTTACAGGGAGAAGTGAAGGAGGAAAGGGTTTTAAAAGAGTGTGTTGCCCTTCTTTGGTAAGTTATGGTTATGGAAAAGGTGAGACTATTAATTGCAAATGCAAATATCATATTATGACATCCAATATCACAATCTAATGGCAAACTAAGCAATGTGTAAGAGAAGATGCTCTGGTTGAATTAGATGTTTGTGGCAATGACTCATACACTTTAAACTCATATAGAGTGGTGCCAAGCAAAGTACTGTGTATCCTTCTTATTTGGTGTTTGTTAAGGCTTGACAGAGCTCTCACTCTTTGCTGTTTAAAAGACAGATTAACATCAAGTCTTAATTGAATATGACAGTTTGATTGTATTAGTTAATCACATCAATGGGAGTCTCGAGCTCACACACACATTTCCCATAGGAAATTGTAATTATTTGCAGCCGTTCTGAACACATTTACCCATGCTGATAAGGTTTCCTGTGCACTTATTAAGTTGTACCTTAGTGAACAGAGGATTCCTTTTTCTGTATATCTGGAAAACAAGGTTGATCCCTCAATGTCTCAAGCCTTGCAAAAGTCCTGCACAATCCTTTTTACACCCTGCTGCATGCTATTGTTCACCAACAATAAGGAGACATCTATTTATGCAGGGATGAAAGAGAGAGAGAGAGAGAGAGAGAGAGAGAGAGAGAGAGAGAGAGAGAGAGAAAGAGAGAGAGAGAGAGAGAGATGAACAAAGAACAGAAAGAGACAAAAGAATACATGGAACTGAGAGAGAGAGAAAGAGAAAGAAAGACATGACAGAAAAGAGGTAAAAATTATAATCTCCCCTGCCCTCCCTTTTTCCTAGGGAAGTGACAGCCACAGTGATGTATAACCCTGGCAGTGGAAAGTTAATTAGATAGGCTGGGTTACTTAGAGATGAAGGACTGAGAGGCTGAGAAGGAGAGAAAGAAGGAAGGGGATGAGAAGAAGATGTAGAAGGAAAAAAAAACTCTAAAAGAAGAAAAGAAAGGAATAGAAAGGAGGATGGTGAGGGTTGTGAGGAGTGAAACGAGTCAGGGAAGAAAGCAGAAAATAGAGATATAACAAGAAGGGAGGTAATAGGGAAATCGAGAGAAGGAGTGACCTGGTGAGGGGTAGAGGGGAAGTTTAAATACAAGGCAAAGGGCCTTGTTAAAATAATTTTTGCCTTGACACTCAAATACAGCATGCCGCAATGCAAAAAGGGTACCATGGGTATGATACACGACATAAATTATCTTGTCTCTTTCTGACAGTGGCACCCCTTGTGCTTGGCTCAAGGACACACTTTAACATGTCATGTGCGCTGCTGAGCAGGCGATTACATGTCTGCCCTCCATCAGCGAAGTGCAGGACGTAGACCAAAAGGACGGGATAAAAAACCTTGCCCAAAAGTAATTTGCACTTTTAAATAATAAATAAATTAACTTATTTGTTTTGTGGACAGCTTATCTTGTTCAGGGTCGCAGCGAGCAGGAGTCCCAGCATACAGTAGGTTAGAGGCAGGTCACCAATCTACTGTATCACAAGGCTAACACAAATAGAGCAATAAACATCCACACCTTCACATGCATGGGCACCTTGAGGAAAGCCATGACAGAAAAAAAGGGCCCAACTGGCCAGCAGTTATACCCAAAATAACAATGAATTCTCTGTAATTACTAAGTTGTACACTCAGATACTTTTTATTTGTTCCCTTGATTTATTAATTTGCCCCTGCAAAATTTCTCACTCATATTGATTATTCCCTTTTTCATCGCCCTTTTGACTGCAGTTATGTTTTGATGTAGGACTGAGCTACGCTGTCATCCTTTAAACCATGCTGTCTGTGACATCCTTCAAACATATTTCTTTTGGAATAGGAAATAGTTTTGCTGTAAAAACCTTGACAATGTGGATATCATCCAGTACATAAACACACAGAGTCAAGGTTCCACAGTACTTGGCTTTCTCAAATCGGAAGGTTTTACATCACACATTAAGGTAATAATAAATAACATATGTAAAAAAGATTAACAAGCATGTAGGACTAAGGATTACAAATTCTAAAATACTTTGACCGATTAATTGTAGTTTATGTAATTTGTTTAGGTTATTGGTGAGCTAATTGGGTATTCAATAATATGCACCAAAGTACTTTTTTGTACTCTTTCAAGACAATTATTATTATCAGTTACTATTTAATTATACCCAAAGTAAAAAAAAATATATGTAAGGATTAATGCCCGAGGAGGTGTCCGTTATCAGGAATTACTGGAAGACATGGAGGGTTGCCTCTGCAAAGCCATTCATTTCTAATAATGGAACACATCGAACGGCATTTTCATGCGTTTTGCAACCAAAATCTTTTTCACAAGCCGTTCACTCCGTTTCCCTGGAAACCCTGAGGGTTTGCTAATAACTGGAACAATCATTATCATCCCAAAAGGTTCTTATGCAATGTAAACGTTGTTCACTAATCCAGCACATCGGACAAATCTTAGATAAGACTTGGAAACGTGATATTTCTAGTCCGCTCATCGGATAGAACCCTTTGGCTCAGCTATGAACCAGGAAGTTATGCTAGCAAGAATCAAAGTTAATAACATGGGATATGGTTGACAAACTATAAATATAATTTGAGAGTGTGTTTAATAACAAGACAAGCTAGCTATCCAACTGTGTCATTGACCTGAAATTAATATCAATATTTTCTCGAACAAAGAAGAGGCCATGTGTACTGTGGACAGCAGCCTGAAGTGCCTTGAGTAGCGAATGGGATATGCTTGTGTGTTACAGTCACCACCTTCTGGTGTTCAAAGGATGAGGCGTAGGTCTACACTTTGTTACAGAAGATTTTCAATTGTATTAACTTTTTTTATTTAATGTAGCCAAAGTTTTAATTTTATCGAAACTACTTAGTAGGTGTTCGTTATCAGGGATTTATGGATTAACTGCAATCAATCAGAATTGGGTATTCACTCAGACCATGGTATACATTTTATTAATGTACTATAATTTGTGATGCACTAATGTGGTCACTTTAATGTTGCAGCTGCTAAAGGTGGATCTTTTAATTAAATTACTATATATGCTGGGTAGTTATATCTGTAATAATATATTATGAATTATAAATTGAATTATTAAATTAACTAAAGTTGTCAGATACATGTAGTGATGTAGAGTAAACAATACAATATTGTGGAGTACTCATATTGTCAATACTCAAATACCTCAAAATTCTCCTTTAGTACAGTACTTGACTGGACTCGTGTTTAGTATTTCATTTTATTTATGACCTCACTGAATTAGAACTTTCTATGCTACACACCTTTCTGTAATAAACTGTTTACCACTCTGCCTGACTGCACATATTAATTATATGTTTGAAAATTCCACCATCTAGTCTGACATTCTGTCCTATTATTTTCTTACCACTATGCCAGAGCTGTCCAGAGAGTTTGGTGACCTCTGTGTGCTTAATTTAACTCAGACCTCCTGGTGTCTGGTCATATGGATGAAGTTGTGTATGAAGTGAGGCCCAGAGGATGGAAACGAGATAAGGAAATGTGAGGGAAGAAGAAGAGAAAAGCAGGACTGTTGTTTTCAGAGACTTCTGTTATTTGTGTGTGTGTGTGTGTGTGTGTGTGTGTGTGTGTGTGTGTGTGTGTGTGTGCCGTGTGTGTACATGTCTGAGGATGTGAGACAGTGTGTTTGTGCGTGTGACTGACAATGACAGTGATAGTGACGAACGCGAGGGGGCCATTCTTCTGTTAATTACTGAGTTAATGACACACTATGCTCCAGCGAACATGCAACATGGCAGGCTGATGCATACACACATACACACACACACACACACACACACACACAAGGATAATGGCTAAGTCTACTTCTGCACTCACACAATGTGGCAGGCTGCTATGTGAAGAGCTTGACAGTGAGATAGCAGGCTAACAATGATACACACACACACACACACACACACACACACACACACGCACACGCACAGCAGCAGCAACTGACAGGGAACCTCATCAAACCAGCTTTAATGAAGTCACTTCTCCCAAATAGAAGAGGGGAAGAAAGGAGGGATGAGAGGAGGAGGGCAGAAAAGGAGGACAAGGTCGCCTGGATTGATGACGCTCATTAGCCTAATAAGGTACTTTAATGAAGCGGGCCCAACACTATAGAGTGCCATAGAGTCTAAAGACACACACACACACACCTCACCGGTTTTGCTAGTTTGTGTTGTCCCTTGAATTTATATGGGAAAATAGCTATTTGTGTCTATTTCTCTCACAAGTAAATACCCACACCACAGACACATACATGAGCTGCACTCTCAGACATACGAAAACATACTGATCACTATATTCTCACAGACATTTTCACACACACGCACACAAACAAAGTGCCAGATGGAAACACACTCACCTCTCCTTCTGAGGACTGCAAGAGGAGGTCTTTCCTACAGGACGCAGTAAAGTCTCCCACTCCAGCATTGACCTCCACCCCTCTGGGGGCCTCAAGGGTCAGGGTCCGAGTCGGCGACTCCAGCCTGAGAGCCATAAACACACTTTAGTCATGCTGGAAGCTGTGGAAACCCACCTGCAGAGACATACAGTATGAACAGAAGCCTGGTTGTTCTGCTACCATGAGAGTATTACCACAGGATCAATAATGAGTTGACGGCGAACACGGTTCTCAAGCCACCTGCTGCTCAATCAAAAGCAGCAGAAGACTGTGGTTGTACTGTTAAAGCTAATATAACAGAGGGAAAATCAAGAATCCATAATTCAATGTTTAGTCTGCAATAAAGACCGTAGCGTTATATCCCCTTGAGTTACATTAGGTTAAACATTAACCGACAAGCTGCCTTTTGAATACACAACTTGAAACTGAAGAGTAAATTAGTAAGTGCTAGTTTTGTACATTGTACCCCTTTGAACTTCATCAATCCAGTTGGAATTGGATGACTCAAGATCTGTGAAAAGTGTGGACTGTCACAATTACTGCAGATTCAAATATTGGATACGATTTGATCCTTTTATTGAACTTGTTGATATTAGGCGTATCCATAACTTCCTAAAGGATCAGATTCCTAAGGTGCTCAGTGACATTATTATCATTATTATATTGGAACCTCTCAGGGTTTCTGGCTCAGCAACACTAAGTCATTTAGTGAATTGTTCACGGCCCAACACATACAACCCTTCATCTCACTGTGTAGACATATAATGGTTGATTTAGAGTGAACTGAACATGCTCACTTTTTGCTGACTTTTATTTGTCTCATTTCTAATCGTTTTACTGTGTTGCAACTCTTAACTTTGCCTTTGAGAAAACTTACAAGAATGAATATAAAGAATGACAATTTGTTATACTGCACTGCTCCAACGCGCTCTGGCCATGGTTGGTGTCACTCCCCTTGGAGCGTAAGGGGTCAATAGCTAAGTCTGTGACTCAAAGTTGAAAACAATATGAGATGATTAAACAGCTTGGTGGTGTTAGATAAGCACAGTGCTCCGCTCAAGGGCATGTTGGCAAGTGAAATTAAATAGAGCGCTTTCGGCAAAGCAGACAGAATTACAATTTATGAAGTGTAAGTATAACAAATTAAACAGCACGCTCACAACAAAGATCAAATAAGAAATAATGCTTTGCTATAACGTCACTTTTCCAGAGAAGCTTTGCTCAAGGGTACTTCAGAAAGTTGGTTTCCCATTTCCAACTGAAAGGTTGAAAGGATAAAGCATACAAGCCAAAAGGGTAGATTAACTGAATTCATAACGTCCATCCAGTCTGTGGCCAAACAACAGAGAGACGTAAACAAGCGTCAGTGCCTCAGCCAAAGGCACTTTGGGAGTGATCGTACCAAGCTTCCGTTGTTAATGTCTTTCACTTCAATAGAATCCCTATGACGGAGGAAATGTGTATTCCTCATGGTCCTGGCTGTTACTTTACCTCATTCCTGGTGTTTCTACTTGAATTTCTTGTGGGTTCCCTGTTTGTTCTCTCTCACTGTCTGTGTATGTTCGTCTGAGCGTGGAGCTCTGTCTTACACCTGCAACCCATCCTCTCATCAAGCTCTTGCAGTAGAATTATCCCAACTCTTCATTCCAGTCTTCGCCTGATCGTTGCGTAACCCAACGTGGTGCTAATGGAGTGCTAAAACTCCGAGCTTAAGCTCAGTATTTTTTCAGGTTTACCTGAAAATGGTCTAACCCTGGGTTTACCTGTGCCTAAAAGTTAATTTCCGTCCCGTGATCTCCGTCTGCCTGCCTCGCCCAGCGCCTCACCAGTCAGCCCAGCACACTCTGCATGCCCCGCTGGACCGGAAAACTCTGGCTAAGCTCTCCAAACCTCATCTCACCCCTCAATAAAACTGCAGTAAACAGTTCCCATTATTTGTCAGAGTTCTGCTTTTGGGTTCAACCTTAACGCAGCACTATTTTCCTCGCAGGCCCTTTGGTAAATAATCATTTCTTAATTTCAGTGTTTCGATCTAAAGAACCAAACATTAGCAGACAGAAAAAAAGCTCCCTTGGAAGTTGTTTTCCCCGGCATAATGAACATGCACAAAGAGATATTTCTGTCTCAAAATCGCTCCTTTTCTGCTGCTTTTTTTTTTCAGGGTATTTACGCTATTGGAAAAACGATTCATCCCGAGAAGCCATTTAATTGAGTGTTGCGTTTTTAAAATACGTCTTTTTAGCGAAAACAAAAGTTAATTCCATTCATTCCAAACGCAGATTCATTGGATTTTAGACTTTTCTTTCATTAAGTTGCAACAAGCTGAAGTAGAGCATATTACTAGTGACGACATAATGCCACTTGATTTCAAGAAACTGCTGGAAGCGGGTTTGCATCAGAATAATGTCATCTCACCCTACTAATTTGCTACTCCTATTTAATTAAAATGGGAGTTTATGAGTCAGTATCAGACTAAATGACTTAAGCGGTGCAGTGTACTTTGTTCGGTGTAATGGAAGGACCTTTAAAAATCAAACCATTTCCTCAATCAGCATGTCTGAGTTTGCTGTTTGTCAGAGCAAACTGTGGTATTTATTCTGGGTTGGAGGTAAAGCTACTGGAGGGGTAGAGGAGTCGTGTGGTGGATTAAAGGTGAGGGAAGGTTCGCTGCTGAGCAGCGCTGAGCATCCAAGTGATATAACAAGTGCTGGAAGCAGACACTTCACATTGGGCCTATAAAAACAGTGTGTATGCAGCAGCAGTCAGAGGTTAGGAAGAAGAGAAACAAAGACAGACAGACGACTAAACAGAGCACAAGACAGAGTTTGAGGGAACAAAAACAAAAAACTTGTCCTATTATTTATTATACTTTGCATGTACAATGGAAAGAGAGAGAGAAAGAGAGAGACAGAGAAAGAGAGAGAGAGAGAGAGAGAGAGAGAGAGAGCGAGAGCTTGCTGGCTTAGTCATCAGCAGTGATGTGAGGATCTTCGGCTGGTTTGACAGTTGAGGCAATTACATTGACGCTGCTGCAGGCTGAAACCAGCTCTGATGGGCAGACACACACATACATACTGACTATCACTCTGTCTATTGTCCCTCGCTCTCTATCTCAACATCACACTCCCTGTCTGCTTTCACCTTTGTTTAAACTGACCGGTCCGCCACAAACGTACCATTTATTACTTGCTTTACCTTACCCATTATGTTTTTTCTCATTTTTAAATTGCCCATAGCATATCTGCACATTTGTCTGGTGGAAAACTCATATCTACAGGATGTCAACTATGCAGTTACACGGTTTGACCACCACACACATTTTCTATTTATTTTTATTTGGCTTAAAGAGGCACTCAACAGGTGACAACCTCTGGTTCTAAAAAGTGCATTCTTTCTAATGGCCATAAAGGAGTGACTCCTCTGTCTGTTTGTAAAGAAGTCTATGAGTAAATGACCCTACTTCTCACTTGATTTATTACCTCAGCAAACATTGTAAACATGAGTTTATAGTCTCAATCAATCAGTGTCAAGTCTTCTTCATTACAGCATGATGTTTATTTAATAAATTATGTCAAATATATAGTAAAATAGACCATACAGCATTCTATGCTTTAGGGAAGGGCTACCTTGTGATTGACAGGTCGCTACCAGGGAGTTGTCTGGTCTGGCAGTTGTCCATGTTTTTGTCTTAAACTTTCACACTTCCACAGAATGTTCTCAGTTCATGAAATTTAATTGTAACCTTTGGGTTGCCTAAAAATGTCTTTGCATTTGGTTGTACTTAGCTCCCCCCTCTCGGGTTACTTCTGTTTGCCAAAAACCAAGATGGTGACGGCCAAAATGCTGAACTTGAGGCTTCAAAACGGCAGTCCTCAAAACAATGGGTGACATCATAGTGACTTCTTATATATGGTCTGTGCACTCAAAGAGAAATGTAATGAGGAGCCGGAGGGAAATGTAAGTGTCCGAGTGGGAGATTCTGTAGCTTGTATGATAATGTGTTCAATTCCTAACCACACGGAGAAATCAATTCTGTCACTGTCAGTATAGTTGGCAACAGAAAAACCCAAGAAAAGAGCTGCTGTGTGATGCATTGAGCATGACCAGGATGAATAGGTTTCTTAATAAAATTGCCATGAACATCGATTAACAGCTGAAAAATTGGGTTTGAGGTTTCAACTTGATTAACTTTGGATAATTTATGTGTTAGACGATAGTCTGGAGGCCGGTGTTAATGCTGTGTACTTTATTACTGTTCTGTGAATGATGATGTTCTTAATTTATGAATGTGTCTGTTGCTCATGTACTTGAGGTATCAGCACTCTCAAATGGGCCTTTAGAACTACTTGTTAAGTTGGGAATTTGAGAGCAATAGTGTCTTTTGACAGAGAATGGGTATCCTCAGCTGTAATTTGTGTGATTTGTGTTTAATTCTAATCATCAAATGTTATGATGCCAACATGCTCAACAAAGACATATAACAGGGTAAACATTACCTGCTAAACATCAGTATGTTAGCATTATTTTTGTAACATATTGTCATGCTTATATTAGCATTACGCTCAAAGCACCTTCGTGTCTCAGTGCAGCCTCAAAGAGCTGCTGGTATGGCTTTGGACTCTTTTCTTGTTAGTATTGTTAGTACAAGCACAAGTTGCTTTAGATCTCAGCACTGGTTGAGGTGCATATTTTTTTAAAATAAATTCCTCCTTAATAATAAGGAATACCACTTATTCTAATAAGTAGTAAGAAAGATATGACAATGCTGGTCAGTTGGTCAGTCCAACACTTTGGTCCAGACATAATTATCTCAACAACTATTAGATGGATTGCCATTCAATTTTGTACAGACATTCACGTTCCTCAGAGGATAAATCCTGGTGAACCATGTTTGTGCTTTCAAGCGAAATGTCTCTACAACTATTGAATGGTTTGCCATGAAATTGGGTAGAGACATCCATGTCCCCTCATGATTAATTGTAATGACTTTGGTGATCTCCCTACTTTAAATTTAGTGCCACCATCTGCTCAAAATTCAATTTGTCCTATACTTTGGCTTATCAGATACTTACAGAACTAAATGGCATTCCCGTCAGCAACAGCTGTACCTTGTCTTAAGTGCTAAGTGGCACACGTTCGCTTCCTATCAGTATTATTAACATTGCCATTTTGAGCATGTTAGCATGCTGACATTAGCATTTAGCTCAAAGTGGAACCCCAAGCGGACTCTTTGTCTTCCAAAACGTTCACAAACATCGTATCTCCCTCTTTCATGGCAGTGAACTGAGGACCATATTTCGTGACTATCAACTGTTAAAGTAAAATACATGAAGTACCATTTTACAGATACAAATGCTCAGTGTCATGTGTACAGGCTTTGTTAGACACATAGTGAGAGTCATAAACAAACATATTTACACACACACGCGCACGCGCACACGCACACGCACACGCACACGCGCACACGCACACACACACACACACACACACACACACACACACACACACACACACACACACACACATACACACAGAGCCACATAAAGTTTCTGGTCAGGCCTCTGTGTGGTTCTCATTGTGCAGATAGCAGGAGTCTGCAGCTGAGCCGTTATCTTTGCAATTGATTATTATTAGAGAAAAATGTCTTCCCTCCCTCTCTGCTTCCAATTCTTACATTATTCCTCTCTCTTTCTCACGCCAACCATCCTACACCCCCTCCCCTCTCTCATAAATCTGTTTTGACCTTCAGTTGCGACAAGGCCATTTTATACAACGCCATATTTGTCCAACCTGACAAGATAAGCAGGGCGGAAATACATCAACATGAAATGGTTTTTATCTCAATTCATTTCTAGGGAAAAACAGAGAAAGAAGGGGAGGGCCTAAGATATTCAAAATGAAAAACAAGACAGAAAAGAGGAAGAGAGGAGACTCATTCTTGCACATTTCAAAAAAATTATTGTCTAAGAATCCTCAGATATGCATCCGTCTATATAAGCAGGGAGTTACAGCCAGAAATTCTATTTTTACCGTGTGATTATATGTCTTAGTTTGATTTTAACTCCAATTTTGTCATAACTGCTACTGCCTACTGTATATTCAATGAATGCATTCCTAATTTCCATTATGTTGAAATACTTACTTTGTGTCTTGCCTATCAGGCATGACAGGGTTTGCAACTCTCAACAGGGCTTCTGGGGTTAGTTTGTAGAGCTCAAAAAATAAAGTTGTTCAATTGACAAATACTTGGCCCTGAAGTTGGACCTAATCTCATATAAACCTATTTCAATTTCGTCATTCCTACCTCAGTATGAATAATATCTGTTGAATATGCATTTAGCTTAGGATTGCTAAAAACATTTTAATATTCCTGAGAAGTCCATTGACTTTTGCTTATGCGACACTGCCTTTTTCCGGCAGGTATATTGTACTGTCAAAGAAGGAAAAGCACAGGTGTTAGTAATAACAATAACAATGGGTACATTCTATTCAAGTGTGCCAGAGAGCACTAACAGTGAGCCAGCATGAACATACCAAGACCCTGAAAACGAAGCAGCTAAATGGAATTCAGCCATCATTCATTTCATTATTTACACTTGTGCTTTTCCTACTGCATACTAAATCAGAGTCCTTTTCAGTTATTTTCTATCGCTTCCTGGGCACTCATAACTCAAATTCTGTTACAAGAATTTGGAGGAACATTTTGCAAACACCATTTTAAGGTTCTTTTCTATTTCAAGTATTATTTTCTAGCTCCTGATGTGGCATTTTGGTTGCAAAGGCCAAGCATAATTTTTAGAATCGGGGCTCGTGACATTTTAAATAAATACCATATGGCCAAAACATCAGCTCTCTCCTTGTGTTTTCAAAGTCAGCTTCGAAGTGGATGAGGTATTTGATGTAGTTTATATTTTCCTTATCCCTCCTTATTTCAAAAGTATCCTCATTCTTTACTTTCAGGTTGAGAAGCTGATGATTTTGTGTACAGTCATTACCTTAATGTGAAGCATGGCAGATCATCTATCTTGTGTAATTCAATGTGGTGACCTGCACCTTTTATATACTGTCCAACACATCCTTGCATCCTCTGGATACCGTTATGGGGGCATATGGGAAGTTGTGCAAAAGATCTACCCGGAAATGTCTGGGCTTTTTACTGTGATTTATATTTCCCAGAAGACTTGGCTGACATTCATCCTGCCCTTTTCCTCTTCAGAACCATTGAAAGCCACACCACCTTATCGCCACCTTGCCATTTGGGACGCAAACCTTTAACCTTTTCACGCTAAATGCTCCGTCACCTGCCTCAGTGCCCCCAGTGCCACCGTCAAACCCCATCGATGAGCACTTTGAAAAATGTAAAATTTTGAAAAAGTGATGCTGAGTGATGCATTGAAACAAGGCTATAGACAGGAAAATTGACAGCCTTTGACTTTTAGAGAGTTAAATCAAGATAGAATGCAGAAATATGGCATTTATAAAGCATCCTGTCTTTTGCAGTGAGACTGCGTCTGTGTAAGGGGGGGAGGGAGAGATGTGAGGGGGGAGTGGGGGGGGGTGATGCTGCGTGTTTAAATCGCCCCATGAATCCTGCAGGTGTAAAAAAAAATAATAATAAAAAAATAAGACTGAAAAGAGAAAGCCTTGGGCTGTTTTAAAAAGTTGTAAAAGTCCCTACTGAGTTACTGGGGTGGGACAGAAGAGAGTCAAGGTACATTAGAGGTTTGCCTTTCTGGAAAGAAATTGTATGTGTGTGTGTGTGTGCGCGTGTGCATTTATGTGTGTGTGTGCCAGAAAGAGCAAGAGACAGAAGTTTGTTGTTAAAGATGAGGTTATGACCATCGAAGAGTAAATGTTGTACCTCAGCAACTCTGGTTGCTTAAATTTGAATTTCAATCAAGAAATCTGTGTGTGTGTGTGTGTGTGTGTGTGTGTGTAAGCATCACAGTGTGTGTGTGTAAGCATCACAGTGTGTGTATGTGTGTGTGTGTGTGTGTGTGTGTGTGTGTGTGTGTCTGTGTGGATGCTTGTTGTATATAAGGATTTGGCCTTGGATATTGTAGTAGGAGTAGTATGTATAGTATGTATAGTATGTTCATCAACAGTCACTTTATCACACACTTCTCAACAATTTGTGTGTTTGTGTCTTGCCACAACATTCAACATCCCGTACATCTGTTCACCTTTACACAACACACTGCTTGATAAATCCCTGAGTTACTCCAAAACGACTTTCAGAGGCTCTCGGTGTCCTCCTCGCTGTGAAATGTAGCTGAGGAAATGGCTAATGGCAGAGTGCGTAAGGAGAAAAAAATGTCAAGCAATTTCATGCCTTTGTGCATCCGATGGGGCGCCAAGCTGATAATTTAATCAGTAGCGAAAGACTAGCTTCACTCCTCCACAACTGCAGCCATTTCATCCATTGTTCATTGAATTGTTTTTGCTAGAAACGAGAGGAACACATGTGAAAATTCACAATATTGTCTCTCGTCCACGGGTGAATATGGTAAATACATGGTACACCTTCATTTGACCAGCATATCTTGTTACAAAATAACCAACGTGTTCTGTTGTCTGCATCTTATTATTTCAAGGATACATCACTTGAAACCTTGACGAGGTTTGATAATGGGATCTAATTATTACCTCATGATTTCCATTTATATTCAGTATTTAATTGAAAATGTCTGGAATGTAAAAGATTGAAACATTAAAATAATTTTAAAAAAACTAGAGCACCTCCATAAAACTCTATCTCTCACACAGACTATTTTTGAAAACTGAAGCAAAGTTAGTTTTCTTGTGTAACTGTCCTACATCTACATCTTTTGAAGGCCAAAAAGTAATTTTCCCCATGAGGAAAAGACTCATACTACTGAACTATTTCAACACCAAGACACAGGGTTGTTTGCTGCATTCAAACAGAGGAAAGATAAAGGATCCAAAAACAAACAAAAAAAAAAGTTCACATGAACAAATACGGGCAAACAGAGAAAGGTATATGTGTACTTGCTTTGCTCCCAATTGTAGATACGAGGTCAGAAAAACAGCGGGGCAGTCTATGCTTTGCTTCATTAGCATTGTCTCAGTATTCCAGAAAGCTACCTGACAGAAAACACATCTGAGCAGAGAAACATTAGAGCTTCCTCACAAAGACAATAAAAAAAAACAGTGCATTTAGTCTGTGTAGTGTGTGCGCTGTTTTTACCCATCTGCAGCTCACGCCTTCTGTAATGCAACATCGCTTTTTTAATGATGTGATAAGGAGCAGGCAGGCGTCAGAGAGTTGGAAAACTAACCTTTTTTAGGTGTAAGAAGTCAGACATGAAGATATTCATTTGGTGGAAATGATACTCAGCAAACCCAAAAGTCCGCGTTTGAACAAGTTCAATTGCTTGCCTAGCTATCAATCACGTTGGCAGACTCGAGGCTCAGTGTGACACTGGTAAGACACATCATCTTAAGAGGCAGCAACGGGACCCCGCAGCATAAATGACATCTGTAGCAACTGCATTGCACTCCTTGTTATTTAATATGCTTTGCAAATGGTGCTATCTTATATTTTTGTAAAGATTGGATGAAACGTTAATGATCCCTGTGGGGAAGATGGGTATTTGCAGCAGCACAGAGAAGGATATAGATAAGAATATAACAAATACAGAGTACTAAAGATGATTCGATAAGTAATTGGCACAGCAGAACATGCCGGGATTAACACAACAGATACAAAATAAGAAGACAGTGTGTCCTTGCACAGAGATTTACAGGTTAGAAGCGTATCTGCAAGCGTGCAACTTTAGCAGTTGCCATTATTAGTAATACAGATGGAAGAACATATGTTGGGAAATGAGATTGGGAATGTCTCTCTGCTCCCATAAAAACTGATGAAGTGCCCCTGGGAAAGGGACCTTACCTCACTGTTCCACTTTAATGTACAGAAAACACTGCTTCCGCTGCATTTTGTACTGATGATATGAAATAAGCTTGTGACACAAAGTGTGAGTAAAAAAACAAGAAAAACAAAACGTAGGCAACATGAATCAACAATAGGAAGCCTAAACCAAAGATAAATTGAGTGATTGTACTATATTTTGCATTCAGTCCAGGTTACGGTATTTTATAAGGATTTTCTTATAAAAATCTTTAGTTTTTAATCAAACTTTATCAAAGAAGAAATTGTGTGATACACAGATGAACAAATGAATACTTGGACAACATAATGCAGGAGAGGAGGAAACCATGTTCGTGAAATGAGTCTCGTAAGAAAAATTCCTCTGACCATGCACACTAAATCATGTTGACTTCCTCTAATGTTTGGTCTTGCTGAATCCTGTACAATGTTACCTTTGTCTGAATAAAACCTGGCCTAATTGCCTAAAATAAGGCATTGTTGCCCACCTGGATATCATCAAAAGACGATCAGAAGGCTAACAAACCCCTTTTTCTTTTGAACAAAAACATGCAAGCTACTAATTGAAAGAAACAACCATTGGGGATGACCAAGCCAAGGTATGAAGAGAGAAAACAGCTTCCCATCGGGGTGCACATTTTAAGCTAATGCTTGTCCTGTGCACCATGCTCTGATCATTAAAAGTGTGACATGTGAGATTTTTGTCTCATTCCTCCTTAGAGTAGGAATAAAAATTGCCACAACAAGTTAGGGGCTCTTCGGGGATGCCTAACTCATTCTATTTTGGATTCACTCTCTGCACAAGTTAATTCTGTGAGCCGTCGATGAGGGGACTCAAAATCGTCCAAGACCCAGGTAGTCAAACATCCCCTGAGAACAGTTCGTAATTGACTCCCAGGATGAAAGAAATGAGCTTGTGTGATCGTGAGGGGAGATTGTGTGATACGTCATCTATTGAAAAATGATTCAAGACCACAGAAGATGTCTAAGGTAAAGAGTGACATTCCGTCGCCGTGACGACCCATTGATAATGGAAATAATGAATAATGTCAGTGAATGTCAGGTCGAAGAGATATCTCTGGGTAAGTGAGTGACTGCAATTTAACAACAACAATTGGGAATTTTATCTAATATGATATGCAAAAATGATGTGTGAGAAACAGGCGATGATTCCCGTAAACAGCTTCCTTTGTGAGTAAAAACATTGGGATGGTAGTTTTAGTCTAGGTCAAATACAGAAGCTACAAGACAAATTGGAACAATATGTGAAAATGAAGGGTAAATGCAAGGTAGACTGAATTCACAGAATTAACTGGATGTCCTCCCTGCCTCAGATGCACATCTGAGATTTAAAAACCAACAGCCTCTTAGCTCGTTCCGAGAGGCTAAAGAACAGTTGGCCTCAAAGGAAAACACTGCCATCGCTCCACCTTCATATGATCAGTGTGCAGCCTCCCCCTCCAAACAAGACGTGCCGAGTCCTGAGGCTGGCTCATTCGGCCCCATCTCCTGGAGAACAAGATCACACACAACCCACGCTCTCTCAATGATTAAGATGCCAAACCAAGAGCAGAAGGAGCAGAGGTGATGTACGTCTACAGAGCCTGGACACCAGATGAGATGCGCTCAATAACCAGCGAACTGCCAGATACAGTCTCACAAGAAGGGAGTGAAAGAAATCAGAAAAGACCTGGTAGTCGAGTCCTGTGATTCTGACAATGGGAAGTCATTGTAGTAGAAGGTCAAAGAAAGAATTCACCGGTCCTGTAGAGAACATGCACAAGTTCCCATAGAGCCAAACCCACACACCGCACTCCAACAAGTCTCCACCGGAGAGCATGCGGTCCTCAGTTGTTGTACAGTCCACCCAGTACCAGCAGGGAGCACGGTGACACAGTATGGTGATAATTAAATGATCTGTTCACCAACAAAAAGAGGCCCGTAAGATAGACACAGTAGCATTGCTAAAACATCTAGCCGACCAGGGCCTCAAAGTCAGTCTGATTTTACTTTAGTTTGTCCTGGAAAATGTAACTTTCGTAGGTCATGACATCTCTAACAGCAGTAAAACATTGAGCTCAAAAAGAGAGGAAACCATCCTAAAAATTCAAAAAACGTGTACCAAAAGACAATTAATGTCATTCTTTGGGATGACTACTCTAGACAGTGCATCTGTGATTATGTATCCCTAGTGGCTCCACTCTTGTCAATTATGCATGTTCATGGACTGAGACCAACTCACAATCTGACATGGACAAAAGACAATGACACAGCATTCGCTTGAGTAAAACTACTCTATGATTACTACACCTACACTGGGATTACCAGATCCAAACAGACTATCTACACAGACCGTAGATGTACTATGTGCACTAACCAGAATGTTGAGCTCTATACACACACAGGTGAAATCAGCACTTCCACAGCCAACAAAGGGCCAGCTGCATAACCTCAAACCAGCCATTACAGAAAGGTGCTGACACTCGAGACGGAGGTTCAAGTGTCCCGCTCTGCCCACAGACGAAGGGGAGGCCGCTCTCACTGTAATTAAAAAACCTATCGAGAGCCAATGGCCGATCCGAATCCGGGAGAGAAAGAAGATATTTTGAATAACCGATGAGAGCGTTCTTTTGTCTAAACATATTGGTTGGTGAGCTCCTGAGGTCGACACCTGACAACAGACCCTGATTTTTATGGGTACATCAGTCGTTTCCGCACTGATCATAAACTAATCCTTTTTCTCATTGCTATTTCTAATACAATCTTGACGCATCCTCTGAGTGCTTACTTTTATGATTGATTAAGCAGAATAAAACGAGGGGACGGGGGGGGGATTGTATTGTAAGGTAAATTCCTCTGATCATGCACAATATAGTTATGATGACCTCCCCTTATTTTTCATCATGCTGTGTCCTGTACAACGTTACCTTTTTCTGAATTAATTTGATCCGGATTGCCTAAACTAAGGCACTGTTGCCCACCTGGATGTCATCAGAAGGTGATCAGAAGGCTAATGAACCCCTTTGTCTTTTGAACAAAGACATGCAAAATACTAACTGAAAGAAGCAACTTGAGGGGAATGACAGGGGAAAGCACAGCTTCCTATCGAGGTGCACATTTCAAGCTAATGCTTGTCTTGTGTACCATGATCTGAGCATTGAAAGTGTGACATTATGTAAGATATTTTTGTCTGGTCAGACTGGGATTACAAAATTGCCACGACAGTGTACAGTAAATGTTTCAGGAGTGGATTCTTTCCCCTCTCCAGCAGTCAGACCACAGGAGAGGAGGAAGAAAAGAGAGTGAACCAAAGGTACAGCAGACGAAAAGAGAGATAATATAGGGTAGTTCACACCCTCCCCCTAGTGGACACCGAGAAGAAAGGAAAGAGGAATAATGACGCAACAGAAAAATGGATCGGGAGAAAAAAAGGGGGGGAAGCAGCAGAAAGAGAGTGTGATCGGAGTGGGGAAAGAAAAACTAAGCAGAAACAAATATAAGGAACACGATGAACTGCTTTTCTCTCTCACTTGGCCTCATTGCCTGTCCTCCTACAGTCGTCCTATCAGTGTGTCACCCATCCCTCCTCCTCATCCCTCACCTTCTGGCTGGATTCTGGCTATGCCCGAATATTGCTCACTCTTTATCTCCCTCTCTTCTTCTAAATGTTTGTACTTTGTATTTCTGATGGTTTAAAATCAGCTAAGGGTGCATCAGTTCATCCATCTCAACTCAAATGTGCTTTTTCACAAAAAGTCCTGTGTTTGTTTGAGTTTTTAAATCCTAATCTAAGTTATCTGTTTGCTGTTTTGCAGATTTCATTCAAAGCCATTTTCAAAATATTAGAGAAATGAAAGTTGATAATGGTCTTGATAAGTTTTACTGCAAATTCTCATTGTTTCATTTTACTTTCCTGCCTTAAACTTCTGCCTTTAAATCATATTTTCTCATAAATGTCAGCCACAATACAGCTGGCTGTGTCTGAGTTTGGATTGGGAGCATGTGCATGTGTGCATACGAGGTGTTTGAAAATCTGTGAGTGTGCTCCGTGTGAGTGAGTGTTTTGTTCTCTAATGTTATTTATCTGCTGTGATTCCAGTGTCTCGCCAAAACAGCCTCTAGCCATATGTAATAGTCTTTACCCGCAGTGGAACAATTGGCTCTATCGCAAAATCTGATATTAACAGCCGTCTATCTTTGAAACCCACACTCAGAAACACCCAACAGCTGAGTTCACACACACACACACACACACACACACACACACACACACACACACACACACACACACACACTTACATTTACACAAGGAACAGATGCGTGGCATTATGTCGAGACTGTTGAATATTAACTCGGTGTTGTTGTTTTCACATATTCCCCCTCAAGATGTGTACAAAAACATTCAATGATAAACAGCAGTTGATAAACAATAACAAATAAAGATAAACAACAATCAACAAAGACAAACAATAACAGAACAACAATGTATACAGTTTACTGAGGCTTCAGTCCAAAGCTCTGTGTACTAATTACAGAAACCATCTAATCACACAATGACTTGTGGGAGCACTTTGTTACATTGGAAAGGAGACATCAACAGTAACGTGCTAAGCGCTGCACATGTTTACTGCAAGCATTTGTCGTTATTACACAATTCATACCACTGTTGGTATTACATTTGAGAGCAACTCACACCAACTACTCTGTGGAGGATGCACGAGGATTCCCTTTACAGTGGATGTTTGACAACTTAGCACTTGGTTAAATTAAAAGGTAAGATTGTGGTTTTATTTAAATAAAGATAAAGTAACAGTTACTTAGAAAGCACAAGACGAGATGTGTTGCTTTTATATGCGTTCGACCAAAATCTCTATCGTTTTCCATTCCCTAACCAACCCTGCTTAAACATAGCTCAGGAGGGACTGAAGATGTGAATCCCAATCTCTAGCTTCAAAGTCCTGCCCTACCATCTATCCTGACCCCGTACCGAGGACTCGCTTTCTGTACGAAAAGGCCACACTTGCTACTCCAGAAAGAAATGCTGCCACTGAACATAATAAAATTAAATTACGTTTCCCTAAAAATGCAATTTGGTAAAAAAAAATTAGTAGTGCTAAATGTACGTATTTCGAGGAGACAGGGTTGGCAAGCCCATAGAACAGGTGCTTGAAGAAAAAGCCCCTTAATGTTGGAAGTCTGAGGTTTGCTCCAGTTGTAAACATCTTCTGTGCCTCTTCATCTTACCACATTAACAATGTGTGGCTTTATCTTTTTCTTCCTTCTGTTCACACACCGAAACTGAACTGTATAACTTTATAGCTTTGTTGTATAGTGATGCTTAATCTAGTTGCTAAAAGTTACTTGTACATCACAAGATATATTTTGTTTTCTGGTGCTCCTTCTGTGTGCTCTGTCTAAGATACCATTAGTTTCTTCCTTACAATGTTTGAAACAAAACTCCTTGCTAAAAGTTGTTATATAAAAAAAAAATAATATTTAACATCTTATCATGTTCTCACTCCCAACTCGTCAAAAAAAAACACTTGATCAGTGGCCCTGAACTATGACGCTCTAGGTATTCCTCTATCATCAGTTTTGGATAGGTCAGGGATGGTGTGTCAGTTTATGCTCCCTACATGCATAGTGTCTTTTCAAAATATATTTCACAAAGTGTTTAGGTCTACTTGGTAGGGTCTAGGCAACAAAAGTAACTGGATAGGCTTGGGTACAGATTGAGTTGAAATTCATATTTGTTGTACATTTGTTTTGTGAAAGAACGTAAGTTTTGTTTGGTAAATTCAAAAGTTACGTAACGAAAGTAAAGTAAAATAAGTCTACAGGTCAACATCGACTTGGTTTATACACGGGACACGAACAGCAGTCTCCTGTGTGAAAGTCCTGTGTTTGTTTGACCCAATCGTCTCATACAGACGCTACAGGGTGCCACGGTGAGTTGGTATTGGACGTTTAGGGCCACTGACCAAGCATCGGTCTTTGATGAGTTTGGACTGAGAACGGTTTGAATATCTGCAGGGTGTGTGAACATCACATTATCAAGTGTACTTTACCTCAGTTGAAATGGATTCCTTAAGTTGTACCCCAATTATTTACAGCAGAGCTGTTTTATAAAGGGAAATATAGATTTAAAATTAGGATTCTGAGTAGTAACCGACAATTATCAGAACAAGGCACAAGAAATTTGACCAGAACATCCCGACCAGCTTTTCTCCCTAAAATCTAGGACACTTACTTCCAAATGTCGACATCTGAGCAAAAGTACTACTTTAATGAGTAGAACATGGCAATCTAACAAATACACAAAAACACACACAGAAATTCAGATACATTATGGATCGTTCCCATAACCGGGCTCGCTTGTTATTCGCTTGCCTTCCCTCTCTCTCTTTGTTCTCAATGATTTCCCTGTGTGTCTAATCAATAAGAGACAGAACAGAGCAGGGCAGGGCTGATTGTCCTTGTTGTACCAAGGAAAAGAGAGGTGTTAGATGCATCAAAAATCCAATCGCAGGATAGCAAATTTTCGGAAAGTTAATGTCCTCAAAGAGCTTGGCTGTGGTTTTGGTTTAACTGACTGGTGAAACATACAATGTTTGATAGAAAATCTGTAAATATATTGAGTAGACACATAATTTTGCTGTTATGTAAGGAACAGCATCGTAGACAAATAGCACCCTCTGAATTACAAAGACAGCACTGCCTTTGCAGTGATCATCATGAAAGGAATGAAGAGAAGGAGATGAAAACACAATGTTGTTTTTTCTGCCAAACTTGCAATCGATCCTGTATCAAGTTGAAACTAAGTATTAAAAAAGCAGGCGATGTGCAAAAACCATAATGCAAGAGATCTGCTATTGTTTAATGGGAACTCTAGTGGGAAGAGAAACTTTTCCCAAAGGCACAGTTCAAAGAGAATGTGGCTCTCTCTAAATTTTAATGATTTCCAATTACTTTGACACAAACCCCAACTTTTTAATCAAAAACCAGCTAGGGGCGGGTTTACTCTCTGGGTTTATAGAAAATAATTAGGTGGTGTACTTTGCCTTCCCACACCATATCCCATCCATCTGGCTGCTTCACAGAAAAAAACCTGGTTAAATCAGCTCCGCTCTGAGATGCCTTCAAAAATTGGCGTGAGAAGTGGGCTTAATTGATCACATTGTTGTTTCTTTCAGGCATTGGAGGATTGTAACCTCAATCAAAACTTTAATGTCAACTATACTTCTCTAATGTGAAGGTTCAAGGCACTGTGGATTATTTGTTAAACCTCTGACTTTGGGCCACTTAAATATTCAAGATAACGAGCGTGCCCTGTGCGTAGAATACATATTTGTTTACGCTTCTTGTCTGTATCCGTTGGTATATAGCTGAGCAGAAATGCTATGAAATATCATTAGTGAAAAAGAATGTTAAGTGATAAAAGTTATTTTCTGACCCCAACAGTTGTTTGGAAATTCATTCGGATTTGAGTGAACTGTTGGATGTGCAGGTAGGGAGGAGAGGAAAACGGAGACCACGGGGTGAATCATTTTCCCAATCCCTACTTCAAGGACTCATAAAATGTTACAGTCTGTAATTGGGTTAAATTGCAAGTACCCGTAGGACCCAGGACCATTAAGTCACATTAAGTCACATTAGCACTTTAATCATTTAGAGACCTACTACAGAGAAACGAAAAAACTTTTGGTCCCCACTTTGAATCAGAAAACTACAGCGTTGCATTCATTACATAGCCAGTTAGGACAAAGAAGGCAATATAGAGTACGATGGAGGTAGTGGATGAAACAAAGTTCTCTCAAATACTTTAATGTGTGCATAGAGGTCAGTCATTTACTTGCTGGGATGGAGAGATGAATGACAGAGACAAGGGCAGAGCAGGATGCCCTTAATTTAGTTTAAAGCATGGATCTCTCTCTCTCTCTCTCTCTCTCTCTCTCTCTCTCTCTCTCTCTCTCTCTCTTTCTCTCTCTCCGACTCTTAGCCCTGCCTGCTATCATTCTTGCTATTCAATCAGCTGCTGTTTTACACCTGGGACACCAGGTGAATGAATTTAACAGCTATTACCGGCCCAAGACTCACCAGCAGCACTAAAGACCTAGGCCACTAAATTAGACAAGAGAAGGACAGAAGAAAGGGACAAAGACAGACCAACTGACTCCATCAAAGCTTCTTCCAGGGGATGACCTCACTATGGGATCTAGTTTAATGTGGGCATAAAAATAATGTAGAGGGACGGATACAAGGACGAAGAACATGAACAAATTCACCTTTGACTCTGTGACGGTTTTATCTCACAATGCTAAGCTTCTTGAGCTGGTATGACTAAAAGCTACATGAGTATACAAAAAAACAAACAAGATAAAACAGTGAAAAAGTGGAAGAAAAACACATTCTCATTAAGAGTAGTACCCTGAGGGAGTAGTTGTTGAGGGGAGGGAGGGTCAAACACATTCCCAGTCTTATAAATTGCTTTGTGTTGGTGGTTTTCCACTTGGGAAAGAATAGATGGATAAAGCAGTTCTCCCCAGCCAGTTACGGGGGTTGATCTAGTGGTGGTTAAACTGGGGTTTAGGGATCCCTTAGTGCTTTAACTGAGGATCCCTAAACCCCAAAGAAATTAAAAACTCTCGCATTTCACTAATGTATTAAACTAAAAGAGGTTTGCTATGTTTATGACTTTCCTGAAATCCATGAAACATTTGAGAATGTTACGGAGCAAGTTGCAATAACAGTCCATTCACAAAAAAAAAAAAATCAGCCACACGCAGTTACAGTGAAATAATTAACGTCTTCAAGAAGTTGGTGGTAACTGAAGCGCTTAAGTGGTGTTTCATATATTTTGGGATGCAGTCACTAAATTGCAGTGACAAGATGCAATGACAGTTGTGTCATGAAAAAAATGTGAAAACGCTGCAGTGCCTAGTGCATAAATGTGCACAGTGTCTCACTTAATGGGGATATGTACTTATCATTTATGCTGCTTACAGGAGTGGGAGGTGGATGGGGTAGCTACATCATAGGCATAATATGAAACTACAGCGAACGAAAAAACTGATGCTTCAAATTAAATGTCTAGTAAGATTTCCCTTTAGTCTAAATCATGCCAAAATGGATACACTTTGCAATTTGTTTAAATAATTACCTTTTGTGTGGAAAATGGTGTGTGTGTGTGTGTGTGTGTGTGTGTGTGTGTATTTCTTGTATAAAGAAACATTTTATATCTGGCACTGTATCTGAGGAAATTATTATCCCGAGCACCCTTTTCAAACCTTTGCCCTACAATATTTAGCCCTTTCTAAATAAAATCCTTTCCCATGCCCCTGAGTCTGATAGGGCTTCCAGTTCCTCTGCAGTCCTCTTTAACTTTTTTTCAGATGGAAGCATAGATAGATACATGGAAATAGAGCGAGGGAGTGGCAGGAGGAGGGGGCACAGAGCACAAATCCTTCTCCGATGCCCTTGCCTGTGTTAGGGCTAACTCTCCCCAGGGAGCCTCCTTATGACCCCAGGACTTGGATAGAAGGGAAGGAGGCACCGAGGGAGGGATAAGAGGATGAAAGAGTGAAAAGGAACAGGGAGATATTGACTGCACAGCCGCTTGTATCTCTCTGCTGTGGAGCCAAGCATCAGATGAAGTTGGAGACCTAAAATAACCCAATGTCCGCTAGCATAGTGTGGTGATGCTGCTGTGTGAGACCCCTCAAACTTTTTGGGTCAGTTAATTGATTTCCGTGTCTCTGGTTGAAGAAGTGTTTTGCAGTAGTGCTGCCACCGCGTATGCAGTCACGGACTAAAGTGGTCCACTGGATTATAATTTGTTATATTTAAAAAAAATGCTGTACTATCAAAGACGTAGGCATACTTGTGTATTAATACCTGTGTAATAATCATGCAAAAAAATAAATAATAATCACAATAGTTTTGTGTCTATATTTTGGTTCAGTGTATAATAGCCCCAGAAGACAGACCCCTTTTCTGTGGTCTTCTCCAGAGCCTAAAACAATCTCAAGAGAAATATGTCATTGCTGACTGTACTGCTTGATGGACAAGTGACCACTGGGAAACACAGTACCATAACACTAGAGCTTAACAACAAAGAGAGGCACAAAAAACAGAACCTTGAGGATTAAGAACTAGAACTGAAATATAATTAAAAGGAAAAGGATGCCGATTATAGCGGCATGAAGGCTGTCAGTCTGCCTGACTGTCAATCTAGCTTTCCGGCCACTCATCAGTCCTTTTAGTTGTGGTTAGTTTTTAAATAGGCTGATTGAAGTTCTTCCCTCTTTACCTCAATCTCTGTCTATACCTTTGGCAGCTTGCTGTTACTGTTTATTGAGTGATTCCAGGACTCATGTCACTCATTTTGCCAAAAATATAACTTGTATTTTTTAAACACTAACACATTTTCCTTTTCTTTCGACATCTCGAGTGTATTTCAGTGTGACACTCCTCTCTCTTGCCTCACTATTTGGGGACAGAAAATGAGAACCACAGCAAGAAACAAAAGTTTGACATTGTCATCTCAATAGAAATAGTCACATCCAAATGAAATGTTGTGGGCAAAGCATAAAATATGAAAGACAAGGGAGAGGTGAAAAGAAGTTGAAACAACAGATATGTGGTGTATCAACAAAAACAAAAATGCCAGTGTTATATTGTTTAAATATTACCAGTAAAGGATGAGTTGCATCAGAGAAAAGTAAAGGTGGTTAAGAAGCAAAAGTATTAGCAGCGGGAGAGAGAAAAAACACAAGTCTATAAATATTGAAGAAAGCCTGAAGTTGAAGCCTCAAATCACAATACACACGCAACACACAATCGTGGAAACACTCAAAGATCAAAGGTTTTGCGGTACCTCACAGATAACAGGTAACATGTTTTAAGATCTGTTTATAGCTCACTTTGTCCTTGATTTGGTCAAAATGCACCGGTTAGTTAAAAGCTGGTTTTGCTCTTGATTGATATTACTCAGGGCTGAGCGATGGTTTCATTCAGGCCATGTTTAGAACACTGCTTACTTGGAAAACCACAGGCTCCTCATTCATTTCAAACAACAACTGTGTTGGCACTGTGGATGTTTTTCATCCCTGCCTCAAAAGAGGAGACACTACGACAGTTTGTATTTGTGTCTGAAAAGGCTTCAACGCTAAACCCCTTGTTTCTGTATTCTCTCCCTCACCAGCATACTGATGCCCGATGCCCTTTGCATGGCATTGTTTTTGTATTGCATTATACCTTTGGTCTACGTAATTACTTTCCGTACACCAAATTATAAATGGTGACTGTCATTTAATTCTGAACCAAAACAGCATTAATTAAAGCTGCAGAGCAAAAAGTAAAAAAGTAATGATGTTTCCATCCGTAAATCTTCTTGAAGTGTAATCATTGATTAATTAATGTATAGATAACATAATTGAGCTGATGCCTGTTTTTTCTTTTTTTGCAAATTCATACTCATATCACCCCAAGCCTACAGAGTGCAAATGACAAGCCATCTCCTGAGACAACCTGTCTCCAATTTTGCGATTTTGAATGATTGTCAACTTTTCTTGTCTACCTAAGGCTGCATTCACACAGTTGTGGCTTCTGTAGGTAAAGTGCTGCCTCAGCCACATTTTGTACTGATATTGAAAAACTGTTTTTTATTGCTGGAATCGCTGTACCACCTACATAAGCTACTCCAGTCAGAGAAACATCCAACCACCAACTTTTCTACAGCTGCCTCCTCCATCTTCAGTCTGTTTGTTGTTGCTTTTGGTGTTGGTGTTGTTGTTGTTGGCTGCCTACATTTTGTCAATCCCCACTTCTTTTTTCATGTTATTTAGTCAGTAAACTGTCTGAAGGATTCTCTAAGATGTTGAGGTGTGCTGCTTGAAAAGATGCCAGGCACAACACTTTTTCCAAAGCGACTGCTTTCTGTCTGCCCCCCGGCCACCCCACGTACACTTTAAAGTGGAAAAGCAGTTTGAAAAAAAGCTGAAGAGTGTGAACACGGTGTTCAGTGGCGATCACACCGAAGGCTTTGAAAACGAACGGCATAGCGTTCCTGGAGTTTTCTCTGGAAAGCAGGCGTTTCTGTGCTACTGCAGCGTAACCCAGTTCTGCATTCACGTCTCTTTAACTTCTGAAAGACTCCTGGAGCTTTTTAAACAACAATGATAAAAATCTTCACTAATTCCCTCTCTGGTCACTGTGACCGGCACATTAAGCGTCTTCAATCCGGCCTATAGCTACGTCTACTTTGACTGAGAGCGAATGCAAATACAAATGCTTCAATGTTTGTTCTTGCTGCGGTTTGTGGGAGTGAAAGTGTTATTTTTATAAGTTTGTGGAGTAGTGTTTGATTCTTCAACTTGTCAGGCGCTTGTTCCTCACATTCCACTTGCCTGGTTCGTGTTTGCCCAAATATAACTTAGTGTAAAGTGTCTGATCCAATTGGAATTTCTTGACCTGTATTTCATCGTGTAAAGTGCGTTCCATCTATCTTTCTGTGTTTCCTTCTTTTCCTCTCTCCCTCGCTCACCGTTAAACTGTAAGATAGATCATTAGCTTTAAATGGACTTCAATCCGCTCATTACATGTCCCATTTACCTTCACTGCATAACGCTCTACTTTTCATAACGAGACAGAAAAAGAATGGGGAGATAGAGCCAGAGACAAGAAATGCACATGTGGGAAGATCTAGACAGAATGAGAACGACAAAGACAAAATTGCGTGTGTGAATAAGAGAGTTAGTCAACAAGAAAGAGTTAGGAAGTGAGGAGATGAGGACAAAGATACCAGGAGAAAAAATGAGACAGATAGAAAGATAGAATGTTCCAACCAGAAAGGGATTAAAATCTTAGGTGAATCAAGTGCCTGTGAATTAAGAAAAGAGAAGATAACCTGTACTTTAGTCTTCTTATTAATCCAATCTCTACCAGCATTGTGAAACATTTAATAAACCTCAAATTAAAAAAGAAAAAAATTCTCATGATAATGACTAGGCTTTTAGCCCGTTGTTTCTTTCCCTACCATTTAACAGCTAATGACTGACGACAGACAGGGGGAAGTATCTGAAGCATGTAATCGCCTTTTTATCAGTGTTATTTTTTATATAGCTTTCATTAACTCTGCAGCAGGTGATGCAGTGGAGAGGTCAGTGCAATGTGTGTGTGTGTGTGTGTGTGTGTGTGTGTGTGTGTGTGTGTGTGTGTGTGTGTGTGTGTGTGTGTGTGTGTGTGTGTGTGTGTGTGTGATGGTTTCACTTTATGCATGTCACTTGCTGTTTTTGATGTATTTCATATGCTTTGCACTGAAAAAGCTGTGTGTGGGGTGATAAGTGGTCTCAAGTCATGCATGCCATAAATTTGTGTTTTAATGCAGGTTTTAATCCATAATGCGTACTAGGTGTGTCAGTATATTTATTTTATGTTTGCACGTTCATGTGGATGAATTTTGTGCGCGTGCATGGTTAATGTATTATTTGCAAGGCAACTTAGGCAAAACTGACACATTGTGTGCTTTTTTAACAGCAATGATTTGTTTTATGTAACTCTACTTTTACTGAAAACGGTCTTAAACCTGATGAAAACGGCTGATGACGTGTGTTTGTAACAACAGTCACTGGAGTGCTTCCTTTTTTTTTCTCACCTCCACCGCGGTTTTCCTCGTCTTGCTTATCTGCACTGACCCGTCCACTGACCCAATGTTCTCGCTCCTCGTCCTCCCCGTATCTTTCCATCCCCACCTAACTCCACACATCCCTCTATCACTTCTCGGTTTCCTTCAACTAATCTCACTCAAGACGCCTCCTCCCTCTCCTCTCCTTTGATCCCTCAGCATGTATGGGGTCCTATTTCCTCTACTACCCATTTTGCTTCGCTTTCAACCATCCTTTTGTCTCTCTCTGTCCGACAATCTCATACCTCTGTGCACAATCATATAAATGTCTCTGTCTCTCTGAATCTATTTAACACAATTTTCTTTTCTTCTTAGGTTATTGCTTGGAATATTATAGTGAGAAGAGAAAGGGGAATACTGGGGAAAAAGAAAGAACACATTTTACAAATGTCCCACGCTGCATTCGAACCCAGGATTTGACAATTACAAGTCTAAGATTACTGAGCGAAAGAGGCACCCCTTAATCTTACTTTCCATACCCTTGTTGGACTCTTCCCTGAGCCACGCTACATATAAAACATGGGCAATGAGAATGAAGGTCGTGGGAATACGTGCAAACTAAAACAGCGGCACAAATGGAAGGAAGGTAGCCTTGGTTCAGGCAGTACGAAACAACAGCCAATAGCTTAAATTAATTATCAACTTGAGCAGGCATATTACTGAAAAAGAAAATTCATCTTCAGACTCTATTAAGGTGCCTGTTAATGTTTTAGAGAAGGATAAGCCATTGATGGCGCTGCTGCCAAGCTTGATGCGAGCTGATTATATGCATGATTGAATGAAGAAATTAAATGCTTAAGAAGAGTATCAGGCAAACCAGCGCTGTCTTACAATTTCTAACATTTAAAGATTCATAATGTCATGTGGTCAGCCATCAGCCTACCTAAACATTGTCTCGCAGAATTATCTTGCTTCTTTTTTAAGCCAGTCGATGAAAAACACACAAATCATGCCACTTTTTTAGTTGACAAGTTGTCCTTTACTTTGGTTCAGTATCTTAAATGTTGCCATTTCTTCCCTCAAAAGTAGGAACTGTGGCTATTTTGCACACCCGGAATATTTTCATATTTCTCGGTATCCCATTATTTGCTGCTGCTACAACTCTCAATCTCCCTGCAGGAGCCAGTTTGATTTAATCTATTCTTCTATACACTAACTGCCATCCCCTCCTCCTGAACTCTTTCCCTCCATCACCCTCCTCTGCCCCTCTGTCTTCTTTTTTTTTCTATCTTTGTATTGTCCTCTTCATCAACCCTTACTCCAGCCCTGCTTCCTCTCCCTCTATCCAGTCAATTATCTCTTCCTCCCCTTTTCACTTTTTTCTCTTGTACACAGCATTCCATGCATCTTGGTTTCCTACGTCACCTTGTCAGCTTCCCCTCTCCGCCTCCCTTCCTCCCTCCCAGTTTGTGTTGTCCTCCCTGGCCAAAAGCGATTTCAGCTAAATCCTGTCAGACAATACCTGAATGAAACTGAGACATTAGTAATGAAGGAACCCCACATGTGCATGACAGACACCCAGAACACGCTTCAGGAGAGGGGATGTGGAGAACAAACATACATTCAGCTGATGTAATCCATCCTATTGCAGTGACAGGGAAACCAACAGTCTGAGATATTGCTATTGTAAGCAACTTTAGATCAGACCGAGCTGAGCTTGCGTTGCGTTATTGAGGAGCTGCCTGTGGTCACAAGTACTCTGTTTAATACCTTGTTTTTTTCTACCCAAATTGTATAAATAACAGATAAACAAAAACATTCCATCAGTTATCGTTTGGATTTACCCTCATTACCTCACAACCATTTGAAGCAACTTGGTCTGATGAAGACTGTGTCTTATAGAATTCATGTACAAGCTGGAAAGGCAATACACCCTTCTCGTAAATAGGAGAAAGCGAGCAGAAACCGTGCACTACATGTGTTCAAGTGCATGTATTGGTGGAAGGCTCCACTTGGTTACAGCCTGACCCTTATACACTGAAGCCCAGAGGACTTTTGTTCCCTCTGTCAGGCCTGTCAGACTGCCAATCAGCAGCATACCTCTTTCTGCAGCGAGCTGATTATAAATCTTTAGCACACTGTACCACAGGGCTGGCTAGCTAACTCAGCAGCTCACATTTTTACTCAACATGTTTTTTTTTCTCCTAAAATTGGTATTTGTGGTGTTACTGTCTAAGAAATTATTCATAAGTACACACACTTCATAAATATTCTACCACAATTAAAATATTAAAAACAAGGGGAGCTTGTAAAGTGAGCCAATGTGCCAGACTGCACACACGTTCACGTTCACATTCACATTCACATTCACGTTCACACACACACACACACACACACACACACACACACACACACACACACACACACACACACACACACACACACACACACACAAAATAATTTAGAGTACTTACTTTAGGTCTTGGAAAGGTTCTGCCCTTACATGTGACGTCTCTACAGAATGGCTGAACACCACGCCTTCATTCCCTGTAGAAAGAGTAAGAGTGGAGGAAAGGAAGGACAATAAAACATATCCATCTTTTGTGTGAAAACCTGCACATTATTGCATCATACCTCTATTGTTGGAGCTGAGGCAGACACTTAAAATGTTTGTCACAATGCTTCTGTGTGACATACAAATTATGTTAGAATATATCAGTATTTCAGTAGCAATATACACGTTCACTGTTATGTTCTGTCTCTCACTGTAAGACAGCGTTGACTTGATTTTTTTGAAATAATCAATCAAAGGCATAGTCTTTTCCTAACCTAAAGTATTTTAAGAGACTTTTAACTACAAGTCAGCTCCCAATTTTTGCTGATTCTGTTCAGAATTTTCCTAAGTGGCATTACACTCCCCCAAAAACCCATTTGACTAATGCAGAACAGTTGCATACAGTATGAACATAATTGTTGGTAGAAAAGGTTGGCTCTGATATAATGCAGTGTTTAACCCCCCGTGTGCAGCAAGCACCCCTGCTTTAGCCTGCAGCCCTGAACAGATGCTTCGGGGGAAGTGCTGGTCATGGCACCTGCTGAGACCGTAGAAAGCGTGTTAGAACAACAGCACTGCTAAAAAAATTTAAACTGCACAAGAGAACCTTTCTCATTGGCAGGATCAGAGATGCAGTTGTACATCCAAAGGACCACAACTTGGAGGTAACTACTGCTATTATTAGTTGAAACGCATATTTCTGAGGTTTTTTCCGAGGCCCACTGAACACTGCACAAATGTGTGTCTGTGTAACTGCCAGCAGAAGGAAACAAGAGAAGAGAACAAGCTCCCAGTTCTCTCGACAATAGAGACGGCAGTTAAAGGTTTGTGTGTTGCTACGTTGGATTGCGTCTCTGTACAATGATCTTTCTCACTTTGTCAACCACCGGCCATGTTTGTTCCAGCTCCTGACTGCATTCCTTTTGGTTTCACTTCTATATTTACAATTGTCTTAGATGCTCTCCTGAGCACTGTGTACATGAAATGTTTATGAGCTGTTACAAGTGGCACCTTTCGTGGTACACAATACCCATGAATTGTTTTCAAAGCAGAGCCAGTGCATTAGAAACCACCACCCACTGAGTTTATATTTTCACAAATGGAAATCATGAGTAAGTAGGGGTGTGAGATAGGACAATATTAGAAAATGAACGATTAAAATATTTTCATCATCAGCCTTTACATAGAGATCATTAGTATCGTGTTCCAGTGCACACTCTATCAGTTGTAATTTTATGTTTCCCCGCTATATGAAAATATCCCCAAAAGCAATAAACTCGCTATCTCTACTTTCAGCAGCCAGAGTCAGGGACGACCGAGGATTAAAGATTGAACACCCCAAGACATCGCCACCTTTTAGGGTCTCTAGCAGAGACAGGTGGAGGAGAGACAGGCAAAGTGGAGATAACGTTGTTGCTACTGGTTACAAACGGGCTTGGTAGTGAACGACACGCTAAAATGCTCTTTTTGGAGCGGTCCAGTGAAGATTTCACATGGTAAATGGACCTGTACTTGTATAGCCCTTTTCTAGTCTTCCGACCACTAAAAGCACTTTAACACTACATGACATGATTCACACACTGATGGGAGGGGCTAAGGTGCCACCTGCCCATCAGGAGTAACTAACATTCATACAACACACCGTAGGTACAGCTACGGGAGCAAATTGGGGTGAAGTGTCTTGCCCAAGGACACATCGACATGGGCTAGCGGAGCCGGGGAATCGAACCACCGATCCTCTGATTGAAGGATGACCCTGCTCATCACTAAGCTACATGTGGTCGGAGGTGGGCCAAGACCAGCTTCATCACATGAGAGGTGAGGGCACCCGGTCGGTAGTCGTTGAGGCCAGATGGAGTCGTCTTCTTTGGGACAGGACCCAGGAACGACGTCTTCCACAGCACCGGGACTTCCACCTGCTTCAGGCTCAAGTTGAAGAGGTGTTGCAGGACATCAGACAGCTGGATGGCGCAGGTCTTCAGGACCCCGGGGCTGATGCCGTCAGGTCCTGCAGCCTTGCTCCAGCTGTCTCCTAACCTGGCCAGTCGTCACTGGAGGGTGGTCATGGTGTCAGTGGTGGAAGAGCCCCTTGAAGTTGAGGGCTCTGTGTCCATGCAGCTCACCAGGGGGGAGAGAGGGGGGAGGGGGTTGGGGGAGGCAGCAGAGGTGTTTGGTAGGTGTGGTGTGTGGAGGAGATAGATGAGAGCTGTGAACTAAACCGGTTGAAGAAACAGTTTAGCTCATTGGCCCTCTCCAGGGAACCCCCTGTTGTCTCCCCCCAACCTCGAAGCCAATTATCTGCTTCATCCCCGTCTACACCTCTCTCACGTTGTTCTGGGGGAGTTTGGCCCCCCCTTTCACTTCCTGGGCTTGTCCTTCAGGTCACGCTGAACTCTCCTGAGCTTGTCCCTGTCCCCAGACCTGAAGGCTGCTTTCATCTTGTTAAGAAGAACTTTCAGGTCACTGGTGATCCATGGCTTGTTGTTGGGGAAGCAGAGTACAGTCCGGGATGGTATGGTGGTGAGTTCACACAATTTAATATATTCCGTGATGCAGTCCGTCGTGCTGTTGATGTCCTCCCCATGTGGTCCACACAGCACATCCCAGTCCGTCAACTCAAAGCAGTCCTGCAGGGCGTCTTTAGCCTCCTGTGTCCACCTCCTCACAGTCCTGGTGGTTACAGGCGGCCTCTGCACCAGAGGAGCATACTTTGGTGTTGACAGGCCCAAGTTGTGATCAGACCTACCACGGGGGGGAAGGGCTGTAGCACTGTATGCATCCATGGCATTAGCATACAGTAGATCCAGAGTTGTATTGCTCCGTGTGGGGCAGTTGACATACTAGTGAAAAGTTGGCAGTGCTCTATCCAGTGTGGTGTGGTTAAAGTCTCTAGTCATTGCCAAAAATGCACCAGGATGCCGAATCTGCAGTTTAGACAGAGTGGAGTGGATGGTGTCCACTGCTGCCTCTGCGTCAGCTGATGGAGGAACGTACACAGCGACAACAATGGCGGACGAGAACTCCCTCGGCAAATAATACGGACAAATCCCCATGGCTAGAAGTTCAATGTCCGGGCTACAGAAACATTCCTTCTCACACACATGGCCGGGATTGAACCACCATTCGTTCACATACATTGCAATCCCACCACCTTTCTTTATTGTTCTCTGTGAAGATTGCTAAAGTTATCTAATGTAAAAAAAAAAAAAAAGTCTTTTAAAATGCTACATTGTTTGTCAGTAACCAGTCATATACCAGTCATGTTTTGCTTTAATGAAAACTCAACTAGTGGTATTTACTCCTGGTATACTAATTGGAGTAACAGGCGAATCAGCTGTAAAAGTGACATATTTTCTTTTTAAATAAGAGCTGTGCAGTGGAGCTAATACATGCTGATGTGAAGAGTACTTCATGTGGATTTCAAAAAGTAACTGACAAATATTTGGAAAAGTAACGGATACATATTTAAATAAACTTTAAGGTGTGAGGCAATTTTCCTCTATCACTTCTTTCATTTTCCTTAAATTGCTTTGTCTCTTTTTTCCTCTGCAATTATGCTCACCTGGCTTTGCTCAGACCTGTCATCTATCTGTCTCTTTTTGGCTTTCTTCCTCTCTCTCGCTTTCAGTTCCCACTGTAGCTCTCACTTGTTCTAACCTTTTTTTATTCTCGATTCAGCAAAAAAAAAAGCTCTGCTTGCTGACCCAAGTTTTGTTTGGCTGCACTAATCAGGAGCACTCTGTTTAACAGCCTACAACGTGTGTGTGTGTGTGTGTGTGTGTGTGTGTGTGTGTGTGTGTGTACTATAAGCTGTGTGCGTCCTCAAGTAACCTTGTTGCACAAATTAGTCTGAGCCCACTGTTCGTCCACCCCTGTATCAGCCCATCCATGAACCAGGAAACAAAAATCTGTTCCTCATGAATGTGGAAAATGGCCGTAAGCTTGTCAAAACTGTGACCTCTACAGTGATCTATACTGTATATGAATTTATAGCTTTACCACGAGGCACTGTTTTACGCTGGTATGATTGATACTGCCCTTTTAATCACAAATCAGACAGCGACAAATCATAATGACGTCGTTATCACGATTATCTGTCAGATATCTGGATGCAGATTTAATTTCCCTTCAGTATAGCATTCTGGGTGGCAGACAACAGACCTGTCTCACTCTGCCTTATGGAGGTCCTTACCAATTCATCTGTACTGCAAAAACATTTTGGAGGCATGGACATTGCCTAAATCAAAGAGTTTATATAGCTAAAATTAAAGATAAACAAACAAATGATATGTATACATTCAGTGTTGCTCAGAGTGACTTCTTAAGCTCTAACAAATGTATTTTCTTCTTGATAAACACCCATGTTTACTTGCGTCTTTTTCATCCCTGCCTTTTGTTGGCATATTGCTGCACATCTTTGCGTGTTACCACAACCTGCTGATCAGTGAAGTAATGTGAAAACCACTGGCAGAACTTTGTATTGTGTGTCACCCACATGAGAGCATGTGCATCGTTGTGCAAATGTATGAGATTAACAACATTTTGGCCCACTCATAAAGACAAAATGCTCTTCAGCATTACTAGTAGTCAAAACCTCCACCACAAACCTTTAAAGCAAAAGAAAACTGTACTTATAAACAACATGTTGGTCATTTTACAAGTATATAGTACAATTTGTGTTGTACTCTTTGTGCGTAGACCTACCTGTGACTCTCAGTTTCTCGGTGCCGATGCTGATCTCGTCTTCATCTGCAGAGAACAGAACTCTCTCTCCATCTGTACTCCTCACCTCAAACCTCTGACACTGAGCCTCTACCATTTCAGAGCCTGTAAAAGTAGGATAGGAGAGACAGAGGGGCACCGGGTGAGGATTTATAACAGAGGAGCATTCAAGGCACATAAAACGGTCCATCTGGTAGATGCTTCTATCAAAAGCTCCTTACAAAACCATTAGTGCACAAAGGTTTTATATTGAATGACCACTGAAGGATTTGAACTCTGAACCCCTGCATCTCTAAGTGTGGTCCTACTGTGACACCAGTGCAATATCAGTACTAATGTTGGGACCACTGCTGAGGTGATATGTAGTCATTAGGAGCATACAGGAAAACATTAATTTGCCTGTGGAACACCATAGACACAGACACCCCACTTATAATCCACAGAACAAGCTGTTTGTTGGAATTGCTTTCTACTAAAGAAACGGTCAATATAAAAACGGTTGACATTGTTCTCTGTGGGTTATTCAAAGTAAAGGGGGGTGGGGGGGTCTGTTTTAGGAGAGGATGTTTTTCTATGCACTGAATTCTATTATCTTCAATTGTAACTGGGTAGCAGCCTACATATCAGAGGGAACATCTAAAAACCTTAGCATACAAAACCCAAATCTGCATGGCCAGATACTACTAGAGGTGATACAAATGTTTTTATTTTTATTGTTACTTGGCTCTCTTAAGCAGCTTTCACTAGTTGGTTATGTAAAATCACTTTACATCATCCATTGATACTAGAAACAGACCTTAAATAATATGAAAACATTATAGATTGCAGATTATTATTCCATAGATTGTTTTTTAATCATGGAGGCAAAAAAGTGTGTGGGTAGGTTGTGCAATACACACACTGTCACAGTAAAGATAAATTGCAAGCTGGGACCTGTTATAATTAAAAGTCAAACAACAGTCAGACATGGCTACGTTGTGTTTGGAGTTTGTACAATCCCTGTAAAACTTAAGAATTCTAACTTTCACCTTCAATTACATTTGCCTTCATGATTTTGCCTTGAGGACAAACAAAAAACAATCCTTTGAAGAGAAATGCAGGGTGTGACAAAGAAAATATATGAATAATTGTTGAAGACAATATTTTGGACAAATTACACAGTTTCTCCACATGTGGAAGTACTCATTCTGAAAGAATAAAAAGGAAGTTATATTTTGGTGACCAAGTTTCTGTCAAAAAGAAACAACTTTTTAATGTACATTTCCATTTTAATTACACATCGTGAATAATGTGATACGTGCGTGTTCTACAACACAAAGACATTACTTCTTTTTTTTTTAAAAAGAGTGACAAGATTGAGAGAATTGACTCAACTATGGCAACTTTTTGTGTCAAAAAAGGTTGAATCGCCAGAATATTGTGAAAATAAATGTAGTGTGATTATTTCCAATCTTAGAGAAACTACGTGGCTATTGTCTTTGGTTATCTAATAGCAAGCCACTGTTTCTTCCCGATCCCTACAAGAGAGAAAACATCGTCGACTAGTTGCTGGTGCCTTTTCAAGAAAATGTTGGCAGTGAGATAAAAAAAAAAAGAAGATAAATCTACTGACAAAGTTGCCAAATCACCAACAGTGGTCTTGACGGCAGTTTTCTCATTTTGTGATTTGGACTGGTAGGAGCTGCCCAAAGAAAAGTATTTCTCTTCCTTTTCCCCTTTCTTCACTCTCTGGTCTCCCAGGCTATTACAAGTGTCAATTATAAACCCAGAGTGCCTTGTCAGTAATAATCAAACTTTATTAGCAACCATCAATCTGGGATTAAGCTCTCGCTCTCTCTCTCTCTCTCTCTCCCTGTCTTCATTCTGTCTATCTCTCCCTCCTTAAGCCTCTCACTCCTTCAGCGACTGTGTGAAAAAGCAATTGAGATTTGTGTTGTTAAAGGATCACCGAAAAGCAAGGTGTGTGCATTTGCGTTACAAATGTAAAATGGGGGGGGTTGACAGTTAGAGATGGGGGGGGGGGGATAAAAAAGAGGGTTTGAGTTTAAGAAGTAGCGATAAAAAGAAAGTGAAGCTGGTTTAATTTGGAGATGTGCTGTGCTGGTTGCTGTCACAGACATCTAGCTTGTTCTCTCTGGCGGTTTGGCTCAGCAGCACGCAGTAAAGATTTCCAACATGGGTGCAGGTAAGCATATTTCCAAAGATTTGTTTCATTCACGGATTTGTTTTTCTTCTTCTCATCTTGGTAGAGGTGTATACAAGATTCTGAAACATCTGGAGATGTATTCCCTTCGATGATAGGGACAACTGCAAAAACATAGTCTGAAATGAAGGTAAAGTTGTTGTATATCGGACACATTTACCGAATACATCGACTGTAGGAGAAGAGCAGTAGCATCAGACAAAGAGGTAATATAATACATTATGTGATTCATAATGTGATGACTATTTACAGTAAAAGACAACTTCTGATGAAATGATCTGTTCTTTAACTACAGTTATATGACTCAATCTTCTCTTTGCATTGGGGCTGTAATGTGCAATTACTTAAGAATTGTGCCTATGGCTTTAGTGCTAAATTGAAATGAACCTGAGAAGAAAAAACATGTTTATGGGATGAACAGAAATCAATTTGGTGCTTGATATGTCTGTGCACTCACACCAGCAGCAACAAGATGAGACAAAGTGGCCAGAAGTCATTTGTTTTATGGCGGAAACACCTCCGCTGAGCAGTTTTACTTTATGCAAATGAGGAGTGATGTGGTGTAGCAATGGAAAATTAAACGATAGATGTGTTCCCTTTATGTTTTTTTAATGCTGTTAAACTTCTTTGGAGTTTAGTTCTTAATTGATGTGTCAGTCATTAATCCTCTAAACTTGAAATGGAATAAAGATTTATTATAGCCGTAGTTGCTTCTGAAATGTTTGTTCTGAATGTCTCTTTAACACTGACGTACAGTAAAAATAATAAAGCATAAAAAGCAGAGAATATCAAGGCTCTCTGCAGCAAACCTTAGGAAAATTAGACACTTTGAAATGACATGACTCCGTTTTACACATTTAGTTGTCAGCAACATGAGAAGTGATTTGTCGAATAATAACTGATCTGATAAATTTTTTTTCATTTTTTTAGCGATCTACAGGTAGCTAATGTGTGAATGAAGTGCTTTTGGGTCAATTAATTTGCCACTGCAAATGTCTCTCCCACTGATAACACCAAAGTAATTCTGCTGTCACCAATAACAACAGGACTCCTCGTTAGGCAGACATGTTAATTGATGCACTGATTTAAATAATCACTTCCTGACAGGATCGCCTCTGTTGTCACAAGTGCCTCCCTCAGCAGGATGGTTCAGTAATGATAAAGCTTTAATAATATCTCACTGCTGAAGGAAAAGAAAGATAATTATCATTGTACAGTGCATGTAGCTAAAGTCCTGAGTCAGATCTGAACTTTTTTACACCTCAAGCCTGTGGCATGAACTTCAGTCTGCTGAGCCATTGGGGTGCCCTGCAGATATCACAGGCATTTACATGTTTTAACCATGGTGCTAGAGCAGTGTGTTTGGTTTATTGACACCTTCAAAACACAAACAGTGCATTTCATTTGGGATAATGAATGCATGCTCCGCTCACTTTTGCCTCTTCATACATGCCTGCTGTCACATGTTAATTTCTGGTCGTCATGGTTCACACAAAGCCCCTGTTGTCGACTACAGCTCCATGCACATCCCTGCTCATTAATACAGTTATACCAGAACACATTTCTTGACGTTGAGGTCATTAACAGCAATTTCTGCAATATTTTCACTGATGTATCACAGTGTGGTGAACTTCCTTTCTTTATTTGGTCATCAATAAACTCATGTCTTAACACTATCAAACCTCATCACAGCATGGAATCTACTGTCTTATTCTTCTTTGAGCAACTTTAAAAGAAAGTGAAATATGTATTATTATGAAATACATTTTTATGTCACGGTTGTGATTTTAAGTCCACATCCTTACCATACATTCATAAAGGGCACTCAGAATGCACAAAGCATCCAACAACATTCAACAAGTATTTAACTAACTCTTTCACCTAGGTATCATTTACTTAATAAAGTAGTGTGTTAAGAAGTACAATGTGAAGTTTCTACAGGCAGGAGAAAACTAACTAACTGTTACCGTGGTCTATAAAAGAGATAAAGCCAACTGTTTTAGTTGAAAAGCTCTGATAAACTCATTGTAAGCTACCTGCCAAGCATCCAACTGCCGACAGACAAAGTTACAATAACTACTGTAGCTGTTGAACACAGGGGAGGAGGAATCGATGGAAACCAAAACAGCGGCTATATTAGAATGAATATTAGAATTACATTTGTCTGGTGGCCAGAGACATGGCTTTTAAATGAATGCTAATGTTGCTTTGCGTCTGCTGGATGTATAAAAAGCTTGTTTTGATGGCTCAAAGAGGTAAGGAGGTCTACACAGCTGGACAGCTAGGAATTTGCTATTACAGCCTTGTAGGGGTTTCTATTACATGTTCAAGGGCACATCAAAGTCAGTTTGGATGTTGAGGCTGGATAAAGTGCTTCTGATTCACATCTACAACTGTTATCCACCAAAAACATAATTCCCTAAACTACTCTGGCCCTGTCGGTCACTTATGTATTTATAGGTTCCTTTCATCACAATTTTTAATTAACTGCCTCTGTTAGATGGATCATTTTCTTGTTCTTGCATCTCAACTTCTGAATATGGTAAAAAAGAAAAGAAATATTTTATTAAACTTTTCACAAACTTAAAATGGGATTCTCCAATTTGTATTCTGTAATTAATGAAAAGAGGACATTTAGATGGTGCTAGTGTAACTTTTTTTTTTTTTTACTACAGAACATTAAAGCATTGAGGCCAAAATAAAGTTATATGGGTTTGCTATCCTGATTTTTTAATTCAAGGCTTTAAATTAGGGCTTCGAGCAATGATGGGATATGACTCAATACGACACTTTAAAAGGGTTTTGGGGGATAGGTAGAAAGAAGAGTGTGACTTAGCCAAGTAAACAATGTATGCATGGTTGATTTTCTGAAACAGGGCAAGATGAATTTTTAATTAAAATCAGCTTCAATGTGCTTTGTGATTGTGCCTCCCCAGCACCCTCACCTTTCTTCCCCTCAGCATCCCTCTCTCACATTCCTGGAGATGAGAGATCACAAGAGTGGGTGAAATAGTATGTGACATTCATGTAAATATTTGTTCTCTACGCTCGTGTCAGGCCTTGAACAGTCTTTGCGTACATCCCTGGTCATGCATATTTGCATATGTGAATACTAATACATTCTCCATCCAAAAAACATTCTTAAATTATGCAGTTTTAGTCCTTTGGCTATGTGGAGAGAGTAAAACATATTTTGTCTCATTTAAATCACTCTATAGTTTTCCTTGGGTCAAAAATCTGGCAATATGCTAAATGTAGCATTAAGGTTTTTAAGTTAATTATGAGGTTATATAACTCAAACGTTATTGTCCTTGCATTGTTAGATGCAGATTTTATGACTGTTTTTAAGATTTTTCTGGCTTCTTTTAATGCTTGGCTGGATCTGGCGATTGGCTAAATCACTTTTCACCTTTTATGAATTGGAGCACAGCCTGGGATCTCGAGGCAGGTCCCATTCAACAAATATATAGTCTAGACAAAACAGGTTCGGGGGACTTCAGGTCTCTTCCGCATCAGCAACATTTACTTTCTACTGGAGTCATAATAGCTGGCCAGACAGGATAAAGGGCATCTTTATGGCTCTACCGCTCCAAAAAATGGGTGCCTGTGAAAATGATATGATAACAATGATATGATAACTGTCACAGAATGGTTATTACAGTCAATGTGAGTCTATATTTTCATCTTCAGATTAATCACATTCACTCAAACAGTCATAAAGCCTATAGCTACAAGGTGTGTACAGTAAAGTTTTTAGAGTTTTCTTCAAATTTAGGGCTCAAATTTAGTTTTAAAGATCAAAAAATATAGTGTTTCTCTGCATTTTTTTCGAGTGAAAAATTTGCTTTGTTATACATACCGATATTCCAAATTAATACATTTATGAACTGTCAATCTTGTCTTTGGACATGCACATTGGACCTCATGCAAGAATATTCGTATACCTTTGTTAATATTTTTGGTACGGTGAGCTTGTACGAGTGTGCCACATCAGTTTCAACAAATACTCCTAACTTCAATTAACTATGCAAATGAACAGTGTAAACGCACGATAAATGCCACCTGTGAATAAATGAGCATGAATTCATGAGAAATGTAAAATGGCATATTTGATGCCCAAATAATACTATTTAAGGCTAAGCGTCCTGCACCATATGTCCTATATTGAAGTCCTACTTCTGAGATCCATAAAGGAAAGTATATCATTTTTAACAGCGTCAGCAGCGACATTAAGGGACCTGCTAAGGCAAAGGAATTGGGTAAAATAACGAGCGCTGTTAATGCCGTGTCACTTGAGGGTCGTACTGACAATGAAATAAAGAAGAAACAGTTCATAGGAAAAACGTCTCGCCGCAGCAAGATGATCGATGACTGCAATGGGAGGGGTCATGATTGAAGTTGTTTTGCAGTTTGAGATGCTCATGTTGATGTCAATAGCCAATTTAAATGAATGGTGATATCGTTGGGTTATATGAATACATTTAGAATTCAATTAACCTTAAATTTCAATTGCAGAGTCAGAAGGGATAATGTCATGTGCAATTTTTAAAGGGTTTTCAATCTCAAAATTGGTTCAAAGTATTGAAATATACAATCCATTAGTGAAACAATTAGGTTTGGTTTCAAAGCAGACAAATTGGACATCACCCATGAAAGGTCTGGACTTACAAATTGTGTTTTTACCTCAGAGAAAACTCAAAATACGAGAACATTGGTGAAAGTGCCTTGGTGCCTCTGCCCACATATTCAAATTAGCTCACAAACACGCACAATTACAGCTTTAGATATAACTGCTCTTAGGGACTTCCCTCTCTCTGACAAGCAAATGCACAAATCAAATAGTTATCTGACACCAAAATCGACTGAATCAGACATTGAAAGACTTCAGACAGGATTGCTTCCTTGAAAAAAAAGTTTGCTAGCAGTGTTTTTTTTTTTTATTTCTGTCAACTAAACTCAATGAGCAAACTCTCCCTTCGACTATATTGGCATTAAGCCTCTCTTTGGCTGTGCTCCAATGATCATCAACCCGTGCATACACATACAAACACACTTGCCAAATTGACTCTCCCACTAAGTGATGTGACCACAAGGACGGTTTCTCATTCATGTACGCAAACTATCTAATGTGTATGTGCATATCTGTGTGTTTATTAATAATCATGCAGTCAAAAGCAATGCACCAGAGCAAGCAGAAACACTACGACAGCTTATATGTTAGGAATGGACAGAAAACAAGAGACAAGGCGTTTGTATCATTTTAGTAAATAGTATATAGTGATTGCAATGTACAACAACATGGATGATTTGTTTTATATTTACAGTTAAATTGTACAAACCAACGGAAAATAACTTTCTATGTCAGGTGAATAATTTTGGCTTTGACTGGATTTCACTCACTAAACTTCCTGATTAGTTATTCAAACATGACGAAGCTTATCAGTGGATTAAGATGAGCATTCTGTTGAGTGAGTCAGGCTGATATGCTTGTCAGTTCCTCTCCTGTCTCGAATGTCAAATTCAATGAATATTCAAAAGCCCAATGGGCTCTTTTGTGTGTTCTGCAAGGGAAAATGTTCCTAAGGGGAAATTGTGCCAACCACATTACGCAACGCATGGCGCATGTGTAGGTATTTTTAATGAAACATTGAGTAAAATGTTTCTATCTAACGTTTAATTCCCACTGAGCAAATGATTGTGTGCATTTAGTACCACATTAGCTTGTGAGCCCTTCTGATTTTGAGCAAGGAAACAACGGCAAGGGATCGACTGAAGTAGGAATTCAACGGCCACTTAACAAAGTGTTGCTTTATCAATGTGAAGAAGTATGGCATCCAGAAGCAAACATTTGAGGTGGAATGTACAACATGCTTAATTCTTTTATTATGTTCACTCTTCTGAAACCTTTCTCTTTTGCTAGATGCATGAATTAACTTTTATGTTTTATTGTATTGGTGTTTTACCCGCCCCTGAATGTAAATAAAATATGAACGTGAACAGAAAAGTATATTGTAATCTGAAATAGGATTGTGGTTATTAATTTGTTGCTAACTTAAAATCATCGCATACTTTTTTGACCAACAAAATCCAACCAGTTCATCCTGTAACCCAAGTGGACATTTGTTTTAAATATGAAAAGATACCCTCTAGGTGTTCCTGAGATTTTATGTTGTGTGATGTACGTGCGGATGAAAGGACAACCCAAAAATAGCTGAAGCTTAAGAGATCTCAACGTTTTGTTCTACTAGATAAAATACGTCAGTAAATACCCGACTTGTGAATTTTGAAAATTTTAAGCGTCTAAAAAAGGAGGTTTTTAAAAGAAGACAAATAAACTTCATCACACCAAACACAGTATGCCTTTAGCTTGGTGGTGGTGACGTTGAAGTTTTGGTGTTGTTTGTTTATAGCCTGATGTTAGCTTTTTACCTCTACCAATTGTATTCATGCTTCACAAATCATAGAAGTGTTTTTTTTTTGTGAAGATTATTGTGCTGCACAAAAACATGTGAGTATCATAAATGATTTTTTTTGCCACAGAACATATTTTCTGTGGAGGGAATCTATGTGAATCTAACTTTCGGGTTGGCCTGCAAAAATATGGCAATCCGGCATTATTACTCTAGATCAGGGGTCACTAATAGGAATGAAAGCACAGAAAAAAAAAACTAAGATCCCAATATGATCAGAATCCTAACACATTAAGTCTTTGTCCAACAATGATGATAACAGAGAAGAGAATATAGCTGAAACAAGTGTTTTTAATAACCTGTTATAATCCCTGCACACACGTTTCTGTTTTTAGAATATGAGACGAATATAATAGTCTTATAATATCTAAATAATATCTTAGTCATGCAACCTGCTGTGGTCCTACCCAACACCTACTGCTATTATCATTATTTCTAGTTCATTGCAATTAGTATGGTCAATACCATTAATGCTTCTATTATCATTATTATTATACTATATCCACTGTTGCTGTTATTATTGGTAGATGTAACTTTTTCATCATGCCTACTACTCTCATTACATGAATCATGTCTGTCATATTCATTGAATGTTCTATAACTCTGTTATGCTAACTCTCTCTAACTGGACCTCGTTGAATTTGAATTGAATACCCCTGCTCTATATGGTATGCATATTAACCACCCCAACAAATATTTTTGACAAAAAAATAAATATATAAGCAGTGCAAACCTAAAACAACAAAATACAAAAAAACACAATACAATATTCCTACATGGACAAAAAAATACAGAACACTGTACACTAAGCAGCAGCAATTGTTGCCACACAAGCTTATCTCTTGGACTTGTTTTATATGCCAGCAATCACTTGATGAGCCACAATGCCGGTCCCTCAAAGTGTCATTACTGGCATTTTTTGCCACTTTAGTACCATTTGATTGTGTAGTGTAGTGCTATTCAGCTGAGTAGATAATTGTATCTATTTCTCTTAATAGTTTTAAGTGTATTTAACTGACTACTTTGTAATTCTTCACAAGGTACAAGGTAAGTTGACTTTTCTTTTATTTGACAATGTGTTCCTTCTTCAATACATCTTTTGAAATGTATGCTTTGGGACGTCTCCACACCGTCATTTGTTAAATGCCTACAGTGTGATTAACTGAGTTAGCCACGTATTGATCATACAGTACAACATCCTTGCTACAGTATATATCCTACCTTATGAAGCTTACATAGTCGTGTTGACCCTGAGAGGTGTTGATTCAGACTGGTGTAAGTAGTGGTGTATTGATTGCATTGTATTGAGTTATTTTCTATTACTCTTCCCCTTTTGTGTTTGTAAATTGTATGGACAAAAATATAATGCATTCCAATACTAACTACAGCTTTAAAAATATGAATCGTGTGAGGCTGTGTGTGTTGCATCGCAGACATAAAAAAAAAAAAGAAGAGAGTGGCCCGCAGTCAGAACCCTCAGCCACTCCACAACCCTCCTTCCTCATGCAACAGAAACACCACAAACCCACAGTTAAGGGTCAACTTAAGAGCCACCTTGCTGTAAAATGACTTAACTGGCGTTGAAAGTGAGCCTTTGTAACTTTGACAGATACTGTAAGTGCTGCACGACACTGTTCAAGGAGCAGGGACATAATGGAGACAGTGAATAGGGCACAATAGAAAGCAATTATTTTGGCCCTTTGAAAGTAAACAGCATGCAACATGGCCATGATGCAACAGCAGGAAACAAGAGGGTCACTGCATCATTGTTTTTCTACCCATCAAACCCACAGCACACCTTTAATCTCCTCAAGGTGTCTCTCAAAAGAAACAGGCACAGATAAATGAGGAAACATATGTGAAATGGAGGAGAGGGACATGATGAGGAGAATGGAAGAAACTGCAATGCGATGCACTTTTTAATTCAACTTTTTAATTTGCCACAGGTGGGAAGGTGAGATTCATGCACTGAGGGACACAAATTATTTATTTAGAGTTGATTACAGTCATTAATTTGGTAAGGGAGGATAGAAGGAGACAGAGGGAGAGATAAATGAGTGCTGTTTGTCATCTACATTAATCAACCTGATCTCTGGAGTTGGGGATGTGGGATGGAGGGAAGATGAAATGGTAGGAGGTATAGATGAAAAGACAGGTAAAGGTTGTGGCATGTAGCTCCACATATTCATACGCAGTTTAAAGCCCCAAACACAAGCGGACAACCATTGTCAGCGTTAACACAATTAGTGATTTATTGCCAGCTTAGGGCCTAGTTTCAATAAAAACACAAAAAACCTGATTCGTTAAACAACATTTCATTTCATTTAATTACCTTTTCTTGCCCTTTATACATTAACTAATTTATTACGTTTTTTCTCTAAAGGATATCTTAATGAAAGGGTGATGCGGTACAATACGTCTTGTACTGGGTATCCTGCACATAAATCAACTACAGACAATTGTTGTGGCTACGATCAGATTTTCTATATATTCTATGTGTGTGTTCGCTCATGCAAACGTACTATCCTGGTACACAGTAACCAGGAAAAGTCTCATCCTAGTTTTTATACAACTTTGTGCAAGTCAGTAAAACATATGGGTGATTTATAAAGGAGGGGGGCAAAAGCAGAGCTTTTATTCAGAAGTCTGAAGCTTCAAACAACTCGGAGCTGATGAATAATAAATAATAAACTCTGATCTATTTATGAACTGATCTATCATTTCATAAAGAAGGAGGTGGGCATGTAAAGAGAGAGCTATAGATTTGGCCACAGAACAGCATTTATATTAAATGCATAGCATGATGAATAACATATTCAACTGGAAGCAACATAAGCAAAGCCATGGCCAACCTTTGGCAGCACATCAGAGACCACCAGTGAGCGTACAGTATATTCCTTCAACATAGGTGACCTCCATGCAGCAGGACTCCCCTGTTACATGTAACTCTGTTTTTTTGCAGTGCCCTGCCTGAAATTGTGTCTTTGGTTCAAGTACATGAATAATATACTCAAATGGCCTAAAGCAGGAATGCATTTCTGGTGCATTTAAAAAGCACAAATGTTGACTTCTGTGAACACTGTGCACACACTGTGCACACACTGTACTTTCGCCCAGTGCTGGTCGAGGCTCTGTATTTCAAGTGGGGAATAACTGCAGCCTAAGTTAATAAATTTGACATGAGCTGCTGTTGATGTGTACTTCACAGTACACAACTACGAGGAACTACTAGAAGGAAAGTTGGAGGAACCATTGCATTACTTTGCAAGATCGTAACACTGACCAGCTGAGCTTAAAGGTTACACCCAATCATCTTATACTATGACAGGACTTAGGAACAAGACATCAAAAAAATAAAAATAAAAAGTTTTCCCACATGCATAGTAGAGAATCTGGAGCTTGGTCCCTTGTTGGAAGTTGAAGAACTTGTGGCCGAGGGTATATCTGATCGTTCAGGCTTTGTAGTGACTTACATGCCTCTGTGAACATAATTACATTAATATCCTGAAGTCATGGGAAATGCAAGCAGCAGGAGATAAAACATCTTGCATTTACATATGAGTTAGTGAGCCTTGACAGACATTTTATTAATTGACCTTTTACGTTTGCAATAAAAGCCTAGTGTCAACTTACAGTACCTGCTTGGAGGCAGCATGGTGTTCACATTAAATGGCTTTTGCAGAGCACAGATGATGTCTGACTTAACTTACTACATGAATGTTCCTTGCATTATTTTATTACCCTGCAACTTGCAATTACAAAGATTGATTTTGCATATTCCACTATTTGCAGTTATTGAAAGCCCTCCCCTTGATATCAGCCTAGTGTGTACAATGTAAAAGTAACATGGCACTAGTGCCTAAGGGGATGTAGTGGTGTACAAAATTGAATGCGAGTCTAGAAGGGAGCTTGGGCATTCTATCCTTTTATCTAAAATGCACACAGTTATAAATGTTTGCTTTCCAAACATGCCTGAAGGAATACTGAGTCATTGCTCTGACCTTGGGGCAGATTCTTCAACCAAGGTGCACTCTGAATTATTCATGGTTTTTTTCACACAGACAATGCAAAAGAAGAAAATGCTAATCGACATTATTAGTGTTCCCCACAGAAAGCATTTTGTCAGCTTGCAATATTATTGGTTGTAAATTGTAAACTGCTGTTAGGAAATACTAACATATAACCTTTTTGATTTGCTGGTTTGGTTGCAAATGTAAGCATTACATAGGCAGAACACAACAACCTTTCTTATGTCCTGAAAATAAAATGTTGTGCAGATGTGAGGCTAGATAAAAGAAAGACTGACAGTACATTGTTGCTTTATGGCAAACCATTAAAGGGATGTTTTCTGCTATCCCCGCAATAAACATTCCTTGCTCATAAAGATACATAAAGTCTTCCTTATTGCCTGAAGGAGACGTTGTTCTTATTTGACTTGCGTCAACGAGCATGCATTTTTCTGATGTTTTAATGTCCCTTTATTAAACACAGAAAAAAAAACAGATGGTTATTGCACGGTCGTATAAGTCCTTCCAATGCATAAACAGAAACATAATCTTGTAGCTTTTACGACGTTCATTCAAGACATATTTAAACCAAAAATAAAACATTTCCTAGTGCCCATAATGTTTACAGATACAGACGATGGACAAAATAAAGGGATGCCTTCCAATATAATCCAATAAAACAACAATACATATTATCACAACCAAATTTAATACTGCCTCTAGAACAAACCAAACACTATGGACTGCTATATTCAGTTGCACTATAATTTCCTATGTGTCTGTTATTTTGTCCACGACTCTACTGGGTTTGTTAGCAGAACGGAGAGTGTGTGAGATCTTGTGTGCACTTCCAAAAATCGACAATAATCCATATGAAAGTGCTTTGATGACTAACCTGCTTTAGTAAAAGAGGGGGAAAATGAATATAAATACTCTCTTCCACTTTACAAGGAAACAAATCACAAAATATGTAAAATTCCTGCCATACCAGCATCAAGGAGAGCACTCTCATGTTTGTAGTAGATCTCTGTCATTGTATTATTGTGTCCAACCAACACAAACAGAGTGAAGCCTATAGTTCACTGGTGCAGACGGATGACTTCATATGGTCCATTAAATCCATTCCTCATGGTAAACATACCCACACATATGAACAAGCGTATCTGCCATAATGCAGCCAAAGCAGTATACAGACAATTAGCCTTTGTGCAATTAAAGTGCAATCATAAGAATAACTGACAACAATAGCAGTAAATCCATGCCTTTATTGAGTCCTTGATGACCCCTTAAGTGTATCCCAGTTTGTTAATGCTCAGCTCTATGTATTTTTAATTGCCTCATTAAAACCATTGATTTGATCATAGAGAGGCAGAATAAAATGAGGAAGACGTGCTGTCTGAACTCCACTGATTGGATGAGAGAGAGGGAGATAAAATTAGACTACTTAGTATCTCTGTGTTTCTCAGCAAGCCAAATCAAACCAGAAAGATCTCACACTAGCTGAAAATGTGATCACTGCGAAATATGATTGTTATGTCCATCATTTGTTTCTCAGAGGGGGATTTGCAAAGATGTAGATTCATAATTAGACTGTGTGTAATGGAACAATTGAATTTTATGGAAGTACTTACTCCGCACACTAATCAGAAAACAATTTTAGCCGACATTCAACTGTTTAACTGCTAGAGCCACGCCATGTTTCTGATGACAGAAAACAGAATATGATTACATTCTGTATATTCTTACATTTCCACAGCTAAAAATCCACAAATCCACCAATAAAGTTAAAAACACGCATCATTTCGCAAATTAAAAAAACAGTACAAATAGCATTACCCTAAAGGGATACCGATATCAATCGAGTACTTCATTTGATACCTATGTTTTCTGCTTCATTCGATACCCATTATGTGAATGAAAGCATTCAGTTGTGTAATTGTCACCTCCCCATCCAATGGATTTTTAAATAAATACCCAAATTCCGACTTTTTCCTGAAATAGTACCTCTGCATTGTATGCAGTTCATTCATATCAGACGACACATGCATGTGTAGTATGGCATTTTGGTGGCATTTCGGCACACCAAATCCATTAAATAGAGCGTGTTTGACTTAACAACACCATTATGGGCTGCACTTTTGGGGTATTGGGCCAATTGCCAATTGCGTCAACTGGCTGTGAGCAAAACAATACAAAAAGTATACATTTTTCTAGATCTGGGTACAAAAAGGTTTAAATGTGTGTTTAAATTGCTTGACTGGAGAAGTTTTGATACTATTGGTACTGGGTTAAATCTTTAGATACCTTAAAAGGTATTGAGTACTAATTCCCAGCCCAACACCTAACAGACCTTCTCTTTCTTCACTCCACTTTTACCACAAATCATAACCATCTTTTACTCTGTATGGCCTTTGCCTTTCAATCCCTTAATGCCGCCGCTTTGATAATACACTTTTTGAGCTACATCAGCCGAATGCCAGAGAAATGAGGTGACTGATTCCACCTAGATAAAAGGGAACATAATTAGTGTAAGAAGGTAGAGATAATGAAGTGATAAATGCAAAGCCTGAGTATAGGAGAAGGTAACAAGGTCAGCGGGGAATTCATTGGTTTAATAAGAGATGAGGTCCATGCATGATTAAAAAAGGGGGAGTGAAAGGTAAAAAAAGACAACAGAATAAAGAAAGGGAGGATAAGAAAGGGAGTGAAGACCAAGGGAAAGTGTGTGAGTGCGTTGAATGAAAGATGAAAAAGTGAGAGAGGGAAAGGTTGAGTGTTGAAAGTCACTTTTAAAGTTGGAGGTGTTGTTTTAATGGCAGGTATGACGTAATGACCCTCCCAAAATCTTTTCGAAAACACACACAGATACACCCGCAAAGCACTTGTCCTCACTCTTCCCAAAATACATTTGGCTTCTGCGGCTACACTTACTGAAAATAAAAACTGTCCCCATTAAAATAACACACACTCATACACAAGGGTAATGAGTGCCACCAATACCTCTCCCGCTAGAGGAGAGAGAGCATTCATTATCAGCACCATGCACTTAGAAAAATGAAAAGTCAATAAGACATCCAGAACACAAACACTTGCTCACACCGGCTGTAACGACTGCCAGCTCTGACGAGAGACAGACGCACAGGTGAAGTGGCTGTGAATGGGAAACAAACAGTGACGAGTAAATGAGCTGACCAGTTTAAGCATTTATCAATATTTTGCTGGGGTATTCTGAGTGCACAACTTTACTCATGTTTAAACATACCAACATACAAACTATCTTCACTGTATAAAAATGATTTTCTTTGCTTCCTTTACTGAAAGTAAAAGCAGACATTTATTGCTTTACAAAAAGTGGATTCCTGATACAGTGCTGTATGACACATATCCGATCAATTAATGCCACCATAGTTGTAATCTCTAGTGATTTACAACATCATCTGTTAGTCCAACACATAGTTACAGCATATCTTGCAAAATGCGGCAGTTAGTGCTTTGTCGACTTTTATTTGATCAGTATTTCACTTTTTTTTTTTTTTTAAGTTTGCTCAACCAATCAGAACTGAATGAGGAAATTCCCTTTTCCTGTCATGATAATAATCCCACAGCGTGCTGCGCTTTCCTGCCACTGCACCGCCTCTAATGCTGAGACATCATCGCCTAGGCGGGTGAAAGGGTATGCCTTCAAAACTCCAAGTTCACTCATCATCTTTATGGTCGGCCATTCAGAAGACAAAGATGACAGGTTCTCACTCACATTAACGAGCTGACAGCCACGGAAAGGATTGAGAGGAAGAGGAAGGATGGGGGGGTAAAGGAAAGAGAGGGAGAGAGAGAGAGAGAGCAATAATACTGAGATGGGAAGCCCAAGGCCAACACATGTAGGCTACTCAGACCCTCTCTGTTGACAGATGGGCCCTCAGGGGGACACAAGGTAAATAGAGGACTGCTGATGTGTGTGTTTTTTTTTTTTGTGGTTGGGGTGTGTTTGTTTTTTTTGTTTTTTTTTTTTATTTTTTTTGTCTGCCACTTCTGAAATCAACCCAAATCCTTGACCATTTCTAATTTGGGAACTACTTTTTTGAAAATAATATTTCCAAATAGAAGGAAAAGCTTTCTGTCATGGTGGCAGGTGACCTGAAATTTTCACCTGCCGCAGCCAACATTTGCCCTGCAGGTGGCAGGTGCTATTTTCGTTCCCTGTCCATCAGTTACCTTTTGAAGCTGTCATGTAGAGGAAATGTCAAGCACCTAAAAAAATAGAGCAATTAGGACCAATGCTCCAAGCTGATATTTTGGTGACCTATGTTTAATCATTTATATTGACCAATAAATCATTTTGACTAAATTAAAAACTTGAAAATTGTATCTTGACCATTTTTCTTTTTCCTTTTTGTCCTCAGATGCAGAGCTTTTACAACACTGGGGTCTCTCTCTCTCCTCCCTCCATTTCTGTGCAGCTGAAATGACCAATTTTCACAATCCAATATGTAATAAGGTGTCAGTACACCTGTGTCTAGGTATTCTACGTAAATGTATAGTTTAAACGCTTCACCTTTCCATACCACTGACCGTGATCTTGTACATCTTGTACAAGCTACAGTACGAGCTGCTGCTCTACTGAGTTTCTGTGGTGAATACTAATGAGGGATTTATGGAGGTGGAACTTGTGGTGAGTGTCTTGTGAGGCGATATAACCGTCTTACTTTCAGGATTTCTGAGTATCCTGTGAGGATACTGAAGAAAGAATGTGTGTGTGTGTTTGTGTGTTTTTGTTTGTGTGTGTGTGTGTTAAATGTGCTGCTGAGTCAGCACAGAGGCAACAGGAGGCAGCGGCAAGAGGAGACCAAGGGATTTCCGGAGCCCAATAGAAGAAGCTCCTCAGGAAGATTCATTCTGTCCCATTCCATCCCATCAGACAGCCGCTGAGGTCTTTAGTGTATGTGTGTGTGTGTGTGTGTGTGTGTGTGTGTGTGTGTGTCACAAAGTGGTTATTGATGGAACTCCTACTTGCTTGGCAGGTCTCCCTGTGTCTGGGGAATCTCCACCCAAAGTTGTGGCTGATGTGTGAGAATGTGAGTGTGTGACAGAGAGTAAGGATGTGTGTGTGTGTGTGTGTTTTGTGTTTACTGTCTGTGTGCATGAGTGTGACTCAAAGGGAATATCAGTATTCAGTATTTAGGCATTTATAACTTCAGCATGTGTACATTCACTGGCGCATGACTCTGTGTCTGACTGCACAAGAGAGGTCACATACAACACTCTTCATGTCATCCTTTAGCAGCATTCTGTGCCGGCTGGTGCGGGCACATCTCGTGCATGCCAGGCATACATAGTACCGCGGTGGATTGCATGTAGCAACTAATTTATTTTTTATTCAAACCTGCTGATTTTAAATATTTTGTCAGGCAGTTCACAGTTGACTCAATAGTTCCATATAAGTTTGTCCCAACACAATTCCACGGTTGGAAAAAGAAAATGTATGCTGCGCTGAGAATTAATGGGGTGGTTGTTGTTGAAACAGGGTGGGAGGTACGTGTCAGGAAAACTCATCTCCCGGCTCTGATGTCAAACCAAACTTCGAGCTCTACAAACCGTCTCTCTCTGCGGGGAGCTCTGCGCCAGCTTTTCCACAATAGTATAAATTAGGCTGTCTAGGTTTAAAACAGACTTATTCTGCTGACGGCCAGATAGGCACGCAGACACACACTCACTCAGACACACATGAGCATTAAAGTGCTTCTCTTGCCGAGGAAAGCGGCTTTGGGGAGTTTTAACAGCAGGAGGTGAGCTGTCAAGGATTTCAAACCTTAGAAGAGTCAGAAAGGGAAAGTATGTGTGTGCGTATGAAACTGACACCAGAAGAGCCCGGCCAGCCTACAGGTGATGAATATCTTTATGTTGCATTCACATCAAACAAGAAAGACAGTGGAGAGGAGTCTTCTACCTGGAAATACCAGTCACCTCACCTGTCAGGTTGTAAATGGTGGTGATCTTCTATATCTGACAAATCCTAAATTCTGACACCACATGAAGTCAGATCTCGTGATTGATAGCTTCATTTCTAACAAAACCAAACAAACAAATTAGTTTGCTTGTTTTTTAATGGTAACTTATAAAGATCAAGCATGTTTTCATACATGGTCCAAGGTCAGGTGATATCCACCTAGGCGGATCGACCCATGATGCTTCAAAGTCTTTTAGTTCTGTAACAATTCAATGAGCCAGGTGGGAAGCAGATAATTAATTCTAAATATGCAAATGTTTTCAGTAACAAAGAAGTGAAAGGCTGAATTACACTAAGAGGTTATTTGATGCATGTCGTGTTTAATTTCCAAATGCAACCACACTTTCCAAAAGCCAGTCACACACTGGCAACGTTTCATGGCTCTACAAATCACATCTGAAAGTGTTTCTGACGGCATCAATAAGCAGCCAAATCTGTACAGAAGTTTCCTCCAAAGGAGAAGGAGGAATTAACCACTTGGTTTATTTTTAGAGGATAAACTTGACACAGGGGGAAGTCATTGATAATACAACGGTGACAAAAAACATTATGAAGGTCTGCAAATACCTCATGACATGGGCTAACTAAAGCACTGGGCAGTTATGTGACAAGCACTTCTGTGCAAGATTAGAAAAAATTCAGATTGGCTTTTAAAAAGTAAATTACAAACTCACATCACAAAGTAAAAGTGTGGAGTATGAAAAAGCTACTAAGAGGTCCATCCTGTATCAAATGAAAGCCTTAAAAGAAAAAAGTTTAACCCTGAGGACATGTTCAGAGGCTACTGAACTTGTAATAAAAAGGTTTCAAAAGAGACAATAATAAATCCCAACAAGACAGGAACAAAGGTTCACAGTTAACTTCCTTTTATATTTAGCCTGCTCTGAACTCCAACCATTGCCATCATACTCTTGGGTCCCCTGTCACTAACCTGTTGGCTGTGCACCTCACTTCACTTAGAGGCACTCAACGCCAATGCCCAGTCTTTAGTAAACACAATCCTTACATCTGCACCCGTCTATCGTTCTTCAGTGTGGTTTTATCAGAATTATGTCATCTACATCTAAATCTTACATAGTGTTGTAATCAAACATGATTTTTGTCTTTTATGTTTTTGTGAAACCTGTAGGAAAAACATATTCCTATCATGTCACAGATTTTTGGTGTGGGCCCTATGCTTGATTGTTATTAGTTTTAACTGTGGCTAACTAGCTCTTCAGGCAAACCTATGTCTGAATGACCACTCAATTGCTCTGTTACTGAAATGAGGTCTTTCTATTGTTTCTGATGACAGCTACATCAGCCAAAAAAAAAATGCCTCAACCATCACTTCTCCCATTGAGCAACTGCTGACTCAAACTCAATAGTTCTTCCATAACAATCTGTGACATGGTTTTTGAAGAAAATGGCACTGCATATGTTGCCACTTGGTGGTATTATCACTAAATGTGGTTGTTCATTTTAGTGTTATGCTATCGGTGTGCAGTTTTAGTTTCATTTCAACTAGTGAGTCCGAAAGTATTTTAAACTTTAAACTTGCCGATCTGATATTATGAAACTGAAACGTCAAAACTTTGCCAGTGGAATTCATGGAGCCCAGATTATTCCAAATTACAAGGATTTCCACATGTACTGTAAATTGTACCAATTTCTTTATCTGATTGGTTAAACCTCTTTTCATTCATGTTCTTAAACTTTTTTTTCTAGTTATTGAACTGTACAATAATATGTCATGTTACATATGTTATACGTCTTCTGAGTGGCAGCTTCTGTAAAACACACTGGCCCCTCACTAATCCAATGAGAGCTTGGAAAAATGATTTAGTTGAGAAAACGGCACGGCTGTCAGCCTCAGTGAGATACACTAATGGAAAAATATAGCATTTAGTTTGGTAAAGAGATGGAGGGAAAATGCATTTAGGAATTCAAGCACAAACAAAGCAATATAACTGTCTGTCTTGGAGAATTGATGTGGTTTAGAAGTTGTTTTTAAAGAAAATGTTTACTGCCAATGTAGTGTGTATGGACATGTCTTTGTATGGTGTGTGTATGTGTGTCTGTCTTACCCACGGTGAGCTGACCGGTCAGTTGTCCCTGATCATTCCGAGCATTGACAGTCACATTTCTGTCTGACTGGAGGACCAATGGACTGTCCTACAGTGAGAAGAGGGACAAAGATGATTAAGACAACAGCAAGAAGTACATTTCTTACACTCTCACAAACAAATGATTCACTTTCAGTCTCCATACCCACACGCATGTTCTCTCTGCTTTCTGTATCCCCCCTGTAGCCCCTTCCTCACCAATAGGGCATTGACCTTTATATCCAGTGCTGCCCTAGCCTATATCAACCTTCACAGTTCACACTTGACTCCCTCTCTTCTGCCAGCCTTACATACTCTGCATCTAATTTGCATAATCTATTCAAGACAGCATCCTGTCTGTGAGTGTGTTTGCATGTTTCCAGTTGTGTGTCCGTGTGTGTGTGTGTACGTTGATTATTCTAACCATAAATAAGCTAAATGCAAGTGTGACCCTGTCCCTGACCTCTGCCGCATATTGCCCACATCGGTTTACGTTCAGTGGACGTGTGTTACAATGAATGCTAACTCCATGTCTGTCACTTTCATTGTCTTTCACTGTCTCGCTCTCTCTCTCTCTATATCCCCCACCTTCTTACCAGTGAGCAAAATTGTCCTAATCACAATCTTAACCAACTTTTTTTTTCTGTTCTCCTTCCCTCTTTCATTATATCTCTACACTTACATAATTTTATTTTTATTTTCTTTCCCTTCTCTCACTCTCTCTTTTAAATTGCTTATTTGTCTTTGGTGGCGTGAAATGAATGGCTCACAGGTGACCCAATTTCTCTGTTGATTTCCCAAAATTAATATCTTGCTGCATTCCGGTCTGAATTCCAAATGAGAATTGTGTTAAAATTGGAAAGTCGTTGATCCGTTGAAATGGAAAAATCCTCTTCTTCCTTCCTCTTCACTCTCTCTCTCTCTCATTTTGTGGTCTGCTTACGCGGGTCGAGACCAAATTTGTTGCATGACACACCTGTTTGTGCTCTATTTTTTTCCAGGGACTCACACACAGAAAACACACAACAAAAGCATACACAGGACTTGAGTGTGATGATGTAGGTAACGTACACACATACGCTCATTCCAGATGTGAAAACACACACACACACACAAACACACACACACACACACACACACACACACACACACACACACACACACACACACACACACACACACACATCGTAATGAGTCTACACATTGCAGCACATGTGCACATGCTCACACCACACACTCGTACAGAGTCAGGTAACAAATTTGCCAAACAACAATTGTGCAGCGCCTCCCCTCATCTGCTTCCCAGCGCATGTATGCTGGATGAATCTTTGTCAACGGGGCGTGTGATAGGCTTCACTATATTATCTTTCCACTCTGTTAAAAGCGATGGGCGCTCTGTAAAGCATGGCAGATGTAATGTGCTTCGAATCATTCCAGCTCAATGGGCAGTGTGCATGAACAGGCCTAATCCCATTCATTTAGAGCAGGACTCGGCCATTTAGAAATGCAACCATAGTTGGGAAATCTCATTTGATTAAGCACTCATATGCAAATGCATGGGAATAAGGGATGTTAATAGTTGCTGCATATTAAACAGCTGCTAATGTCTGTTTATAAAGCGAGTCAAACAATCGGACTGGTGTTGCTGAAGTGAAACGTAGGAGCATGTCGGTTGTACCTGTAGGCTACCGATAACGATCACAGTTCAAACCACCAAGTGCAAAATCAAAATTTCATGTCATTTCATCAATGTCATCACACTAAACCGTTGAAGGGTGGACAGTGCGTGCGCTTGTTTACGCTCATGCTGGCACACGGTGCCGTGATGAAATCCTTTCAGATAATATTGTTGATAACTTGGGTCTAAAATCCATCATTCTCAAGTGTGCAGTCTTCACTATGAAGTGACACACACTCTAAATTAATCAAAAGGCACCGTGCACAAACATGCTGGGTGCTACAGTGCGGTACTAGTTCAGGACAATTTAAAGAATAGGCCGTACACACATCACATATTAAAAATCCATCTGTACATCGGCAATATATTTGTGAAAACTGACTTGTAAGTAGCTGCTGCATATGAATACCTATTCAGCTAGTTTTCTGTAACATTAAAGGTTCATTTCTCGCCATTACAGTTTTGATCTTCAGTGAGGTTTGCATGATGTTTGATGGCGGTTTGATGTGTTCTCATTTTAATATTAGTTTGAAGTGCATCCTTTTGGAGCTATACTGAAAAAGTTTTTCTTCACTGAAGGATGGTACTGTAATCGTTTCATGCCTTCGAGGCATTGTTTGATGTCAGAAATCCAATCGGTGATGGAATGACACTCAAATGTGTGCGTCTGTGTGTGTGTGTGTGTGTGTGTGTGTGTGTGTGTGTGTGTGTGGGAAAGGTTTGCGTCTATAATTGACAAATACTACTGATACTAATAGTTCTGACACTTTGTCATGCCAGTTGCAGTCCACAGCTGCAGTCTTACACATACACACACTCTTTTACTGACTGCTAACAAGTCTTGCTTTGGCCAATTAGTGGCCGGCTAACGATGATTCCAGATAAATCCACCTCAGATAAGCCGCAACACCATCCATGTAAGCACCCGAGAGCATTTTCACATATAACACATCTCACATTTCGCCATGAGCTAGCCATGGTATATGCATTATAGTAATATATTTCTAATTCAGTCTGCAGACAGAAATATCCTCAGGCATCCACAGGGAGACAATTAATGCAAGCACATTTAGAAATTTAAAGAAATGGAATAACAATAAGCAACAGGTAAATTATATATATATATATATATATATATATACTATTTTCAAATCACATTCAAAACAATTCTTTTGGGACGTAGGTTAATTTGTAAAGATAAGTGATACTAACTGTTTGTCTTATATTCGTAGGCCAAATTGGCTTTTACAGAAGCAAGTAGGATGATTTATTTATGATTTAAGACAGGGGTGTGCTCAAAAAGAACTAGTCAACAACATGGGAAAACAAAAGTGTTTACAGCTTTGCGGAAAAGCAGACCTTGAGAGAGAAGTTTAAACCCTGGCTTCTTTCTCACCTTTGCACAGCTGGCCAATTACCATATGGAGAAATTTAAGTGAAAATTCAAATCCTAGGATATGTGAGATGCATACGGTGAGAGCGGTGGTACTGCATGGATACTTGGAGACTATTTAAAAACAAAGTCAAAGCACGGATTGGTGAGCACATGTAGCATTTCCTCACGTGTGCCATACATCATTTGTGATGTTTACTGTGTGCTCAGTTCACTTCTCCGTTTATCTCCCTCTCCCGCTCCCTGCACTGTCCCTGCGGCTTTTGTTTTTAGAGCCTCGCTCATAAATCTCCCCTCATCGCGTGAAATGTGCAGACAGGCACAAACAAATACACTAAAGGCACAAGCATCGCGCTCTCTCCTGTGAGCCCACACAATACACACCACGGTGCCATTAATTCAGTTAATAGTTTAATTTCACTTTGATTATAAATACAGACACAGGGCTGCCAGCCTAAGGTAGCCAGTATAATTAGTCAGGTAATAATAAGCTGTGGACTGGTAGCTCATCATCACAGCCTCCAGCCACCAGTACAGATGGATCCTAATAACAGCTTTCAGCTCACCTGTCTCACGAGCTGTCTCACTAACTGACCGCCTGTCTGACTGTCATCTTAAACAGGTCTGGTCGGAAAGTTCATAAGTGACATGATTGGTTATTTGTGTTTAGTCATCACTCTAATAACAGCTTTCAGCCCACCCGTCTGTCTGTCGACTCGTCTCACTGTCTCACCGTCTCAACAGCAATGTACTCAAGCCTCATACAAGATACATTTAGTTGATTCATCTTTGCCATTAGCCTAATAACTGCTTTTAGCTCACCTGATTGTATGTCTGTGATTGCCTGTCTCACTGGCTGTCTGTCTCTCTATCTAAAAGGCACGGACATGCTGGAGATACTCTTAGCTGTCAATTTAACAGAAAGCTTCTTTCAGTCTTATTCTCCTCCTGTCTCTCTGACTGTCCAAAAAGCCAGCACCTCTCCAGCCCGTCTACCTGTCTGTCGGCCACTCTGTCTGACTGGTTAGAGCCAGATATTTGCAGTTCAGGTCAAAAATGAAATATGTCACTGCAAAACATATAATAACAGTTTTCTTGGCCACTTGGAGGCACTGTTTTAATTTGATATGACAATCTGGATTATTTACAAATCCAGCAGTTACGGAGCAACATGATCATCCCTGAAAAGTGTGAGTCAAATTTCATATTGTCACATTGTTTTTACATTGTCAGGTGATGCATCATTAGTCTCTACAACCTGATTTTCATACCGTGCACATATAAAGAGGAACCACTGGCTACTTCAAAAGAAAAAGATCCAGACTTTGTAGTCCAAACTTTTATGTTTATGTTACTTTTATGGCCAATGTTGTGATTCAACTGACATTTAAACTGGAGGCTTTTTGAGAGAGGATTAAAATAATTTCTGTCTTTCTGTGATAATCTGTTCAGAGTCATACCATGATAGATATTTGTCTGGTACTAGGGAGGAGCTGTGAACAACAATTGCAACACAGAGATGATTGAGCGATAGTGATGAGAAATGGACAGAAAAGTGGTCAACGAGTCAAAGAGTGGGGGTGATAAGACAGATAGGGAAAGCTGTTCAAATCTGTCAGTAAAGGCAAGTACAGTTTATAGCCTTAGCTAAAACAGAATACCAAGTGCCCGCGGCGTCCCTGCATTCCTCTTACAACTTTAATTCAGCTAATTAGCGAGGACTGTTAAATAAGTGATATGTTTGTTGGTGTGCTGTGCTAATTTGTTGTTTTCAGTCCCCACGGCCATGTAACAACAGAAAATAAAGCAGGGTTTGCTCATAATCTAACTCTCTTAATACTTGGATTTAATATGTTCAAGGGTCTTTGTTTTCTTAGGAGCCTTATCATCTATTTAACATGTCATCCGTGTCCTGTACAAGCCTTGTGTCAACAGTATTGAGATCAATTACATTCATTTAAATCAGATGGCATGAGACTGAGCTGGTTAAGTCATGTCCGATTTTTGTGTGTGTGAGTGTGTGTGTGTGTGTGTGTGTGTGTGTGTGTGTGTGTGTGTGTGTGTGTGTGTGTGTGTGTGTGTGTGTGTGTGTGTATTTGCATAGTGCAAAACATCAAGCATAACATTGAAGGTCAGGGCTTTCTCTAAATTACAGCAATCATTTTAGATCTCTATACCAGAAACAATAATCACCAGTCATGGTACGGCTTGATTCAATTGCTTAATATCAAGTATATTGATTTCTTTACAAAATCATTTGAAATGGAGTTACATGGAGCAGGCAAATTAAATCATGCAATTAATACCATCATTAGAAAGTCAGCTTTGATCAAAACTACATTTACCATGATCACATTGTCTAATATTTCTGTATTCAAAGTTGTCTAAAATTGAACTCATTTATCTTTTTGAGCAACTACTTTGGCTCTCATTGGCTCATCTCAAGGCAGCTGCTGGAAACCTTGGTTATTTCCCCATAACTGGTTAGAAAGGTGGGTGGCTCTGGCTGAGTTGTTGGAGACTTGACTAAAAAAAAGCATGAGCTAATATTGGGGCCCATGTACCTCAGGGGCCCTCCAGGACTGCAGGGTTAGGTGTTGGTTTCCCACCCTCCCCTTTTTTATGTAACTTTTAAGTGGTTCTGGTTGAGTATTCTTTTATGAACTATTTTTGGTTTATTGGGATGAGTGATTATATAAATAAACTAGAAAGGCACTCGGAGACCGCAGACCTCTGCCAAGGCCATGCCCTAGAGCCTTCGAGCCCTGTTTTCCTAATCCCGTTCCCTCCCGCAGTGTGTGTCTCTGCTCCCGCCCGTGCAAGCAAACATTTTGACCAAGCATACACACCCTGCCTCGCAGAACAGAGTTTTCCATTAAAATATGATTTTTATAGTTTTTCCTCCCATTGGTTTAATTGGTATTTGTGTCATGGTAAACAAATCTGTAACAGTTAAGGCAGAGAGCGGTACTGCGGCACGGGAGTCAAGTATGCCAGGCAGACACACTGACACTGACAACCTCTCAGCTAGACTAAACGTTAATTGATGCGTTGCATGTGTCCATGGCAATGGATGGAACATCGTGGCTGCTAATTCTCCCGGGTGGGTGAACCGCGGACTCAGTTGCCTGTTCTGCGCACACAGCTGCCCTTAAATGATGGATTTAATCTGTTTGTGCATTGGGATATCATTGCAGCTGGGCTGCTTGTTAGGCACTTCAACCACAGCACCCCTGCATGCAAGGCACGAACCTTGCGGTTAACGGTTAATGATTGGTTAACGAGGGTCAGCTATCGCTCAGAACAAAAATTCAATATGCATCTTTAGTAACCAATCAAAATCCTAAACCGAAACAAAGACCGAAACAAAATGAGGTAAGAGTAGCACTGCAGAATTATTTCCGAAACCGTCAAGTTGGATGTATAATTAACTGGTGAACAACTGCATTGCAGTCAAGAATATTTAGGTCAGGATGTTTGTTACTTTGGGCGGAGCTGTCTCAGGGCTGTGCTGAGGTCTGAATCCAGACAAACGTGTTGGAGAACATGTCTGAATGTATAAAAGGAAACATGCAATATTATCTTTAGTAAAAACACAGACAACACTCAGTGTTGTGACAGTATTGTATAAGTAGCTCCACTTGCTGCTTTAAAAAGTTTCAGCTAGATGGGGCATGCTTCTTTTTTTTTTTTCTTTTTCTTTTAATAAACATTTTTGACAACTAGCTACCAGAAACTCTGATAATTGGGGTATTTTCTTGTAGGCTCGTTACAAGCTTAGGATTTTCCCTTTCAAAACTCTAAACATCTCAGATAATCAGAGGTGTTACAGGTGTCTTAAAGCATACCCAAATTCACACTGACACATATGTCAATTATACAGAAAGGTTTCAGTTGAACAGGTATCTAAAAACTAATGCAGACCGCCAACTGTGCTCTGCATAAGACACAACAAAGTGTTACAAGAGGTGCATCTGTTGCCTCTAAAAAAAGATTCAGTGGAAAGCCAGCACGGTAAATCATAAAAAAAATACTTATTTTGTGAATACATCATGTAAGCAAGGAATTGATACTGTGCTTTGTATATCTTGCTTTTGTATGAGGATATAGTTTGTTTGAGTTTTAAAAAAAATTCATCTCCAAGCAAGACTTGTTTATGTGTGCAGTGTGCATTTCTGCCGACACATACTGGTGCTTTTTATATTTACATATACAGCAGAGTAAGCTTGTATTTCACCACAACAAGCACAGGTGTGTGCTATTTGCAAGTCTCCAGACACAAACAGAAAACAATTGAAACCATTAATCCAGGTCTCCAGCTAGATGGGGAATAATTTGCTGTCTTTTCACACATGCTAGGTGATCTGTTCATGATTCAGCTAAAGATTCATTGAGTGGCACTGTATTATTGTAAAGTCCTGCAGAAACATGCTATTTTACTATATAAATATTACTTACCTGAGCCAAAAGCATTTACAAAATTAGAATTGCATGCCTCTACCTGCCTCTACTCATATAGCAGTTTGTAACCATATCTGTCCAAAACGCCATCACATCATATTATCCTATTAGATAATTTTGTTACATTGTCATAATAAGTGTATAAATTAATTAACAAAAACATGTTTTGTGAGGTCACAGTGACCTTTGACCACCAAATTGCAATCAGATCAAAGTGGATATTTGTGCCAAGTTTGAAAAATTTCACTTAAGGCGCTCCGTGATACCGCGTTCACGAGAATGGACTGAAAGGACAGACCTGAAAACATAATGCCTCAGGCCATTGCTGTTACCAGCACCGAGGCATCAAAAGGTTGTGTAAATTGCTGCTTTTGTTCCTATTCCTGAAAAGTTTACTGAGTGGACAAATCTATTTAATGGGTGTTCTAGGAGCGTTTTCTGGGGTTACAGGCTCTACTGTGCCGCCAAGCCCCATTGCTCTTTCTGCCAGACTGCAGACAGGTTTGTTCTATACTAAAGGGGGAAAAGGTGGAAATAAATACAGAAAGGTAGAAATGTTGAGAGGGGTGGTTGGTGGGCTTGGGGTAAAAAGAGGTTGAGTGAGGGGAGGAATAGGGGTGTAGAAAGAGAAAGTTGGAGGGAGGGAAAGAGAAGCAGAGGTAAGCAGGGACCTCCCGGTTTCAGGGTTGCAGAGTGATAAATCTTGAAACGAGGAGAGTGGGAAAAAGGAGGGGGAGCAAGATAGAGATGCAAGGGAGAGGAGGGTAAACCGCAGAACATTTGTTTTAGAGATAGACACACCAAATAAATCTATAAACAGAAGCCGCTACGTCAGCCCTCTACTTTCTGCTTCTCCACGATAATGTATGGTGCTTAAGGGACCAGTCAACAAAGTCAAGCAGCTCAAGAAAAAGATGCCAGCTGGAAAGAAATACTAGATGAGATTCACGTTAGACGAACCACCTTTGTTATATCGCAACACAAATTGGAGGTTATTTATGTCCAATGTTTATTACTATTAATAATTCAGTTTGCCTTGGAAAATATAGATCAAATCACCAAATGATTTGACTTGGCTGCCTTGTTTGTTCCAACTTCGAAAGGATTTCTGAAGAAATCTAAACGTAAGTACAATAATGTTATTCTTTAAATGCATCTGATCCGTGGTGAAAGGAGGATTTTTCTGTAGCCTGTGGAACAAGTGCTTAAGTGCATAAGTTGCTACCTATGCATTTATTATTCCAGAGATTTGCAAAAAACTATCCCGCAAGTAATGTTTTACAAATTATACCTTGCTACCTGAGGGCTTGGCGATAAAATACATCTGAGGGATTTTTACATAACATCTCAGATAAGGGCTCAGGAAAACATTTTCATATAATGGTCTTAAGCACACAATCTGAGGATACTGTTAGTCCTGTTGTGGCATTAGTCAAATATTTATTGTGAAAGTTTTTCCCAAGGCTGAACACAATCTCTCAGTACAAGAAAAGAAACAGTAGACAAACTAGAATTACCGCCTTGTGGTCCACGTCTGGGCAACATGTCATCACCTCATCATCTTATCCTATAAGAAATTTGTGTGAAATTGTCCGAATTAGCATATGAATTCTTGAGTTACGTTTTGTGAGGTCACAGTGACCTTTGACCACCAAATTCTGATCAGTTAAACCTTGACTGCAAGTGGACGTTTGTACCAACTGTGATGAAATTTGCTCACGGTGTTCTTGAGAAATAATGCTCACGAGATTGGACCAGCTGTCACTGGAGGCATAAAAAAGCAATACTACGTGGAGGCTAGCAATGGCATGCAACTTTAGTAGCGTTTGTTCTTTTTTTGTAAACTGTCCTGCAGTCTCTGACTCACTTCCTAATGCATTGTTTCGTGTTCTGTTTTCCACAAATACACTTATCTCTGAACAGACTCTATAGGCAACAGGACAAGATGTTGACATCTGAAGCTTTCTGGTTTTCCATTTGTAGTCTGTGTAGTATTGACCAATACTTGACCAACCATTTGGTTGAATGCAGGTAAACAGTCCATATGGAGAGCAAAGAGGCGGAACACACTGGCCAAAATGCAATCTCAGAACCAACCGGCTATCGTCTGAAGATGACTTAGCTTTTTATTGGTTAAAAAATAACAACTGGCTAGTTGTGAAGGAATTTCTCAACTCCAGTCTCCCATCTTTAGTTGCTAATCAGACTTTAAATAACGAGCAGCGCATGGAAAAGGAAGTCTTGGCCAGTGAGGTCAGTCTTGGTCTTGGCTACACCTGAACCCCAGAGAAATAGCCCACAAGGAGTAGGAACAAAGTTTGTAACTTTTGTAAGAGTATTTTCAGATAACCTTAAAACATGTAAGGATATTAATGATATAATGCTAAATATCTTGCCTTTTAAAAACTACTTGGGTTTTATATAAATACATAAAAATATATTTCATATAGTGATATTTCCAGAGCCAAGTATATACGAACCTTGATAAACACCCACTCATTCATTCATGTTCTTAATGTCATGTTCTTAAGGTCTCATTCTAAGAAGGGGTGGGAGGTGGGGTTAAAGATTGCCAGTTCATGACAGAGTTCAAGCACAACACATTCACATTTTAGACTAACTGACTTTAGCACTTTCTTGCTGTCAGGCAATGTCTCTCTCCCCTGAGCCACTGACCCACCAACACACATATAATATCAAAACATATTCAGTGATGTCATTATTATTTAAATATATCAGTATAAATCCACTCCATGAACATCAGGGGTCTATGCCTGCTTTAAACTTGCATGGAGGCAAAGTGAAATCAATGGCCAAGAAGCAATGAGTGCTGAATCTGGATCCTGTACTGATGGACTTCAGTAAAAACCAGTAGAACTAAACATGATGTAAAATACAGGCATGTACACTTAAGCACAAGATACTGCACCCACTAGCCTTCAGAGCACATACAAGGCCACACTCAAGGTTATCATCCTGAAACATACAACATCCTAAGTATGCAGCCTGTGTTCAAACATAAATCTAATTTCAAGGGCACACATAGACACACACACAGAGCTACTACATCAACATGGAGGCACGGCAATGACCACATCATGACAACACTTGTCTCTGTAGAGGCAAATTTTCTGTGTCCTGTGGCATGGTTGAGGAGAGGAGAAGAGACAAGATAAGTGGAGAGGACGGAGGAGGAGAGCATGGCGGAGCAGATAAAGTTGCAATGCTCCATTTGCCATGAAATATTCCCCCGTGGTACAAATACTTGAGGTGAAAGAGGAATAAGTTAACTCTGGAGAAGTTTGTGTATACGTGGGAAAGAGAGAGTTTGTGTGTGTATCAGTGTGTAAGGAGACTGGCCTTTGTAGGAGACAATACCTATCTGTAAATTAAGTGTACAAATGTTGACCTTGTTAACCTGTATGCGTCTAAATGTATATGTGTGTATGTGTGTATTTACTTACGCCCATACAGACAAGCCTGGCTGCTAATAGATTATTGATCAGGTTAAATTTCTGAGACCTATACTGGCTGACTTACACATACACACACATACACGCACACACACTGACTAACAGTCTCATGAATACTTTTTTTGAAAACAACCTAAGACAACTACTCCTTAAATGAGTTTTTGTTTCTTTCTTACTTACTCATCATTCTATCAGGACTGGTGTTGTGTTGCTTCGTTGGCACATTGGCTTTCAGGCCGATGCTGCAGACTCATGGATTCCAAATAGAAATCTTTGGAATGATATTGTGTCTTTCAAAATTCATTTAAAATCTGATACATCTTTATATGTGTTTTATTGCTCTGGCATCCCTCTTTCTTCCTGTAGTTTCCTTGCTGTCTCTTTTCCGTCCAATTCCCCTGGGGATTATGACAGATCCTTTTCCATTTGTACTGAACTCAAGCGTATATGGGTACTAGTGTGTGCGCATTATCTGTGCCTTTCCTTGAATGGCTGTACAGCATCTTTAACCTTGTCACCTCTACAGAGTCAGGACAATCCATCCCATCAAAGCAAGACAGATCATAGGTAGCACAGATAAATAGCACTTACATTACTGGTCTATTACTAGCCTAAAGGCCGCAGGGTCCAGAACTAATCTCGATCACAGTTATTATTGCAAGGGGAAATACAACACAGGGATGCACTGGCTTATCTTTCCCCTCAAGGTCATTGGTTTTAAACCCGATCTACATCTCAGACAGTGCAGTAGTTAAAATAAAGGACGCAAAACAAAATGGAGAGGAGGCAATGACAACATAATTTACAAGGATACAGCTTTCAACCCCAGACAGCTTCAGTGTACAGAGTATATAACATGCTGAGTACCTAAATGCACCAACACGGGTTGTGCTCATAAGTGACCAGTCAAAATAAATAAATAGCTCTCTCTCTCTCTCTCATCTCAACGCTTACTGATGTGTCTTTCATCCAGCTCAGCCTCACCAGCTTCCCATAGTCATAGCTATTGGTTAATGTATGCTTGGCCTCTCTCTCCCCTCATACAAGCAATGTTGGAGTAGAAACTGAATAAGCTCAAACTCAAACTGAATACTGTGATTCACTGGGGGGCTTGAAACTGGTGGGGGGTTTTGTGTTCGTATTTTCTTTAAGGACTCAATCCTGTTGAATAGTATAATAGAATCCAGCAAAATAGTTTTCTTTGAAGAGGGAATTGGGCACGTTCCAGAACCTTTTCAGATGGACTGAATGTTTCAGACTGTTTGTTGTACAGGATTCTTGACAATGTATACCATGTCAAAAACCAATCAAGTGTAACACTTAGCTTTTTTTGTGTGAAATGCAAAATCACCAAGCTTGTTTAGCTGTGCAAAGTTTGTGCACATGTATCATCATTTGCATGGAGACAGTCAAGGGAGGAGAGTAATTGTTTCTTTTTTTCAATCTGTAGCATTCTTTAATGGGGCAACCTTTGTGTTTACATGTGGTTTCAGAAACTGACGCTTTAATCAAAGGTCCTCTGGGCTTTTTGACTCATTTTCTAGCAGTTCAGTATGTCTTGTGGTCTGGTCATGTCATATTGCTGTGACTGGGATTTCCTGATGTTGGCATCTCGGCAGAGCTCTCAGCCATGTGATGAAATCCCCAGTCGAGTAGCTGCCTCCATAATTACTGGGAATGGTTTACAAGGATGGGACATGTGAGAGATGAAGTGGATTCTCTTGATGGGGGAACATTGCATAAAATGGGACATGGGAATGGTTGACAGAAATGAGAGGGGAGTGTGAGAGAAACAAGTGGGAATTGATCTGAGAGATAAGACATGATGGAGATAGAAGAGACAGAGAATGGCTCCAGCCAATGAAGCTAAATTAACCTGTTAGAACACATTCCTTTTTTATAATGTGCAGATAACATGATGTCATTATGTGTCAGCATGAAAAGCGTAGCCACAACTGAATTTCTGTTTGGCATCACACATCAGCAGCCAAAGGACTTGAGAGATGAGAGACGTGACTTTGTGGCCATTCGTCCATGTTGATAGGTTTGAGTGGTACAGATAGATGTGAAAGGCATTGGAATGATACACGCAGAGTGAAATGCAAATGAAGTGCTAATTTACGAGACACATTCAGAGTCTGAGTGGAAAGGCAGAGCTTAATGGAAATAGTTTGCAAAAATGGAAGAAGAAGAAGAGGCCTCGGAGTAACTTCTTTAAATGGTGCTTGAGACTTAAAATACAGGAATGAGATAAGATTGACACACTGGAGAGACACATGAGTAGGTGAGAATTGTTTTTTAAAAAAAAGCATCAAAAGAACACGTTTTTTTGGCCAACTCCTGAGGGACGTATCTGACTCTTTAGATGCTAAATGCTCCACTATGTTGACAAACTAGTCGCTAACTGTCCCGTTTTTTGCAGACATGCAATTTGAATAGAATAAATAGCAAATTACACGGACAAAATCTATGTAATGAAGTTGTTAATTTACTTGACCATACAGTATCACATATGCTACTAATAAACAAGCGCAATAAACTTTAAGTGCTGAAATACATAACTGTTGACTAACTATTTCTCTGACCTCGATAGGCCAGTCTCAAAAGAGTTCAATCTAAATATGAACGTAAAGTTGGTACTCAAAACTGCAGCTTATGTTTTCTCATGGGGATTTGCTGAAGGTGAGGACATATCAAAACAACTAATGCACAGGGAGCAGAGCCCTATGTCAGGGTAGCAATGACTGGTGCCCAATGTTGGAACAAGGGGGAAAAGGCTGTTCAAGGGATCCAATGATAAGATAAGTTGGGACAGAACAGTGCCCATGGACTGGCAGACCGGGGTGGTGGTTCCCATTTTCAAAAAGGGGGACCGGAGAGTGTGCTCGAATTATCGGGGTATCACACTACTCAGCCTCCCAGGGAAAGTGTATGCCAGGGTGCTGGAAAGGAGGCTCCGACCGATTGTCGAACCTCGGATTCAAGAGGAGCAGTGCGGATTCCATCCCGGTCATGGAACAGTGGATCAGCTCTTTACCCTCGCAAGACTACTGGAGGGGTTCTGGGAGTTTGCCCAACCAGTCTACATGTGTTTTGTGGACTTGGAGAAGGCCCTCGACCAGGTCCCTCATTGGTTTTTGTGGGGGGTGCTGCGGGAGTATGGGGTGCCGGACCCGTTACAATGGGCCATCCGGCCTCTGTACGATTGCAGTAGGAGCTGTGGTCGTATTCTTGGCAATAAGTCAGACGCATTCCCGTTGGTGTTGGATTGCTCCCTCCGGGTGGGGACGCAGTGCCTACCGCAAGCGAAGGAGTTCAAGTATCTCGGGGTCTTGTTCACGAGTGAGGGTAAGATGGAGCGGGAGATCGACCGACGGATCGGTGCGGCTGCAGCAGTAAAACAGGCGCTGCACCGGACCGTCTTGGTGAAGAGGGAGTTGAGCCGGAAGGCAAAGCTCTCAATTTACCGGGCGGTCTACGTTCCGACCCTCACCTATGGTCACGAACTCTGGGTCGTGACCGAAAGAACAAGGTCTCGGATACAAGCGGCCGAAATGAGTTTTCTCCATAAGGTGGCTGGGCTCAGCCTTAGAGATAGGGTAAGGAGCTCGGATATCAGGAGGGAACTTGGAGTTGAGGCGCTACTCCTTCGTATCGAAAGGAGTCAGCTGAGGTGGTTGGTTTTCCAGGCACGCCCAACTGGTAGGAGGCCCCGGGGAAGACCCAGGACACGCTGGAGGGATTATATCTCCCAGCTGGCCTGGGAACGCCTCGGGATCTCCCAGAACGAGCTGGAACATGTTGCGGGTGAGAGGGGAGCCTGGTTTGGCCTGCTAGGCCTGCTGCCACCGCGACCCGACCCCGGATAAGCGGATGAAAAAAATGGATGGATGGGACAGAAGACTAAAAATGATTCTCAAATGTGAGACTTTTCAAAGATGTCATACAATAGTTCTTCAAGACATTGTCCAAGGATGGGATATAAAAAACATATGGATGCAATATTTTCCGTACAATACCACACCTCTCTCATCTCTCTTTTTTTGGTCATTTTTCTATTTACTTTTTCCTTGATCTCTCTTTCAACTGTCTTCTCTTCAATTAATTTTCAAAGCTCAGGTTTCCAGGCAACTGAAGACCCCCTGCTTATTTACATTCTTGTTATATCTCGTTTTGATCTCAATCCAGTGCTTAGTGCCTAACGTTAGTTCCCTCTGCTGTGTTACTTACTGTACTTTTACATAACTGTTCTCCCTCTGAAAGATGTGCCATTTGGTCATGAAGTAATTTTTTACAGAATGATATTTGGAGAAGAGAAGCATCTCAAAGTGATGCACTGGGATGTAAAATAAAGGTGGATTATATTTGAAGTTTGAATTGGTGTGGAGTGGATATTTGTGAGAATCTCGTATTTAGTATTTTTATTGTGCCTTTCAGTTACAGACAATCCAACTGAGGGACTCCTTTGCAAGACTGTCTGTTGTCTCGGGATTTCAGGTCCTTCACTTTCTCCCTTCTTCTTTTACTCAGGACTGTCCGACAGTTTTGGTTCATGGTTCCTGTCTATGTTTCATCCACTGTACTTTGATCTGGGTCTTTATCCTCCTGGAGACTCAGACGGTGTTTGCTCTGTCTTTCTTCATAGCTACTTTATCACCATGTGTTGTTGACAACAAACTGCAGCACACACTCCCAGCACCTCGTGTCTCTTTCGTCTCCCTCTTTGTGAATGGCATGTCAAGAGTTTTCCTCTTGAATCTCTATCCTCCTCTTTTCTGTGCATTAAAGAGCTGTTTTTTGCAACTTACTTATAATGTATGTAGTCTGTTGCCATGCATAGTTAGCTGGAAGCCCTTTTATTGAAACATACACTACACTAAACAGACACTTTATATACACTAATATACCACATGCCACTTAATGCACTCAAACATTTGCGGTGATTGAGATGACTTTTTATTTGTGTATAGAGTCCTGGGTTGAATATTGTAATTCAGATACTTAATAGTATTGCTATTTTGTAGATTTAATCTTTTTGACAATGTGTGTAGTGATTTAAATATGCTGGTTTTAAGTTGTGTATGTTGCTGCATATGGCAATATGCAACAACATACAATATGCCAATTACTTTGCCGGTTTCTACTTCTCCTCTTGGCTGGGTGACATCATCTTTGGAGCAACGCTTCCCATTGTTTTGGTATGAGATTTGGCTCTTCCTTTCTACATTTGTGCCAGACACTAACACCTTCAGGGAGAAGACGAGCTTCAGTTATCACCTCAGTTGTGCCAAGCTGACATCTGAGTACAGCACTGGGATTTTCTCAGTGGCAGATCTATTGCTGTGTTATTGTGCTGGCCCCAGAGAAAGTGGGCCTCTCTGTCATGGGAACCTCACTCCTTCATGATTTTACCAGGAAGAAAACCATCAAGGATAGAAACGTCTGAATGAATGTCTGAATGCTGCTGCTCTTAGTGCTTTAGGTAGGAAGGGGAGGCTGTCCATGTGCTGGAGGCAATTTCTTCATATAGTGTCTCCATGCAAAGGGTGAATACAACTGTTAATTTCCAGTCTGCCGTTTTGTGTGCTCTATGAAGAGCCATCCCTTTTCAAGAAAAAGCAAAAAATCCAGTTACCCATTTAACTTAAAATAGTTAACCAAGATAGATAACCAAGTTCCTAACTTAATTTGATATATTCAAAACCACTATCAGCTAGGTATTGTATGAACCTTGCTCATACTTACCTGGCCTATCATTTTCCCACCCACTGCTCATTCCTCTTTTATTTGTATCCTTTTTGGATGTGTCTCTGGCGCTCTAATACTTTTTGCAGATTTCTCCTGATACAAGCAGAAAAAAAGTCATGGTTCAATCCACTAGGACTATACCTTTTGTGGGCAATATGGTGTCCACTTCGTCCGTCACATAGACTGTGAGCTGCACATACACTGCCTCCAATGCCAACTGTTTGTTGGCTAGAAAAATGGCTACAGCCCAACACAGTACTTTCACTGTTTTTGCAGGTTCAAAGAAGCCACATGTTAGCCACCACCCGAGTGACGGAGTGTGCTACTTAATCAACACATCTTGTGCACTGCTGTCACAGTGTCACACCATTTGGTGTTATCCCTTCAATTTACCTCAGGAGTATTGCTCTACGATTAAAAGTCTCTGTAAACATGCAAAAGGCTACCTATCTCATCTCATCAAATTTAGAATTCAGTTTGATTATCAGGATTATGTGTTTAGAGCATCGCAGGTGAAAAGTGGATTATTGGCAGGTGTCGCTTTTATGTACATTTGAATACATGAACTGGGGTCCGACAACCATACAGCTCTGCTCCATAGACTCTCATGCAATCGTTTCAGATTCTCTTATTTTCAGGCTGGTTTTGTTACTCCTTAATTTCAGTATGTTTTGTATCGATCGCCAAGTGAACTGCAACATTAGCGTTCACTGCTGAGTCAGTTTGACATCCTGTATGTCTCCTTCAAGCACATTGTAGACCCCTCTGTTTCCAAACATTTTATATTTCTTCAGGGAGTGCGGTTGGTGAAAGCGTGAGCTATATTCTAGTTCCGGCAGTCGAACAACAAAGGGGCAGGTCTTAGTTAAGGGTCAATCGCCATGTATTGTGACTGCTGTGAATCCCAGCTTACTCCAGCTTACATCCTTTTTGAAGCAGCAAACTAGCATTTTTTTTAGTGCCACCTTTACCCCTTCAGGGAGTGAGAGTTTTACACTCAAAACAACGGTGTTTGGTAGAATATTCCTTCAGGGAATTTGTGAGTTTCAGTAGAGACAAGCATTGCAACTGCAAAGGCCTGTCTTTCTAGCTGAGTTTGCATAAGAAGTAAGAATTGCCAATATGTGGATGTTACACCAGAGCAGCAGAAAATGAAACCTGCTTACTGTGCACTCATATTCATGTAACTGAAATGCAACTGATCCACTTACAGTGCTGTCTTTTATTTTGTCTTGCACGTCTTCTCATACATACACACACACACATAGAGAGGAAGAGTAGAATATGTAATTAAGGCTGAACCACATTGTACCAATGATCTACACACTGGTAATTAAATCTAATCTGTGTGTGTTTCCTCAGTGCAAGCTTGTGTGTCTGTGCAAGCACGTGTGTATGAGTGTGTGTTTAATGTCATAAGGCCAGAGCAGTGTAATGCCACACTCCCGTCTAGTTAATTAATTCAAATGTCCACCCTTAATTAAATTCACACAGTGGATTGTGACCGTTCCCCTGGAAACAACCTGTGAATACAAAACACCGGCAGGGACAAGATGTCTGCTGGGGTGTTTAAAAACCCACTATCAATGTCAGTTCAGTGTATTTTTACAAGAGTGCGTTTTCAGTATGAGAGCATCAAACTATATGCACTTCAAATAGAAAATGTATAGCATATTTGCTTAAACACATACATGGGATTTGTGTGTGTGTTCATGTGTGTAAGAAAGAGACATAATTCACTGTGTGTGTACAGTACAAAGTGCGAGTGCATCTCTTGTCAGTCATGTGTAGGCTGATATTTGTGTAAAAATGTGTCAGTATGTGTTAAGGGAATTGAGTCTTAAGAGAGTGAGTAAATGTATGTAGTAAATGTATAATATCAATTGTTATATTACTTTATAATGTCAAAGTACTGTGTGAATGATTCTGCGAGAGGTTATGATCCACCAGCCAGACTAGTTTTAAACAATTCTTCAATTATCATGCTGTAACATGAGTCTCTTCCATGTAAGAGCATATATTCTACACACTTCATTTGACATGGTGATTACGTTGAGCAAATGCTTCAATAACACACTTCAGTGAATGCATAGCTCTGCCTGTGGAATGAAACTTCTATCTTCTTGACTGTCCCTATACCTAATATAGGCCTTCATTTTCCCACTGATGCTATTACTGAAACAAGCTGTGGGCTAAAAGATAAATTTGTCAGTACAAAGCTATCTGCTCGCCTGATCATCATGCCAATTACTCCACAGAAGCAAGGATTGGGGTGGGTGTTCAAACTTGAATCTAGAGAGAAAAGTCAGCTCTTCACGCTTTAAAGCCTTCTTTCCATCTTTTTGTTTTAAATTGTGGCTGTTATAATAATTCTGAAGCATGTTTGTTGTAGAAGTACAGCACCAACACAGAGCCAAAATCATAGAGGAACTTTGGGTTTAGGTGATAAAGTCTAAAATATAACTGCACTAAAGAAGAAGAAACCCAGCCAACTATCAACGACCCTGAGTATGTGTAGTTCACTAAATCAAATGTTAAATGGAGTGTTGGCACACAGCTGATGGCCTTGTGCTCAATGGTTACTACTGTCTTTATGCCAGCAATGCAGCATTTATGGATGTGAAGGAATATACTGCCTAGAGCCAGGATTAGTTACGAGGAAGGTAAGGTGTTCAAGGAGAGGTATTGCTTTTTTAAAACTAGTTTATTAAGTAGGGCTTATCATCTCATGGGCATCCCCATGGGGGTGGTGTTAGAAAGGAGAAGAAAAAAAGTACAGGTTTAAATAACAAAGGCCGAATTACATAAAGCAAGGAAACCTCCCTGTACAAGCGCTAAGTAATGAATTATGTACCGGTATTTTCTCTTCCATGAAATTCATCCTACACAGCTTCCGTGGTTGAGAAAACAGCCCAACTATAACATATTACCTCCTGTAAAAGAGTGCAGTGCGCAGTAGTGGAGAAACTAAGAAGATTCGTTGTATCTATGACACATGCACACTACAAGAATGTATGGAGACACATTCAGCACCATTGCTGGCCAATGTTTTCACTCTCAGTTTGGTGCCCGAAACTCTCAAAGGTGAAACAATTTGGTAAAAGGAAGCAAGACGCTTATTTTGATGGACCTTTGGTGAAGAGGGATTCTTTTAAATTTCCTAAAGTCCACCTGCCCACTGGTCGGTTATTGGTAAGGTTAGGGGTGAATGATTGGTTTTGAATAATGGTATTATAGTCAGTGTTATTCTTAAAAAAAAGTTGGGTCTTAAAAGGTTAATGACAGCGTTATCAAAATTCTTCGATTCATCATGGTGAGCCATGACATGCCCTTTTTTCTCCAGTCAAGTTTTGTGATGAGGGGATTTGTTGTGGCTTTTGGATGATGTGACCTCTAAGACAGCAGCTTGAGGGAGGGATGGATGATCTTTTGGAACAAGGGATTAATATTCCTTTTCATTTTGTCTCGTTTCCTTTCTCCCTTCCAGGGCCGATGAGGATTTCATTCTCCTGACATTCTGAAAAATGCTGTTAAATGTTAATGAAGACTATTTTTACATGGGTCGAGAACACGTCTGGCACACACACACACACACACACACACACACACACACACACACACACACGGTGGACACTCACAAACTGGACACAGGAATTTTGGACATTTGCCCATGCAGACAGCAGCACACACATACACGCCCACATGCTGAACTACACACCATTCTCAATCAAAGTGTTGAATAAAAAAAATGACGACTTTATTCTTGCTTCTGGGGAAATGATCAAATAATCGCCGATTCCTCTGGCCCCGCTAACCTTTGCAAACCTGTCTGAGTCAAACTAGTCTTTCTTCTTTTTTTCTATTATCTTCAATCTAACTTCACTGGCGGCGTTGACTTCTTATTTGATATATTTTTTAATGTTTTGGGGGACATGGAAGAAGCTTAGACATCTGACAAGCCCTCTGCATGTGTCTGCTTGGTGGAGCTCTCATCTTCTGACGTCGACACTTATTATCACCGACAGCACGTCTAAGTCATTCCTTTCCACAGGCTGAAGGCTATAGCAATTCTCATGTAGCAAGCGCCACCCGCTAAAGGTGACATGCTGTTTAAATCAAATACACTTTACATTTGTTGGACTTGAAGATTCCGCACGTTGAGTGTTCTTTTATGGTAGACTGGTGAGTTATGCTTTTTGAGCAATAGGGAAAGGAATTCTGAAATATAGTGGGGGGAAAAGAAGCAGCAGCTCATGTTCTCTTAAGACCTTTAAAAGCTGGTGAATAGAAAGCTGGGTGTGATCATGTAACAAGCATCACAAGTCAAGGGTAACTTTCTTATTAAAATGAGTCAACAGATCTCAGCATCAACACTTTAGATATATGTTCATCAGGTGTAGCTATGTTCTAGCTAGCTCAACAAACAATAATAACTAAATCATGACTAAGCATAAGGTGTCAGCTTATGGGGATAACTTTTGGCATGTATGTTTTTATAATGCTGTAATGCATTATTGTAAAATAAGTTAAATATCTCCCATTGCCTGTAATACACTGCATTATATTATATCTATTTTTAGAAAGTGTCGTAATAGAAAGACCAGGAGCAGAGTATAAGTAGCTGTAGCACAGGCGAATGATGATGTTCCCAATGGAGAAAATCCCCAAAACATTAGAGCATTCGACGTGAAATGTGTTGATGTGTGTGTACTAGCCCTTTTTTGAACAGACTTCATTGGCGTTATCAACCAGGACAAATACCGCCAAGCAGCATTTCCCTTTATCCACAGCCACTGTCATCTCAACAGTACAGTTTTCAGTTTCTCTGAAAGACAATTCACCACACATAGTGATACATTGATTTAAATAGTATCTGAGCCTCTGACCATTAGAAACTCTTCATGTGGGAAATCACACCCATTGAGGATGGCATGCCATTTGAAACAAACATGCCTAGCGATTGGACTTCCTGTTGACAATATGTCAGCGTGATATCTTGGGATTTTATTACATGAAAGGTATTGCCTTCAGGGCAATGGCAATCACTGTGGGCCTACAAACATGCCACTTTTTCCTAGACGTGACCACAAACAAAAGAAAATACCATTAAAAAAAAAATCGATTATTTTGAGAGGACACCGGCCAGCACCTGAGGTGACATGCAATTAAGATCAAGTGTGCTTGACAGTTGGACTGTGAGGTGTCTTTTACTTTATCACAAACAACAGGCATGAATAGAAAGTCAAACAAACAAGATTACCTGCATAAGCCACCCAGGGCAACACCCTATTAAAGCAACAACCAAACCACACTGTACCAGTTTCTTGCCACAGCGCAACAGTTCCGCAGCAATAGCCCTGGAATTATTGCCCATACCAAGGTCTGCATCCATTCAGTTACATTTACCCCAGATTGTTTACAATGCTGCAAAGTCAAAATCAATAGGGCCTGCCAAGACAGAAACAGCCTAATGTTCCATTAGAACTCTCTGCTATTCAATTACAGCTCCAGAGTTGGAGAAGTTTCAGCTAGCTCAGGTCCCCAGAGGAGAAGCACAGTGAAAGTATGAGGCAGACAGAGGGAGTAATAAATCTAAAACTGACAAACAGCAAAAATAAAGTTATGGCATCCTCCCACCTTCACCCTCCCACCCCCCTATTTTTCAGTCTTCCTTGAAGCTGCAGTACAGAATATGGATGAGAGGAGTTCTTCAATTATTGTTGCTTTTAACTTTTTTTTTTATTACGTCTCCTATATTCATCATTGCTTTTTAATCTCACTCTTTTCCAGTTTAAATTGTCCCTTTGCTGAACTTTGCCACCGAACACATGCCTTATTTTATATATGACCACTTTCCCTTTCCACATTTACTCTATCTCCACTGCGTGTGCCAGAGATTTTTTTTCTCCCTCCCCAGGATGTGAAGCTCTTATCCAGGCAGTCTATTGCCCATAACAAGGCCCGTCTCTGGGGAGCCAGTTTCACTACAGCGGTGAGAGAGAAAGACAGAACAAAAACAACATAGAAAGTAGGCGTTAGAGAGAGAAAGAAATGCTATGGACAGGGGATAGAGGAAGAAAAGGCATTATAAAAGGGAAAAGAGACACATAAAAGAAAAGTCAAATCAAAAAGATAGAGCGAGACAGCAAGAGAGCAGAATAAATGAAGTTTTCTTTGCGCCTCCTGTGGTGGTGATAGGTCGTCATGGGGTCCCTATGGGGACAATTAGGGCCTATGGGCAAGAGTCAGTGTTTGTGTGTGTGTGTGTCACTAAAGACAGGCCTTTGTGGGAATAGAGCAGCGAGGGCAAGACACAGAGGGAACACTGCATCCATAGTGTGCTTTTTAAAATACACCAACACAGCTTGAAATCCCTTACAAAACCTGCTGCTCTGAGGATAATCCCACAGCCTCTGGCTTACAAAGGAATCATCTCCCAAGTACATACCGTACATACACTATGTAAATCCCCCATATATACAAACTGCAAGACATAGAATAAGAAGAAGAAGAAGAAGAAGAAGAAGAAGAAGAAGAAGAAGAAGAAGAAGAAGAAGAAGAAGAAGAAGAAGACGACGAAGAAGAAGAAGAAGAAAAAAAGTCCAAGCTTTCTGAAAATCATGCACAGCAGAGAGCTCTGGGAACTCTCTACTCTACTCGGTAGCAGTTAATTACCGTCCCGTCTGGTATTGTCAGCATCACCAATTTGCACAGCTCATTTTCTTATATTTATGTCATATTTGGAAGTTTATGTTGCCTTGCTGCCAAAGGGTAATGTCCTCCCAAAAGGAACGACAGCATCAGTTGTTCTGGTAAGTGCCCCTAAATGTCATGTGTTTTAGGCCTGTCAAAACTGCCTAAAAATTACATTTGAATATTAGTTTTCTGAAAAAACACATTGGTTCAAAATATTTCAAGACCTATTTTTGCGACACAGCACTGCACCATTTTGAGCCCTATCTCCATTTATCCCTGTTTTTGAAAGCCTGTAGTGGATGAGAAACGGCTGATTTGGGGAGTTGAAATGCAAATGGTCTGCTTGTGTGATTCAGACTTGCCTGCCTATTGATAAACCAGCCTGGGAGATCAATTGGTAAAGCACATTTTGCCCAGCCTGTTATGTCTGCTGCCATACCTTTTTGTTGATTTGTGCCACATCTGTTTCAATCTCATCCGTCCAACTTGGATTTTCCATAGTGAATGTGACTGGTCTGTCCTATGCTACAGGTATTGTCAGAACGCATGTTTCGTGCTGTGCATGGTATCCTCCAGGCGCTATAGCTTGCGATGTTCCTCTCAGGCCTGGCAGAGGTTGTAGCTGCTCACCAGCTTTATCCTGTGGCCACACAGTCATTTCTCCAGATCCTGTGTCTGTCAAAGCTTTCCTGGTGCCTCTGAATGCCTATCGAGTCCCTCGCTGTGCTTCTCCACTGCTTTCCTTTTTCCTGCCCGGTGCCTCAGTACTTCCTTGACCAATCATCTATGTTGCCTTGCTGCCAAATGCTCAAGCTACGGTCGCCTGCTCGCTGTTATGTGTTTGCGTCATGCATGCTGAAACATCTCTCTCACTATCTTTTGCTGATGTTCTGCCTGCTGGTTTTGTGTTTGTTCATCTGAGTCAGACCTGCCTCCTGTTTGTGACACTACTATTGTGCAGTGTTTAGCGAAAATAATGAAAAATGTATACTATTTTGAATTTGTTTATTTTTTATTTTTGCTTGTATGTAAGTGCACCAAGGTGGTATGGTGATTGAGTCAGTTATGCTGTGATTGTTAAACAAACAATTATAGATTTTACTGTTAATACACTACTGTGTTTTCTGCGTATCTCTCAGTATGGGAGGGTATTTATCTGTCATCCATGCCCACTGAGGAATCAAGAGAAATATTGTTTCTTTTGATTATGAACCGCAAGTACACACACACTCACAGGTAAGAAGCATTAAACAATCTAAGCAACAATTCTCAGAACTTCAAAAAACAAATTCAAACACGTTCATGGCAAGGTTTGTTCTGCCAAAATTGCCTGCCAATGTCGATGTATTCGACCTCACACAATGTGTATTTAAAACAAAACAAAACATGAGCACAATTATACCATTTGCCCCTTCCAGCAGATATGGAAATCAAGGCCAGCATGTTAAAATTGCAAAACATACTGACTCAAAGAAAAAATGCCAAAATCCGCAGCACACATTGGGGTGTTAAACCTGACTTTATTCCACCAGCTAGTTTTTTATTTATTTTTCTCATTCCTCTTGATTTTCTTTCTTTCTCTTTTCCCTCTCCTTATAATGTATTCAGACCTTTTCTCCCACCCTTTTAGGTCTGTTTGCCTCACTCTGACCCCTTTACTTCCTTCAGACCTGCTTCTTTCTCTTTCCTTCCGCTTCAGTTATCTTTCTCTCCTGCACCCTGTCTTTTCCCTCCCAGTATACTTTCTCAGTGTGTCATTGTTGTTGTTGGTGGTGTGTGATTTATGTGCAGAGTTCTGTATTTAGCTCTATGGGAGTCACAATGTTTCATTTACCTTTCCCACAATGCACTGCTGGGGGATGGCCCTGATTTTGCAAAATGTGAATGTGTGTGTGTGTATGTATGTAATGTTTTTGAATAGGACATTAGCTGCGTGGGAGGGATGCCATCTTCATCTTCTCCGTTCTCCTACATACCTTTATATCCTAAAGTTTGTTTTCTCAAAGTTTTAAGTTAAGAGCTTTTCGTCACCCTTATTTCTGTGATTTCTTTAAGTGCATTATACTCTTGCTATTGGGGAAACCAAACCATAACCCCTCCCAAATCAGGTCTGTGACATGGGTCCTGGTCAGATAGGGAAAGGTAAACCAGTCCAAAAATGGCAGCGCATGCAGATGTGGCACCAGGCAGCTTCCTTAAACTTCCTTCCTTACGTTTTTTTTATTTAATTTGTCGTCTTTCGAGTATATAACTGGAGCGCTTATAACATATGAAAGAGATATGGTCTTCAAAATCGAAGAGGGAAGCGTTGGGGTTGGATAAAGTGCAGCGGACCTTGAGACGATCACTGCCCACAGCATTTTCCGACCCCCCCAGCCAGACCAGCCTGACCAAACGCAACCGAAAACACAGTCGACCGGAGGTTGCATCAATGCTTGGTGCTCAAACATAGTCAAAGTTGATGGGTTGTAGTTAAAAAGGCTACAACTGCACTTCATTGTACAACCCTATGTTGGATAATGACAATAAATTATCCCTGAATCCTTGAATGTTATTACAAGAACAACAGAAAATACTTGATGCTGATTAGCTGACAAGTTCAAATCCGACATGCCTTCAACAAAGTTTTGGCTAACTTTCCTAAATGAGTTAACCACATCAGTTTCCTTTCGTAGGGGATTATGGTGTGAATGCAATAATGGACTCTTAGGTGTCCAGATACAACAAGTAATTTAGGGGTGCATAATTACAAAAGGGAAGCTGTCTCATCCACTGCATGGGAGACGGTCCCGGACAGTCCCATAGAAAAGCTCTGGGATGCGGCTATGTGTGTCTCTTTAACGGAGGTTCGATTAACCAGAAATACATTTGCAAAGTACACCAATTAGTCCTCATCCTTTAAGTATTATCTTGTAAAATTTAAAAAGACACTTCCTGTGAGGCATAAGTCTCAACTTTGTGTTACTTGTAGTAGCAAGTTTCCCAGTGCGTCTTCTTCAGGCACCAAACCGTAATTGGCTCTTTACGGCCCCCTGAGGGGGTGATTTTAAAGTGACTTTAAGTTGCAGTTTCCCAATTTTTTTATTTACTATTACGCTTATCTCATCCTCTTTATTGAAAAATGTTTGTCGAAACAGATTCAATCTCAGACTGTATAAAGCATTTAAATCCTTCTCCTCTTCCCCCCTTTCATGTTCGGTCTCACTTTAACTAATATGTGAGTTGCAAAATTCTGCAAAAGTCAGTGCTAAAGCCTCCAATGTACATCAACATATTGTGGCCTACCTTATCTCTTCTCTCCATTCATTCCGGTATTGTCTCTCATCACTTCCTGCCTTTAAAGGTTCCTCTTTCTCTTGCAATTTTCTGTGTGTATCACTATTTTCCACTTCACCATCACTCTCACTGTTGAAGCACTCTTATCTCCTCCAGTCAGCCAGACCCAAGGGATCCTCTTTGGGTTGGTGAGTATATTTGTGTCTCTTTTTTCAGCTTTGTCTTGGCTAATTACATGGTATCATTTCAATGGGTTCTTAGAGTGTTGTCCATCTAACTCGGTCTCCGGTTTAGCTGTAAGTCTATAACCATCACAGTCCAGGACAGTTCGCCACAGTCAGCTGTTTGGGCTTCAGTTTCTTTTGCGAGAAGAGAATACATGGCGTTGCTGTCCAGGGTTAAAATATTTTCACTTTTTGCCATCCTCCGCGACAGACTGTTTACAACCGGATGTTATATAGCTCCCTCAAACAAGGAGAAAGTTGTTATATAACATAATATCAAGAGATGGCTGCATTTTATAGCTACATGCAGAAAACTACATATAATAATAATAAACACAAAATAATGATATTTAACATATTTGTTTCCCATTTATTGTGAACAAAACAAATTCATCATGGCAACATACTGTCATGCCTGATTCCGTGTGAGTGCAACATTAAACTGATGTGTGTTGGTGAAATATTTTGTTGTCTAACAGATAGCAATTATGTTGGGTGCAATGATATTTGTATTTGTGTGACTTAACCCTGCTTTCACTGATTTCCCTTTTTCACAACCCTTTCCTCCTTTTCCCCATCTTCAACTCAATGATTCTGTCTTTTGTCTCGCCATCTCTCTACAGTACGTCTCCTCACAGAACAAGCGGTACATTGTTGTGTCCTCAAGAAGTTTGGTGGATACCTCTGATTCAGCATGCTCCCACCCCAATTCAACCACGCTTCACAGTAAAAGCGCAGTGACTGAGGATATAAAAATAAGAGCATACCTGCTGTTTAGGAAATGCGAGGGCAACCTGCTGTTTGGCTTCATCTAAAAAAGATATGCGTCTCCTCATGCACACATTCAAATACACGAAAACTTGCAAATACACAAATATGCATTTGCTTGCACACAGGCACAAAACATCAATATCTGCTCAGACATCAAAATATCAATAGATACTTACAGTAGACAGGCACATGCAACCCTCACACACGCACTATCACACAGACTTGTCAACACAATGGTTGACAATGACACACTTGTTAAATACACACAGTACATACTGTACAGTATACAAACACAGACAAGCATGCTGTTATAACACATTGTTAAAGGAAACAAAACCACAACGTGTAAACAAATGCAGAGTAGTTTCTCATCCTTTTGCATCACTTACCATTTATTTATTTTTATTGTATTGGCTCTAATATTTTGCTACTATTGGTGACATAGAGAGTTAAAATATATACAATCATATATGAATAATGTGAGTGGTCAAGTATTACTGGAACTATAATTCAGATATACACAGGGGTTTTTGTTCACATATTTAAAGTCAGGATATTTTATTCATGATTTATCGAACATCTATGCTTACTTCTATTTTGTATTTAATAGGTTTTAGCCTATTTTATCTCCACCAGGAGATTATGAGATTGGTCTTGTTTGTGCATGAGTAAATATGTGCTTCTCTGTGTCTGTCCATGGCTAATCTTGCATACTGCTGCACCAAACTACATTTTCTTTACACGTGCCGTGGTTGCAGTGGCACTCTTTCTCAAATCACCTTTTATTGCCTGTTTGATACTGCCGTTGATTGACTGCGGACTTCTCACTTGCTACTCTTAACTGCCCCCCGGCAGGTAGGGGCCACATTGCTGCAGCCACCGCTCTGTGGACAGAGACATAGTGGTGGGAAACATTTAGCTCACGTTTATGTTTTGCACGCTATGTGTGGTTACCAGCTAACAGCTAACATAACTACCAGCAGGCTACACAAACAGCTGAGGACATTGCCGCTGCTGCAGCCAGACAGCTTGGGGTTTTTAGTATTAATTTAGTCAAGTTTGTATGAAGTGTCTCAGTCGACGACTTCGAGACGAATGGCAAACTCTAAAATATTGGCCGTGTGAGACGTGTGGGAGTAGTGACCATTCATTTATGCTGCACTTGAAAACGGGGAGCTGCATCTACAGTATTCCTACTCTACACAAGTGGGCTCGATAGCTCTCCGGGTTATCATGCAATGCATTTGCAACAATGTTGATGCAAATTCTGCTGAAAACCGTTCTAACATCTTAGCCTTATCCATTGCTTTACACTGTCCAGTAAAGAAGGACAACTTAAATGTGAGCAACATTTGAGAGACCTGAGTTTAAAGCAGTTTCTCACCCATCTATTCCACTCATAACCATGTCCACAAGCGTTTGTTGAGCCTCCTTTTAGCTCCTCTTATAGCCCTCTTCTTTCACTTCCGTATTTTTTTTCTCCTCAACAGCTTCACTCGCCCTACAACACTATCCGTCTCACTTCATTCCATCTCCTCACTGTCATTCTTCACTGTTCATCATCTGTCTCCACTCTCAACCTTAATTCTCTCTCTCTCTCTCTCTCTCTATATTTTACCTCCAGTCATCCTTTTTTGTGTTTTTTGTGGGTTTTTTTTATCTTCACCATTCTCCTGTCCTTTAATATGCCCTCCCATCCTCTTTGCTGTGCTCATGTAGATATCAGTACATTCCCATTCCTCCGGGTGTTATCCCTATTTTTTTTCCCCTTCCATTACTATTAAATCATCATTAAATCAATATTTATCTGCTGGACATATACAATATATTATGTATTATTATATGTATATTATGTATTGGACAGGGTTTCTACCAGTATATTAAAACAGTATACCATATAATGCCATGACTGACTTTAAAACCTGACTTTAATTGGGAAAAGACATGAATACATCTATTGGATAAAAAAAGAAGAAAAGAAAAAGGCATGCCTTTTGTTGAGATATTTTCCACTCAGAGCCAAGAACATTGTTGTCAAGCTCACAACAGCAGAACACTGTGTTTTGAGTGTAAGAGATGTGGAGAAATAATCTTGTTATACTTTCTAAAAGGACGGTTGTATGGACATGAGCTAGCGTGGAAATGTGTCAAGGAAACTTTATTTTCTCCTCGCGGTAAACCGACATTTTCAAAGCTCCTCAAAGTGCTCTCTTTTCTCCAATCATCTGCGCAGTTAGAAACTGTTGGATGTGCACAGACAGGTGAAATACCTGCTGCATGGCATGCTGTGCGAATGCGGCAAACATAAATCATGTTTAAATGCTCTTATGAACTTCTCAGCAGAATCATCTGCTGTGCAAAGCATCAATGCAAATGGTGTTTCAGGTTCCTCTATGCGCTTTACGAAAACAGCATTGGCCCAAAGACAGTAGGGATCACGAGAAGACGTATGAGCATTATTATGGGAATAGAACCTTTATAAGCAATGTTGGATTCTGGTAATATACACATTTATCTTAACGCATTTTCTTTTTTGTTTTACAAAATAAAAAAATATATCATTGAGCTGAGAGTGTGCAGAGTTTTTCTGAACTCAAAATAGTTTTTACTGTAATGGAAAACAACACCACAGCTGTTTGGGGTATAACACATTTTTAGAGATGCTGATCAATAAGTTTCCGATAAAAACCGTCAGTCTAATAATTAATACATTTTATTTCACATTTACACACGTGCTGCCGCCGCCGCATGATTATTGGTAATTAATGTATGTTGGTACACAGACATATACCTCACAATCTGTAAAACCTGCAGTACCAAACTAAGCCGTGGAGGAAAAACCTGAAAAACGTTTGGAACAATTAACTTGATCAGACAGTTATTATATTGTATTTCATTCCCATGCTGCTCAGAGTAATCACAGTGACTGGCTCATCTGCCAACAGTTACCTTGACTTGCAGTATGGGGCGTTCAAACTCTACTCGGTAAAATTGAGAATTGGGTGAAGGTATCAGGATGTATTCAAAATGTGATCTTATGAAATTAGTTTTTTGGCAGGGAACTTGCATAAATCCAGTTGTTTGAAGGAGGTGTTTTCACAGCAATATACAATAGATATTAGAGCGGGAATCAGGACCTGTTTGACTTCCTAATACTAGCTCTTAGCAGCTTATAAAACATCATAAAAACTACTTATGCCAATATATATATATATATATTCTTTTTTTTTCTTTTAATTTTGATCAAAGCCATTATTTGAGTTTATTCAAATAACCACTAGAGATGATAAAAATGAAGTACTATGACAACACTCAGAATGGCTTCTAGATGGTTCCGGAACGGTGGTAAAAAAACAAGTTAGTCTACATGGAGCCTTGCTGTCAATTATAGTTCTTAGAAAGAAAATCAGAATCGGCAAACATTGGAATCGGCAGATCAGAATCAGTCAAGAAAATTGCAATCGGTGCAGCATCTTTCATAAATGTCCTGTCTGTCAATTGTCCTATATCCTTCTGTCCTACTCCATTACACCATTAATCTCTTGCTGTGCGATTGAAATTCCACTCCCCCGCTCTATACACACACACAGGCAATGTGTTTGTGACAGTGTGACACTATTACAGTCAATCCGCCGCCTGCTTACCATTCATACATATGAACAAACACGCACACGCACACACACACACATACACACAGTGTCAAATGATTGTCCTATATAGAGTGACATAGTGTCCATGTTGCCTCAGCTGACGGGATTAATAATGATTCCGTGTATGATGAATGGATATATGGCAGACTGCTGGATCATATGCAGCCTCATAATGTGTCACATACATGACAAATAGATCGTGACTGCTGGGGACATTTGATTTCTGCTCATTATAGGGGATGGAACGGGCGCATAAACACCCACATGCACACAAACACACACTAACACATATACACACTTCTTACCCTACGAGACTGGATCTCTTTGACGTATAGAGGCAATAAGAATTCGGACACTCCCTCCAATCGGACACCTTCCTTGGTCACCCGCAGATTCCCCATTCCATCCTAAAAAGACAGGGATACATACAGAGAGAGACAGAGAAAATAATTAAGTCGAGCACAAACAATGAACATTTTATTTTTCCAGACACATTTTCTCCACAGAGCTAGATAATTCACTGATTTGCTTTGCTCATCTACATTCTGATGAGTTTTCTATTAGTCGTGTTTATAAATGATACAAAAATCCATTACTTAAAGGGTATCATTATATTATACATAGTAATATAGACAGGCAAGGCAGAGAACAGTGGTAAATTCATTAGTTATTCATACAGGTACCGCTGCGGTCTGATGTTGAACAGACTTGGATTCAGTTATAGGAAAGGTTACGGTTCAACTGACCTCAGGTTTCAAACAGACTCAGATACATTTTCCGAGTATAACAATGTATCTGATTCTGTATCCATAAAATGATCAAATTACATGTTATTTGGGAGAATTAGCTAACCGCGTTCATCGAATGAAACGGCACTTGACTGTATCGTTGAATCATGGGTCAGAGGGCTAATTCTGTCATTTAACTCTCATTGTGATCTGACAATGTGCAGATGATCTTTACAGCTCGGTTTCTCACCACAGCTCCTTATGATTTAACTAAGACTTCAGGAGTAGTGCTACCTTACATTGAAGACAGGGAAAAAGATGGAACCAGAATGGAGACACAAAGTTGTCAAACTGTTAGTTAAATATTTACCCATTAAATCTTAACTTTAAAAAATTATATTTGGGAACAATTTAACTGCTGTCCGTTACATTCGTGTCTTACGTTTACGGAGATACAGAATTAATGGTGTTTCTGTTTAATCTGCTTCATTTTGCAAATTTGCTACAGTGAAATAACATCATGATTGTCAGCATTTAAGACATCTACACTATTTAGTGTCTTAGGTTTAGACAATTTAATTCATTTTCAGATATTTTAAGGATCTCCAGATAATCAGCAGTGGTTATTAAAATTAGTCATTGATGAGCAGTGTAATATTGATGAGATATGGGAATATCATGTATTCACAGAGGTCTGCTTCATCCACAGTAAGATCCTGTTTTACAGAGAACATTTGTAACAGTCTGTTAGGGATTAATTTTTCATGCAAGCATGTCATTATTAATATCTATATTCAATATCAATGAGCAACATACAATACATATTAAATGCCCCCCTCCCCCCAAAAAAAAGAAAAAAGGATGGCCAACCGTAGAGACAATGATAAGTTACACTTGATGTACATGTTGCGCTTACTTTGGTAGCATTCAGCTACAACATATCCCAGGAGTCTTAGCCATCGGCAAACTGTCAAAGCCTCATGAGGGATGTAGCTTTGAAATGCTAAAAAATAAATGTGGATTTATCTTTGTCATAACGACATGGTGTTGAAATTTTAGCTTACAATGCAGACAGAAAACCCCAGGAACACATTCCAGCTTGTCAGAAAGACAGATGAAAAAAAGCCCCTGCTGAGAAAACCCATTGAGTTATAGGAGAGAGCGCAACAGAGGTTAGGTAGCGAAAGGGGGGTGATTTGGCTCACAGTGGGGAGCCTCCTCAAACAAAGGTCAATGCATTGAAATCACAAATTACACAATTTAAAATAAAAATCCTACTTACATTCGAATAATCCGAAGCTTTGGTTTTTATAGCTTGATTTTTGACTTTGATTAACATTTGTATATATATGTCTTTATTGTTTAGACCTTTGGTTTCACTTTCACACCAAATTATTAATTAATTATTAATTCATAATAACCTGTATGTCCCTATTTATCAACCCTACAAGTGACCAAAATGAAAAATAAGGACTTAAATCCGTTTCTTCCCTAACTTTCTCCCAGCCTCATTGGATCAGGAAATGGTCTAAAAAGTTGAAGAACAAAGCTATTATTAAACAAAAACTATAATGACATTGCTGCGTTTACATATTTGTGCTCCTCTGCTTTTACTAGGTCGATAGGCCCTTTTACAATTTCACAAAAACCAAATTGTATTAGACTTTGAGCCCCGTAAACACATTTGTGCTGTGTGCTTTACATCACAGTTCCATTTCTGATCAGCTGACCGGCACGCTGTGATAAAAATGGCTTTGTCCCGGTTTGCGATCAGCTGTGTCGCATTTTACAGATCCCACACGAGTGAATGCTTGAGAGATTGTTGGATCAGACTTATATGGTAAGATTAAATTCCTTTCAAACAGCCATGCAGGGTATCAGGATGGTGGTAAGGGCTTTTACAGAGCAAAGAGGCAGCTACTGTACCATGTCAAATCTGTGCTTAGGAGAGTGACAGTGGAGGCAGCATAGCAAATGCAACAGCTGCTCCGATCATGTGCTCGCTCAGTTTGGTGAGGCTTATGGGTATTGTAGTAGATTTCGTGGAAACACACAGTATGTCTTTTGATAAATATAGAAGACACTGATATCATAGCCTTGTTTGCATATTTAGCCAGTCTGATAAGAGATCAGCTGTAATTACCAAGACAATGGAGTTGAATGATTAAGATTGTAAACAATGTACCATGTTTGAATATACATGCAATTTTGAAAACTTTGTTGTTGCCACTTCTCATTGTTTTTATTTGAGATATTAAAACAAAAAAAGAATCATGACAGTAGTGTTCGTGGTTAATCCGAAACACTTTCCTCACAGAGAACATTTTCAGGCTCGAGAACCTAAAACCTCAAACAAACAATGTGGATTGAACTAATTCAGCCTTCAGTTGGAATTACTCTCACACAGAATGTGTTGCTCGATGACAACAAGTTAGTCTTGCTTCCCTGGTTCCCAGCTCTCTTTCCGTGTACACAAATATTCACAAAACTGTCCGTGGAGATAGAAATTCTGTTCAGAGTGCTGCAGCAGATTATCATTAATTGTTAGGTGCAACAAACCAACAAAGCCTTCCAAATTAGAAATGTACTCAAGGCACGAGAGAGAGAGAGAGAGAGAGAGAGAGAGAGAGAGAGAGAGAGAGAGAGAGAGGAGGATATACATTGGGAGGATAAGACAAAGAGCAGAGGAGGAGATGGACGATGGGGACAGGTCAGCTGGGGAAATGCAAAACTTAAAGGGGAGAAAATCACAACTCTCACACCAACAATGACCGAGCTAAATTGGCCTCCTCTTCGCTGTGAGAGAACAGGGGCAAGATAAAAATCATACTAAAAAATAAGCCACTGCATTTTCCTTCTGCTGCTGTTGATATTGCATTGCACTTACATGATTTATGTTGAGCAAGCTTTTCTATTTGTTCACTGTTATGATAAAACATGTAATGTCTTTCTAAATACTTTCTATTTCCTGATTTCAAGTGTGAATATGGATCTTGAGATTAATTTTAAGTCTCATTTTATATGAGTCTCATCAAGATGTACTCGTTGTTTGTAATTTGACTTGAAGGTATTACTACTTTAATTGAAAATAGCAATCCTTATTTTTGGAAATGTGTGTGAAATCAAAACAGAAGTCTGAGTTGTAATCTGTTCAGGGTAATAGTTTCCTACATTTGATTAACATTAATCATTTTTATTGCAAATCTGTAATCAAACAAACCTTATTATATTAACAAAACCAATCCTAACCCCGTATATTGGTCTACATGTAAACGACTCACACACACACACTTACAGATGGGAGCAGCGCACAGCGATAAGAGTGTGTCAGATCGATAAGTTAAACCAGCCAGAGGTTTTCAGTGTTGTTGTTAGATCTATAGTCATTATGCTGAATATACAGTGGAGCATTGGCCTCTTTCAATAAGCCATAACATAACAGGACTGGAGAATGACAAACTCACTCACTACCTGGAATACACACACACACACACACACACACACACACACACACACACACACACACACACACACACACACACACACACATAATTAGCTTGGTTTGAACAAATTCACAATAACTACATTTCATGCAATGCCTCTATATTCCTCCCTCTCACAGTCACACTCTCAATTCCAAAAACATGGAGGCGATGATGTTAAAATCAATCAGGAGGTTTTATTCCACATCGGTGCTCCACTGTCCAACACAGAAGCCACATTATGATTGAACATGACAACTCTCCCTCTTTCTCCCTCTGTTTCTCACACGCTGCTTGTCTTTTGGTTTCATTTTCAATCCAGTATGCATCCCTGGCATGAATGGTACTTTGGAACAATATTGCCAAAGCCTAGAATACAATGGAAATTCATCAACAAACAGAAGAAAATGGGTAAATCTCTCTATTCATTGTTTAGCGCTCTCCTTGAATCTGTTTGTCGAGGCTTTTCTTTGTTCTTCTTCTCTCCATCCCACTCGTCATCTGCTTCCTTCTCTCTTCTACATTGTTGAATTAGTTTTGGAAAACAGATCAGAGGTTGTAATATGCGTTTAAGCAGTGCTGTGTTCTTCTTCAATTAAAAGCCCACTCTGGTAATCATGTTGAAAGGTATTTATGATTGAGCAAGAATTGGTATTAGAACTTTAGATTACTTATAATTAAAAGTTTCAAACTGATTTAAATGCATTTCAGCCACCTGGACTTAAGGGGAAGTAAAGGATAACATAAATACAGCAGGATGTTTAAGTGTATTTAATCTTAATATTTTCAATCTGCAGACGTGGTAATTGTATTCCAAGCCAACTGACCCTTTGAACAACAAAAGCGTTGACAAAATACACTAAAAAGAGAACAAAAAGACACAACCGTAGCAAATAATGCTGAAAAGTTGTATACAGTGCACTACTAAAAGTCTTGGTCTTTTCTGTTGGTTTATCATAAACTTGCTGATTGAAATTTACAAACTGTATGCTATGTTTGTTTTGTTTTTTCATATCTGTATGTATATTCACTTCTGATTTGCTGTTATTTTTAATAACATTGTTCATTTTTTTCAGTGAAAACCCCTCAACAGCGGTTTATACTTCGGTCTCTGCTTCTTGAGATATAACAAATATTGATTTCCGTTCTTGCATCACAGACTTACTCTCTATATGAAGGCCTTTCCCATTTAAATGTCAGCAGATGTTTTATCTCACTAAGATCCCTGTAGACTATTTTAGCTTCCTTATAAACTAGTGCAGCCTTGAGTGCTTGTGCATGTATCAAGCTACTGGTTGGATTGTCTGTCTCACCTCATCGTATTGCCTTTTGGAAACAAAATCTCTCTCATATCTCTGTGGCTATATATATGTATATCGATATATATATATCGATATATATATATATATCAATATATCGATATATAGATATATGGGGCTGCACGGTGGTGTAGTGGCTAGAACTGTCACCTCACAGCAAGAGGGGCCCGTGGCAGCGTGGGTTTCCTCCGGGTTCTCTGGTTTCCTCCCACAGTCCAAAGACATGCAGCTCAAGTTAATCGGAGCCTCTAAATTGCCCGTAGGTGTGAATATGAGCGTGAATGGTTGTCTGTCTCTATATGTGCCCTGTGATAAACTGGGCACATATATATTCCATTATCCAAACCGCTTATAAACCGCCAGCTTATCTATATATCGATATATATATATACCTTTTATTGCCTACGGGCAATTTAGAGTCTCCAATTAACCCAAGCTCCATGTCTTTGGACTGTGGGAGGAAGCTGGAGAACCTGGAGGAAACCAACTCTGCCCCGGGCCCCTCGTGCTGTGAGGTGACAGTTCTAGCCACTACACCACCGTGCAGCCCCATATATATATAGATCTATATATATCTATCTATATATATATAGATAGATATATATAGATCTATATATATATATAGATAGATAGATAGATAGATATATAGATAGATAGATATTTTTGTTTTAAATGCATGACTGCTCTATGTTAACAGGCTCTATTTAGAAGCTGAAGACATTTTCTTTAGTCTTGTTTCATGGTTCATCTTGTGCAAAAGCCTTCAGTTTGGTGCACTATTTTCTCAGCTGGCAGACTTGTAGCATTTTATTTGACGGCTTTACACTGAAGCACACCACCTGAAAAGGCACAAGTAGACCCTGGAGAAAGAGGCTTATAGCGCCAAGGAAACTCTGTATTTATATATTTGAACATTTGAACATTAATGTCAATCATCAAATTTCAAAAAGGCCCTGAATCAGAAGACATAATCAAGTATTTGGTGCCCCCATCCTGTATAGTCAAATATTTCACTGATTCACTGATAATTACAGTTATTACATTGCAATCTTCATCAGTATTTTAAGATGCACTTCGGTGAATCTAACAAAAACTCACGCTTTTCAACACTGGCAGCCTGGCCGGTTTTAACAATCTTTATCTTTACTAATAAAATTAGCAGGTGATGTTATTGCACCTCCACTGACATATTGTTTTTAATATTTCTATTTTCTAGCGTCAATAGGCATCCCTCTTATCAAGAGTTTTGTCCCACCATTGCTTAAAGCTGGTGACTCTGCATTGTTAAATCATAACAGGCCCATTTCCAAACTGTCATCCCTGTCTAAAAATCTGAAATCCTTTGTGAGCAGTGAAAAGCATTTGTATTCACAATTTGTATTTTATTTAAAAAAAAAAAATGTATGTATTGCTGATATTTCTTATCAGCCATAGTGTGTACAAACTGAGAGCATCTCTAGTTCCCTTACACTATCTATTGGTGTTCCAAAGGGATTAGTCGCAGGACATCTATTCTTCAGCATTCATGTTTGATATTTAAAAACAACCATAGTATTGGACCTGACCACTCTCTTTCTTTTTAGACTGCAGTTGAGTTGTAATTTAATAAACAAGTCTCTGCTAAATCTGGTGGGGCTCAGTGGTGATATAAAGTATTACTTTACATGCAACCCCGTGTTTACAAAATGTTTTAAAAAAAAAAAGAATATATATATTAAAAGGGGGCTCCGTTGGCAAGGGGCAAGATGAAATACAACAAGAAGGCCACAAACACACATTATTGCTCTTTTTGCCATTTTTTTTTGTGACTCCATTGGCACAGAAAAAATACTTTCGGTAATTAAGCAAAACCAATAATCAACATAAACGCTGGCAAATTTGTCAGTTTGGCAAAAATCACGAATCAGAAAAACAATATTCTGTGTGGCTTTGTCTGTATGTCTGTTTCTCTTTCTCTGCCAATTGAATCGGGCTTTCTTCAGACAAAAAGTGGTTGCCAGGGAAAAATCAACAACTCCCAGCACAATGATAATGACACGCGTACACACACACACACACACACACACACACACACACAATGCTCTCATCAGAACAATGAACTGCACTCCGATGCCTCCTCCATTTGCTTTCCTTACACCACAGCATACATGTGTGAGTTTACATACAGCAAATGTATGCACGTCTGTTTAACTATGTGTGTTCTTTTGATTCTCTGTCTATCTAGAGTTTAAGAGATACATTTTGTGTCTGTGGCACTCATTATTTGAGTACATTTGCATGTCAGACCCCTGGTGCCCCATTTATTAGCACAGAAGCAAATGATATAGAAAATAAATAAATATATGTCCTATATCTATATCTCAGGGACCCCGAGATATACAATATGTCCAGCGGGTCTATCCCTGGGGCCACGTACCAGTTGGACGTGCCCAGAAAACCTCTAATCTGTTTACGCCGCTACATTCAACACTTATAGTTTATGTAACATTTTACCTATAAAAAAACATGACATTCTCATGATATTATGCAGTACTATACTACCCAGTAGTATACAAAGTATCTAAAATTGACTCCACATTGACAAACTACAACATTGAAATGTTCATAAGTGAATTTGTTTGTGCTAAAAACACAATAGTACAATATTCTGTAGTAAAACACCATCCTGCATAACATGTCCTTTTAATTTTGATACATTAAGTATATTGCATGTTATACTTCTGCACTGTTACTTAAGTAACACATTTAATTGAGGACTTTTACTTGCAAAGAAGTATTTTAGACCATGTTATTTAAACCTTTACCTTTAATAAGTAAATTACCTGAGCACTTCTTCCAGCAGTGATTATCAGTGATTAGTTCATATATCCCACTCGTGATTAATGCAAAATTAGTTTGCACACATACATTAATTTGGACGTAATGTTAAAAAAAAACAAAGGAAGGACCTGTCTGGTGCACTGGATGTGGGGACACACAAAAAATGCACTGAGGAAAAAAATCTAATTCAAATGGTAACACATACACACTCACACAACATGTACAGTGAGAATGCACATACAGTGTGATCACACACACGCATATAATACACACACCAACAGAGACATGTTGTGGAAACTGCAGACAGCTGTAGAAAAAAACAAATTGACTGGAACAAATTCCATGTGGCCCTAATTATGGACCATTTTCCTCTTTCTCCATACGTGGCAGTCATTTCCTCTTTCCACTTATTTCATTCTACCTCGCCCGCCCACATATCTCCGCCAATATTGAAAAACACCCGAGAAAGGTTTTCAGAATCAATAAACCCTCAAATATAAGGGACTTCGGGGTTAAGTTCAAGCACACTGATACTACTTACAGTACTTTAGAGTAAGAGAGCGAGCAGAGAAAGGCACTACCACAGAAGAAATATCCTCCTTATAGATCACATTTACTCACACACTTTCTTGACACTGCGTTAGTTGTGGTTTTGAAATCATGAAGTATCTTCTTGTGAAAAAAGGCACATTTCAAAATCAAAGATTTAGTTTAATACTCTTGCTTTATAAAGCATTGAATGTTTTAGGGCCCAAATACATTTCTGATCTGCTTCTCCGTTATGAACCATCCAGACCTCTACGATAATGTATGACAGGTTTGCTCACCATCCCATGAGCCAAAACTAAACACGGAGAAACAACATTCAGTTTTTATGCACCGCATATCTGGAAGAAACTCCAGGAAAATGTTGAATCAGAGCTTAAAATTAGTTTGCCTTTTATAAAGTAAACTTTGGGACTATTTAGTCAACTTTTTCTCTGTCAACTTGATTTGCCTTATTCGTTCTATTTTAGCTTATTTGTATATTCACCTTTATTTGGTTTGACTACAAATATACTAAATAAATAAACGCGGCTCGCTTTGCCAGAATAAATATCAGGTTTCCTAGTAACAACATTATGTTCAAAAGTGGAAAAGACATTGGTCATTGTTGCAAAAAGAAACAAGCAATCATTCATGAGAGCATGACTGGGACTTCACACCAGGAAAAAAATGAAGGATATCACATTAAGTTTATGGTGCTTAAAAAATTGTAAACTTATTTTAAAAAAATACATAGTGGAAAAAAAAGCAAAATCCATGGTTCGGAAACCAGCAAGAAAAGGTATTTATAATATCTACTGTTTTCAAAAAGATTTAAATATCATGAGTATTGCCCACTGTGAAGTCAATATAGCTCAATCGCATCTAGACTGTGACCAGACAAGACACACATTAGTGCGAGCTATATGTGCGTGTGAGAGTTTTGGATTTGCAAGGTCATCAGAGTGTGTGACTGAGTGAACTTCCTCTTTGAAGCAGTAGTTTCAGAGATAATGATAGATTCCCTCATCATGGAGAGGTTAACTGGCAAACTGTGCCATTACGTGAAAGCCTACCATATGCAAGGTTATACACACAGAACACCCACACCAGGCATTTACAAAGTACCGATCACCATGACTTCTAGATGTCCATACACACATGCATACACACAGATATAAAGACACACACACACACACACACACACACACACACACACACACACACAAACAATGAAACCATGTGTCCCTGTGGTGATGGATAGGCTGGGAGAGTATTTTGCAGGCATTTCTAATATCCAGGCCCATTGTAATTTTTCACACAACCTTTTATGTCAGCCAGCAGACCCAGTGTGTGTGTGTGTGTGTGTGTGTGTGTGTGTGTGTGTGTGTGTGTGTAGGGGGGGTGGGGAGTGTGGGAGAGAGAGAGAGAGAGAGAGAGAGAGAGAGAGAGAGAGGAAAACAGATGAGGAAATGGCTTAAGGGATGCACTAATAGCAACTTATGAATTATTTGGTCATCCTTTGCCTTTTTGACCATTGGGATACATTACTGCATTTGAGGGTCAAGGTTGAGAAAAGGATTTTCATTTTAATGATTTTAAAGTATTAGTAGATGGAATTCAACGCAATTAAGTGATTGTTATTTTAACTATGCAGTGATAATTATAAGGGGCAGGTTGTCATTATAGAATTATTTAGGAATAACAATAAATAGAAAAAAGTATTACTTCACATACGTTCAAAACACATGACTTACTACCTTCAGAAGTACAACTGTTGGGATATGACCAACCTTATAAGTTCATGCTTTATTAACTCGTAGTTCTCCCTTGATATGAAAAAAGTTAGTTATATGTCATGATACAAGCTCTATTTGTAAATGTATGCTATATGACTTACCACACCATATGTAGTTTGATATATGTAGGATGGGGAGCGACTTGAATTAGGTCATTCTAGAAATTTCCACCTCATACTGCAAGTCCCCAAAATCCATTTTGGAGGCAACCGCCTTATTGAAATTATTGACTGCTTCAACAGGCGGCAGTTTGCTCAGAAAGTCAAGCTACCTTAACAACTCCCTCGGGGCTCGATGCCAACAGCCAGTGCATGTATAGCATCTTTTTCTTTATCTCCCTCCTCTCCTCTTCACCTCTCTCCCTCCTCCACTACACTTCTTATCTTTCTTCCTTGCTCTTTGCTAAAACTGCACACCTTCCTCGATCGTCTGGTGCTCTGGCATGGCACGGACACAGCCAGAGTCGGACTAAGAAATGGATTTTTAACTCTGTTAAACCGTGTTTAAAATTGAAGCAGGTGTGGCATGCCGTGGCATGTCATGTAGCCAAAGTCATTTCCTGTTCTGAGACTTTAAGGTAGGATTAAAAAAAAAATGATTTCTGAGCAAGCAAGCGAGGGAAAAGCTGTAATACCTTACAAATACTGCCCAGGCAGATAATCAGACATTTATTATTAGAGACGTGCCTTCATGTCTAGTTTCCCCCGTTTAAAAAGTAAGCATTGTTGATCTACTCCCTTGCGCTCTGTTAATTTGCTGCTGCTGCCATTAACCGTTAATGCAAACTCTGCACTTCCGCCATCTGTTTCACATCAAACACACTTCCAGCTGTTCAGGGGGTCCACAAGCGTTTCTTTAAGAAACTTCAACAGGAAGTTTTCAGTTATATTAACTGTAGCTGAAAAGTGAAGGAGATAAATATTCCTATTAAAAAGAGAAACCTATGGATTTAATGTTGTGGAATTGCCCATATATTGTGCATGTTTGTTTGTTTTTTGTTCATGGATGCTTTTACCCTTATTTTGACATTTCAAATTAAAAAAAATGTGTTACATTGATTAGATCAGACTCTAATGGCTAAATAAAATAGGGTAGTGGTTAAAAGCAGGGAGAGTAGAGAGAGACAGCAATAATATGACAGAATGTCCAGCATAGAGGAATGAATGTGCATATTATAGCTTTGAATATAGTTTAAGTATAGTTTGTTAAGACATCTGTACTTGATTAGACTCACCAAAAACAATTAGGATGCGGGTTTTTCGTCCTTCTGTTGGAATCTGAATGAGCAATGTGTGCCTGACTACAACAGCATGCACGATGTACCATGATAATGGTCCATTATAGCAATGATACCAAATATTTATTTCTGTGATGAGCAAAAGTGTTTCTGCTGTTGACTTTTGTTTTTATAGTGTCAGACCTGCACTAAACATATTTCTGGGTTGGATTGATTTTGAGTTGACACTTATATTTAAAAATATTTAAGAAAACAAAGCACACAAGCCAACAGCCACTTTTATGCACACACGGTGCCTCCATCTGAAGCTTTTTATGTTATGAAAAGACAGCTGCAGTTGCAAAAGAAGTCAAATTATTAGATTAGGTTAATCATAATTTGACAGGCATTTCAGATCACTAAGACGCTGTACATGCACTGTGATATTTGCCTGGCCAAATTACGTGAATACATTTTATACTTAATATTCTCTGAGTTAAGTTAGTTGGTGTGGTCCATGATAAAACCCCAATAAAGAAAAATACAATAACAAATATTTCTCATCAGAGAAATGAGAAAATGAAATGCATTTTGACTAAACAAAAATGATCTAATTAGTCAGAAGCACTATCCATACTGGATGGGTCAGGTAGTTCTTCAGAGATGTGCTGAGCTCACCACAACCAATCAGTAGATTAACTCATGTCATTAGCCTCGCCTATTTGCCTGTCTGCATATAACCTCTGCACTCACTCTACAGTGCTTGAGGTATCTAAATTAACAACATCATTGAATGGAAATGCACTAAATAGAGTGTAGTGCTGTCCTCGACAAAAGACATTCTTAGTTGACGAACACTGATACGATTTGGTCGACTTATCGATTTTTTTCACAAAGGATCACACAAAAGCACCACTTTAAATATTGTGTTTACCAGAATTATGCTCATAAGTTTCTTGGAAATAAGTCATTCAGCATGAAAAAAGCATAAGAATACGACTAATCAACTCAACAAATATGTGACGACTAAGAAAAAAATGACCAATAAGTCGACTAGTCAGCTAAGAGGGGGGCAGTATAAAAGAGTTTATAAAAGGTTTTCTGAAAAACTGCGAGTCACGGCAACCATGAGAGGTCCTTGAGTAAGCCCCAAAATATTATGCAGTTTTCTGCAGCAGAATGCAAGATTAGATGTGGACAGACACACAGGTGCAGACACACACACACACACACACACACACACACACACACACACACTCATGATTTCCCTGCTGGAGATAATAACTGAGTATAACTGATGCCTCTTGCTGAGAAAAGAAGAGCTGGTGTGGGCAGGAGGTATTTGTTAGCAAAGGACGACGCTGGACTGAAGATGCAGCTGAAACTGATTATTGAAAAATATACTTATCTTGAGCACTACTCTCTCCTCCACACAGTACGGGGGATAGAAGGTACTGCATTATAGCTCAAGGTTCAATACCGAGCATTACAACATATAGTGCTAACAATGTGGGATGATATCCAGTTATTAAGAGCCAACAACAGTTATACCAGCTTGTCCAGGAAAATAATTATGTCAAACCTTCATTGTGCAAAAGCCAGCAATGAGGGCGTGTGACTTTACTACAGCACTTTTTTTTTCTAATCTAAAAGTGTAAATCCAACAAGGGTTTCTCATCGATGCCTCCATTTCTAAGTGGAGATTCAGTGAAAATGACATAGCTACAGGGGACTACATGATGTGTCAGCTATCCCAGGAGGACAGAAATTAACCTTTCTGAAGTACCGGGCTGTGCTTTCTGTTTGACCGTGGTTGTACACGAACGGACATCCCTCATCGTCCACAAGCGGAGCGCACACTTGTCTCCGACGTACGAGCCGGCACCCGCGTCCCGAATCACCTCTGACTGACAAATGACAGCGGAGAGTTTCCCGCTGCTTGGCTCGTTCGACACGAACCTCTCACCCGCACAAATCGCACACAAAATCACAGAGGGAACGAGTTGACAAGTGCAGTTAACATCACCTTGCTTTCACCAACAGCTGTGTCCCACTTCACCTCTGCAGCCTGAGAGACAGTCTGAGTGACAAATGACAGCAAAGGTCGTGTGCCTCTTCACACTCGTGTTTTTTTATCTACTTGCTTCACTGCTCTCACCTTCTCCCTGTCTTGTCGTAAAATAAATTAAATAAACCTACAATGTTAGTTCAGTGGACAGAGTGAGGAAGTACTTCTGCAAGGCCCGGTGGTGAGATGAGGGATTTCCGCACTGAAATGATTCCCAAAACGTTTCAATGACTTTCAAGATGTTGGGAGAAAATATTCAAGCACTTAAAAGTAATAATAGCTTGTGGGAAGGCCACATATGCTGTATTGTTTAGTCATGTCTAAAAACTGTGCTCACATTTTTAGAACTGCTCCTATTTTAATCACAGAGTCCATATAATTAATATGTCCTTAATATATATTATGGAATTCATCACTGGCTCAGTGCTGACTCTGCAAAGCCTTTAATTAATACCTTTAATTATTTGAATTTAGATATCTATAACCACCTCGAATTCCCTTTGTTTTACTCACTGAGAAAATATGAATGCCTGCACTTCATTTTCTTTGCAGAGCTCAAAAAAAGAGCTTGGTTGGCCTCTGCCTATTTGTGCTGTAAGTGATATAAGAATGACATGACCAGTCTCAGGAAATAGTGAGAGGTTCTCTGTCAGTATCTCTCCGTCTCGTCGCTTCAGTGCCTCCTATTCAGCCCCTGTGAGCTGAAAAACATGTTCTAAGAAACAATCTGAAACAGGTTGAAACACTGATGTCAGAAGGAGGAACCGAACAGTTGTATATCTGTTGGATCAAATGTACTGTCTGCCCTCAATACTCTGAGAAGAGAAAGTAGTTTCTGGTATTAAATTGCTCAGTAATCTTCGGCAGGGTTTGGTGATAAATCACCAGAAAAGGTTTGATAAATCACCAAACCTCTAAAGTTTGAAACTGATGTAGCTGTGGATGCAAAAGCTAAGCCTCTATAATGTATAAATGGCTAAGGTTAAGAGCAAGGCAAAGTTGTAAAGATAAAAACAAGATTTATATGTTTGGGTTAGAGTGAGATTCATGGTTGAATGACATGCCACTTACTTCATTTTATCTAACGGCAAGCAAAATGAGAAGGAAAAGGTAATTGCAGAAGTGGCAGACGCACTGCCTGAATCTGCAGTGACTCTTTGACAGTTTCATATACATTGTGAAAGCCACACAAATACCAGCAGTTCAGCCCACACATTCATGTTCTGCATAGGTAAAAAGTCTTAACTGGGACTATTTAAACGGTGACAAGTGAGAGTGCTAATATTGACTTCCTGATATTCAGTACGGGTGCAGTCATTTATTTGCCTTCCTAACACAGGGATCACATTTAATCCATAATGCATTTGTGTTACTGAAAATTGCATTTAATGTGCGGCACACAACTATTCTGCAGCACAAGCGTTTTGATACTTACCCTCAAATGAAACATTTTCATGGTATTAATCCATCAAATCTGACTCGGGTCAAACGTTTTCACCCAAAAAAATGTCATCCAAAGTACAAGTTAAATGTATAGATTTCTGAATAAATTTTTTTCAATGCACTGCAAAATGTTTAACTGCATACCTCTATCAGCAATCTATCACCTCCAAAATAATGTAACCATAATTGTGTTTCATTGAAAAGGAAAAGAAAACCTTCTTCAGACAGTAATGAATTCACTACAACTCTGTTCCAATGCCGGCAGCCAGACACTCTGACTTTTATTCAACAATTTCAGGGATCTAAATTGCTACAGTAACAGGTTTCTGGCACCGCTTACAAATAGCCTCAAAGTGCTACATGAAACATTTTCAAACGGAGCTGAGTGAGCAAGGGTCTCCCTGTCTTGATTGCTTTCTTTTTTCTCGCTGCTGTCCTTAAACCCAAACAACTGGACACTGATCTCCTCTTAGTCTTAGTCAAGAGAGTAAGCTCAATTACGGAGTCTGTCAGGGGCGAAATCTACTCCTGGCTCCGTTGCCGTGACCTCAATCCCTCTCCACCATCAGCTGTGTGGACTAATGATACCAAAATAGAGTCAATGTTTGCTTGACATCCCTCCTGGTGCATGTGTGACGTGTCGCTGTGTGCCATACATCATATCAGGAACCCTATCCGTCCATTGCCCTGGTGCTGCAAAGACAACGCCTACTCAAAGCTCAGCTTGTGTCATTCCCAATCAAGTCACTCATTTTTGCAATTGCAGAATAGGGGAATAAAACCGCTCTGTAATTTGCGTCTGCAGTTTCAGTTTGATCCTTTTTAGTATTCATAGAGCGAGAGGCATTGCTGGCATGCAAACCTCCACTGAGCAGGTGGAAGTGTAACGAAATATCATGTTGAGCATACAAAGATCAGCACGTTACAATTTTTTTCAAACACATTTTTATTGTGTTTGCATAACAATAGCAAGTGCTGCGTTGTATCCGCCCCACCACTTCGGATGTATCATTAGAAACTGCCGTGTCGTGATGCCTGACTTTATGCACCCCGAGTGTGCTTGTCTGCATCGCTCATGCACAGAGTAGAAAAATAAACCGGGTGACCCAGCACTCATCCCATCCCTGCTACCAGATATGTGACTGGTATAATGGGTTGTGGGTGACAGATCATCACTGCTGGATTCTGTGGCCACCAGCTCCCCTGTCTGCCAATCACTCGCCTCCGAAGAGCACCCACACAGAGAGCATTGCTTCTTCCACTGTTGGGAATGTTTCTGAGTGACAAGCATAACAAAAATAAATCTGCTTTAATCTATGGGGTCTACAGTGATCCGTTGCCAGCAAACAGACAAGATAAAATAAAGAAACAGAGTTAACTATCTTAAATGTCTGTGATGCTTCAAATTTTTGAGTGACACACTGAGTAACAAGTGACAAAACATGTCTGGCTTCATCCATCATGTATTTTTTTTTCTGTCCGTCATTTCTGCCCACTGGTTGAAGCTGCCAAAAGTGGGTAGTTGTTTTTTTTTTTCTCTGTCTGTCTGACAAGTTGAAACTGCACACTGTATCTCATCACTGATGTTATATACATAAGGGGTTATAATACAATGAAAAAGACGAGGAGGAGAAAACAAAATACTTTGTGTGATGTAAAATGTAAATGCTAAGCAATGCTAGCTAAAGGTAATACGCAAAACAACCTAAATGATATGTGACAGTAGCTTTCTCAAGGGACAAGTGACTGCTTCTGCTTTGTTAAATCCCATGCCAACTACTTGGTCACTTGTCTGCTTGGAACTGACATGACCTGAATACCAAACAGAGTGGAAAATATCATGACTGGCTACACTGCTGACGGACAAGTTGCTGTAGATGTATGTGTGTGTGTGTGTGTGTGTGTGTGTGTGTGTGTGCCTGTCCATGTTGATATCACGATAAATAATTTGTCCGTGCATGTGTCCTTCATCTTGTGTTATGGACAGATGAGAACTCACTTAAAGTGACAACATTTTGTGGACGTATGTCCTTGGTACAAATGAGGTCACAAGATGGCCAACCCTGTCTCCTGGAAGTTCCATTTATATACAACTTAATTTCAAATATGTTTTGAAGGAAACATAATGCTGGAAATTGGAATTGGTAAATGTTGTTCACTAACATTTCAGGCAAGTTGCAGAAAATGGTGATTTTTAACTTGTGAGTAAAATGTTAACTGACAACATTTTTTGTTTTTTGTCAGTCCAAATTATCCCACAGGTGTTCAGTAGGTTTGAGATTTGGTGACCATGAAGGCTAGTGGATTATTTGTATACTCATCAAATTATTTGGCCACACAAAGTCACTGTATGGATGCATCTGGATTATGTATGCTTATCAACTTAGTTGTGCAGGATTGTATTTTAATTTGTCTTCAATGTTTTGTTGTTTGTTGTATTCTTCATGTGGAGGGGAGGCAATGTATAGTGTTTATTTGGCAGACTAGGTCCACAACAAAGACGTATGTATATGCTGTCAAAATAGAAGCAATGCATTAACAAACTGTTCTATTATAACTTTGCCTCTGTTTGGTGTCCTTAACATCACTGTAAAAGTCACCAGTGTAGCGGGCTGCATTTGTTAGATTGGATGGGGAGTCATCACTCTTGGATTGTTCAGTTTGAGAGACATTTTAAAAGATTTCAGTAATGAATTGAAGCCTTTGAGTGTCTGTCATAACATTAGATTGCATCTTCACGTCTTCCATCACAGTGTGGTCGGGATGTTGTTTTTGATGGAGCTCTTTTCAGATATCAAGTGGCAGCAAAAAAACAAATTAACTACAATGACCTTGTAAGCAAGTTAAGCCTTGGATCAAGATAAGCTGAGTTGGTAGACATGCGGTTCAAATGGTTAACAATAAGAGGCGGACAAGCAAAGGAAAACAAATCTCTCTACGGGCGTAGTAAAGTAGAGTGTGTGTGTGTGTTTTTGTATAAAAGAAAACTTGCCTGTTGAGCATTGAGCGACATCAGGTGATGAGGTTATCAGATCCATGTCTATCCATCAGCGCAGGTGTATGTGGCAGCACTATGTGCAGATAGGAAAAGTGCGTATGTGTGTGTGTGCTCGTGTGTTTATGTGAAGTATGTACGAGTCTCCTTTAGGTGATGGGTATTGGGTGTGTGTTTGTTTACTTGTGTGTGTATGCTTCTGGACATTCCATCAGGGCAGTGTGTACATGGCAGCGTGTAGACAGATGGGGAAAGGTTTTGTCAATGCACAGCTGTGATGTGGCGTGTATTAAAATCTCCATGTGAATTTAAGCGTGTGTGTGAGCACCGTTGTGTGTTCAAATGTCCTATATGACTCGTATAATCATCTTTGTAAGTGAGTCTAAGTGAGTGAGTGTGTGTGTGTGTGTGTGTGTGTGTGTGTGTGTGTGTGTGTGTGTGTACGCCTCTAGCCTACAACCCAAGAGTATTGTTTGTATGCTGTCAGTCACTGCAGACAGCCATTGGCTAAACAACACGAGAGAGAGTAATTGAGAGAGATGGAGAAAGAAGTGATAGGAAGGAAGAAGAGATGAAAGAAAACAGGGAGTTATACACATGGGAAACAAGGGGGGAAAAGGCGAGACAAAGGAAGTTGGAGAAAGATAGAGAGAGCATCAGGGAGAGAGAGATGGAAGGAGAGATAGAGAGAAAGAAAGGGCAACAATGGCAGAGAGAGCAGAGCTAGAGCAGAAAGTCAAAAGAGAGACAGAGACAGACAGTGAGGAGGGATGGCGTCCTCAAGGGTGCAGGCTCCGTACATCATGAAGGATGAGTCATGAGCATTGAAGACGAACACACACACACACACTCACATATACTGTATATGTGCGTATATCTAAATACATATATTGATATACATACATATATATATATATATATATATATATATATACATATATTTACAGACATATACATACTCTATATACATACATACATACATACATACATATATATATATATATATATATATATATACAGAGTCACCATGGCGCTATAAGCCTCTTTCTCCAGGGTCTACTTGTGCCTTTTCAGGTGGTGTGCTTCAGTGTAAAGCCGTCAAATAAAATGCTATAAGTCTGCCAGCTGAGAAAATAGTGCACCAAACTGAAGGCTTTTGCACAAGATGAACCATGAAACAAGACTAAAGAAAATGTCTTCAGCTTCTAAATAGAGCCTGTTAACATAGAGCAGTCATGCATTTAAAACAAAAGGGATTTCAGAAAGGGCAGATCCTCTGATGCTCTTAAATGTTTTTCTTTACAACAATAGACAGCATTTAAGAGGTGGCCACTAGCATGACATCAGCTGTTGGTTTGTGGACTGCTGTTTTCAAGCCTTGAGTTTGGCATTTTAGCCGTCTGCATCTTGGGATTCGCCATCTTGTTTTCTTTGCAACCACGTGTGAAGGCTGAGCTGAGTACAATCGAACGTAAGACGAAAACACGGACAACTCCCAGACCGGCCAACGCCGTGGTAGCGACCTGTCAATCACAAGGTAGCCCCACCCTAAAGCAAACCTTGCTTTTTGTCCTATTTTACTCTAAATGGGGCCATAATTTACACATTGAACATCCATACAATTTCCTTTTTGAAACCAGAGGAGTCACTCCCTGCTGGCTATTAGAAATAATGCAAATTTAAGGCACCTGCGCATTGATTTCTCTTTTAAACTTCAACTTCAACGTTATTAAATTCGTCATATTACATATTACATACATACATGCAATTTGGCCTCTGCATTTAACCCATCCTTAGCAATTTAGGAGCAGTGGGCTGCTGTGAAGCGCCTGGGGAGCAACTGGGGATTCAGTGTCTTGCTCAAGGACTCTTTGACATGCGAATTAGACCCGGCGGAAAACAACAAAAACAAAAATAAAACTTTAAAATATTTGGAAGATAGTGGGAATCTATACAGAGCATAGCTTAATATCAGTTATTCGGTTTGATTCTAGTGGACACAAATACTTTTGTTGTATAGGGTTTTTCCATGGGCCCAGGTCGGTCTGCTTTAGCTGCGGTTTGACGAGCCGTGATGATGCATTTCAACTACTGCCTCACAGCAGAGCCGACCACAGTCAACCTGTGATGGTCTCCTCCCCTTAGCTGTCTCCTCAGCGGCTGAAACTTGTGTGTGAGAGAATAGAAAGAAAACTTTTTTTTTTTTTTTAAATCTCTCTATTTTCAACTATCAGTACTTTTGTAGCGTCTACCTGAACCTGGTTTGGACTTTAGTTTGTCACTCGTTGTTAATCAGACTTATTTAACTGTTTACTGATCACCTTTAACTCTATTGGAGCTGTGTTGTGTTACTGCTGATGCAAACCTAGTAGTTCCTGCTGTTGCTGCTTATAGCAAGCTTTTCAATGGCCAGCATGCTTTGTGAAGAAGTTGAAATGTTTGTCAGCTTCATTAGTGATGCTATTGTTCAAAAGCAGGTTTAATCAACCAAATATTTACATACTCTGCACTATTTGATCAGAAAATCAGTTTTAAACACCGTATGGGGGGAATAGTACCAACCGTAACAGTGGTGGAAAGTACTGCACTTTAAATGAAGATCTCCGTTTCACTCTCTTTGGCGGCACCTGTGGCAATAAGCAGTACATGCAGGTGCTTTTTGGGATCTCACTTCCCAGATATGTCACCGCAGTGACCCAGTTTGAAATACTGCAAATTCAAAGGCTTTCATCAGTGGGCCATTGGCTCAATGAGCATTGTGTTACCTCAGTTGGCAATAGATAGTGACTTAACAGACGTTTACTGAAATATAAAGCTTCGGAAATATCACTACAGTGCAATTTTGAGGTGCAAATATTGGACTTTCAACTACTCCACATTCCTTTGATAACTTAAGCCTAGTGACATTGCAGATTCATTAAAATTATGATGTATTAAGATTGTATTGATATCTGGGGGAAATTCACAAGCTACACAACAGTGTATAAAGAAATAAAAATTAGCCAACCTTTAAAAACTGCAAAATTGTGATAACCTTAAAACACCATTTGGCCCAAAAAAGGCCAGAGAACCATGCCTCTTTAAATGATGGAATATTTAACCCCAACCCCAACAATATGCTGTTGGAAGTGTCATCACTAAATTGTGAAACAAAACATAGCACTTTGACATGTCAATGTGTCTCTGTAAATGGATTCAATGTTGTTAATACTGGGTTGCTCACCTTTCATGTTATGCCACTGAAATAAGGAAAGGACATGCTTAAAGCTGACCGATTTCCTTGTAGACAGTGATTTCCTTACGACTGGTAAAGATTAATTCTACTGCCGTTGCCAATAATGCTACTGTAGCTCATAGCAAGAAGGCCCTGGTTCAAAACTAGAGCCGTTGTCCTTAATGTGTATGTGCGTTCTTTCTGCCTTCCCCATCACAGTTATGCATGCAAGGGTCAATCTTTACTACCATTGACCTTCGACAAGTTTCTCGACTTAGATTTGAAGTTGGTTCCGAAGATAAATCAACAGTGGACATGTGTTTACAGCTTGAACCAATAGGCATATTTAAACCAGAATACTCATTCGCACCACAGTAATGGCATACTATATAGTACATCACCTCCCTCAAAAGCTCAGAAGTTGTTTGATAGCTGGAATCTTTACTTACTTTCAAATGCTAATCAAACACTTCACATATAATATTAACTCATTGTCCACTTGCTGAAAAACAAAAACAAATTACATTACTTGTCAGATAGAAAACAGAATGTATCTTTTCTCAGCTTGTTAGACACAAATGGCAATAAATTGAATACTGTAGAACAAGTAAACCTCTATAAACACACCGTCTTGTGGACATTTAAAAGAGATTCCTCTGAGAAATGGAAAACAATTGGAGGCTGATATTACATTTCTAGCTATATCTGTTTCGTCCCTCCGTGCGATTGTAAAACAAGCTTCACCGTGTAATTTTTCTCGTGGAGGCGGTGGGTGGTGTAATCCAGCCTGGAGTGTGTTCCGGGGACAATGAACCAACAAAACAACGAGAAAGACCTTTACAGCAATAATGAGGAGGTTGTTTAGAGGAGGAAAGAGATGTCACATTCTCTCTCTCTTCCTCTATCACTGTATCTCTCTTTACACACACACACACACACACACACACACACACACACACACACACACACACACACACACACACACACACACACACACACACACACACACACACAAGCTAACACACGCATGCATATTGAGTGGTGGCTGTTATCAGCTTACTTTCGGCAGTATCAACTTCATCTGACCTTAACATGTTGAATTAACCTACAGTAATCCCTCTAAACTGAGTGCTTGTCAATTTTTTCTAAATGGGGAGATTACCTTTGCAGTCCATCGATGTTCGACTGAAAAACTAGATTAAATTGTCCTGTGACTGAGCAGTAAAAACAAATATTTTATGTTTACACCAAAAAGGAATTTTCCCTCTCAAGCATCATGATAAAGGTATCGGCTGATTAATGGCTTTTTCCTGCTCTAAACTATCGTTATTATATTGGCCCTTAAAAATCCACTATCAGTTGACCTCTAGCATGTACTGAATGAAAATAATGACTGATCCAAATCAAAATTTTAATTCAGCCTGATTATAAAGTTATATATTATGTTATATGTCACTAAAATGCAACAATTCGATGGAAATAGATTTGACATAACACGTAGTAATCTGTAACTTCTAACTGAAATGTGTGTTGTGTAAAGATTTGCAGCCTTGTAGGCTTTACAGAATGGGATGCCAGACTGAGCAGGATGGATTTTTTTTCCCGATTCTGCTGCTGTGACTTCCCTAAAAGGCCCATAATACAGATTGATGACACCAAAGTTTTTAAAGCGTTTCATGATTTCTGCAGCATAACATCCCTCTTTTCCCACTTTTTCCTGTCACTTCTCCCTGGCTACTGAAGAATGGCTGCGAAAATAAAATGATACCATGAAGATTCATATGCAAACCCGACTTTAAGAAGTCCAAAAGAGATATCTAGTCTCTCCTCTTGTGGGCCAAAACAGGATTTTTGTTTATCTTGTCCTTTGTGATTAAATGAGAGTCTGATGCTGTTTATTGTTTTCGGAGGAGAGTCTCTCTATGGTACCGATGGTATTCAACAGTGACTACTGTTGTATTGCTGATTGCTGATTGCTCACTGAACTTCAAGAGCAACCGATTACATAACCAACCCCATTATTTAATTGAAGATCTATCTGATTTTGAAGTGACGATGTGACTGTAAAATGCTCAAGATCACTAATTAAGAACAAATAGCCCCTTAATCCTGTAAGAACAGTGGCAGTAGTTTGTTACCTCAACACGGTTTACTTGATAAGCATACTGTATGTAAGATCATGTACCATGGTCTAATCAAGTACATTTTATTCATACAGCGCCAAATCACAGCAGTTATCTCATGACACTTTTCATATAGAGCGGGTCTAGACCATACTCTTTAATTCACAGAGAAAGTCAAAGCCTGATTCCTCACTCAGGATCTCCTCCTGCTGCGTCTGTTGCAAAGGTTGTTTTTTTTGGTCTGACCTTGCAAAGTTTGTGTCGATTCACGTCTTTTGTTTATCCATCAATCCCTCACTCTGACAGTATCCCTTTCTATCTGACACAAAAGAAAATAAATATGATGCCAGCAGGTGTCAAGAGGGATCCTCCTTCCTCTCTCTCTCTGTCTGAAATGGTAAGAAATTGGATGGCAAGTTGCTCCCTGCTGGGTGTCAGAGTGGAATATCTTTATCATCTGTATCCGTCAAATGAAAATGCCTGGTCTCCAAGGCCTTTCCAAATGGCGAAGATGCTGTTTGCCCTATACTGTCGGCTATTGTTTTGCAGCAAAGTTAGACCAGTACAGGCCATTTGAGAGGCAGGGGCAGCTAAAAAAAACTTAACTCACTAGAAAGTACCATGTTGGAGAATCCTGTTTCAGTGGGGCGAATTACTGGGACATCAACAATCACTCAGGCTTTAGAGTGCTATTGCAAGACGAAGGATTACTTGTCTGGTTTCCACTACAGGACGAAGCATGGCCAACATAGTTTGGCCCACACAAGCAAGACAAGCAAGCCTCTTCTCCATCAAAGATCCAAAGAGAACCAGCCTGGTTTCCACTTCAACACCACACAGGTTTAGCCTGGTCTCATTTCCAGTGTCTAAACCCAGTAATCTTTGAGTCATTGAACTCCGCAGCCCTAAACTCAAATGTCAGATGTGTAAGAACATGGCTGGAGAGAAAAAGCAGAACAGGTGTCACCTGAGGATAGGGTTAACAAGTGCAGTGCTGCAGAAATAAACAGGGGTGCTCATTGTCTGGTTTCCATAGAAGATGGAAAAGGGCTCATCTTTCTTTTTATTTATTTTTTCCCAATACAGGACCATACTAGAATCAGACAATCAAAAATAAAGACTACTCATTGGGCTGGTTCATATTTCTTATTTCCATTTCAAAGAAGGCCATTTGGCCTCATTATCCTGATTCCCCCTGTATTGTCTCTGCATCACTTTCAAAGTCTGCTGTACCAAGTTTGCATTGTAAAGGTTGAGCAATTTTCCCTTTGAAATTTACCATCCAGCCTCTGTGACAATGTGAAACTAAGATAAATTAGAGACGGAGAGCGAAGCATTCCCCTGTTGAGACACGAGCAGCTCCTCTGCATCCAGTACACAAACAGATCTATAAACACACATTTAACTTGTGTTATACGACTGCTACTTCAACACAAGCTATCTGAAGATGATAAGCATGTTCCAGAAAACTCATCAATCATAGTTTGCTGTGTTTATTGGTTGCTATGCTATCCAGTGATTGGTTATGTCCTCTCTCTTTTAATGATTTACATACATCAGATACTGTACGTGTTACGACACAATAAACTCACAATGCAAAATGTCCTCATTGGTATCGCTGCAATGTGATTAAGCGATAAGATGAGTAAGAAGCGAAGTCATTCAGACTCATTTAGTGACAACAGTTCTCCTGTTGTGAAAGGATCTGTGAGGAACATGTCCTCGAAACTTGTATAAGTAGTATAGGAGAATGTGTACTACGTGAAACTCATAAGAAGATCGGAAGATTAATGTGCTCACATACGTATGGTCCATGGGGCATAACCTCCCTTCCCTTTATGCCACAGCGAGTCTGATTGAATACACTTTCCCAACAAATGAAGGGAATCCCCATTAGACAGCCATAGACAATAAATGTCAATCTACCCTCCCATACAAAGACAAAAGAAGAACAGGAATTCCCAATGATACCACCATTCCTTAATACTTCTCACCATCCATCATCATTCGTCATCTGTATCTAGAAATATCTGTCTTCTACAATTAAACTGTTTTACGTTTCTTTTCTTTTAAATGTCAAGTAAATAAATGTGTCCAAAAAGGTTTACACCGCCATTGGACATAATCCAAAACATTGATCATGCCTCGTAAAATGTGACAATTTACAAATAAATCAGTGGTCAGGAGATAAATTCACTTACTTCTAAACCAATGGCAGATGCAATGGCAATGTCCCTGCATCTGTCTATTTTTTTTTAGCTTTTGTGAGTTTCATACAGTGTCATGCTGAAAAAGGACACTGATAAATAAAGTATTATTATTCTTATGTCAGTGGGCATCATGGCTTAAACCATTCCCCCCTTCTAACTTTTGTGTGCATTGTTGCAAACAAACTTAAACTAAGATCTAATTGACGGCTTCAGGACATTATAAGTATAAAGTAATATACACCCATCAATTGACTGAAAAATGAACCCCCAGAACACAGCAAATGTCAGCATCGCTCCCTCTTTAATGAGTCGTGCCAAAGAAAAGATATGAATGAAATTAACTTAGCTCTTGCTTTTACCCTTTATATTCATGCTATCCCTTACACTCATTCACTACCTCTGTAGTTGCACCTAGTTGTAACCATACAAAGAATAGTTCCATTTGTGAAACCTGTCCACTCATGGCAGAAGTGTAAATTACAAACCAGGGATTTCTGCATTTTAGTTGGCCTCTCGCTATACTCGAGCGACACATGAAGAACAAGTACAGTAGATAGCTCTTAAGTGAAGACGCTGAAGAGATTTTTCTGGAAATTGGAATATGCCTAATATTATTCAGAATGCTGAACAATGATTGAAACCTTGGGTCGTACATGACCAAAACCGGTATGCTCTTAAGAGAAAACTGGACGAGGAAAAACCCTTCTGTCTCTACGTCTCTGACTGTCTTTTGTGTTTATTTGACATAATAAAGAAAGATATTGTTTGCAATAACCAATTATGAGAACTAGGGAAAGGTTTACGGGAAAAGGAATACAAAAATAATGAAAATTAAATATTGAAGTGCCAACATTTGAAGTGGATGTCTGTGTTTGTGTCAGCATGGGTAAGTGTCGGTAAGCTTTGGGGTACTGGCTTGTTCCCCAGTGGCTCCCAGGTTTGATTAAATTGTAACTCGAGGCCAAATATAACACTCTCGTTTTCAAAGAAACACATTCATGATCATAGTATTACACACAGGAGAACCTTTTACTGTAATGAGAATAACCTAAATTCAGAGGAAGGCCACTGTTTTTCGCCTATTCTAAAACGCTTTGGCTTCTTTCTGCTTTGAACACAATTGCCATGTTAAAAGGCCTCTGCACTGATCAATTTGTTAATGGATTTGCACACTGGCCAATACAGGACTATACTTTCCTTTCAAAAGTTAATGTCACACAATGTGGGAAACATAATAATGGCAATAATGTGCTGCTGATCGGCAATAACGTACCTGGGGACCTGTGCGTGTGTGTGTTTTGTGAGTGAAACAAAGGAAGCACAGAGGAGAGTGACTACGGAGCCAGTTGAAATCAAAAGCTTTGTAATCTCCTCACTGGGTTTGTTCCATTGATACAATGCAATCAGATCATCACTTTTAGAACTTGTTTCCTCTTCCCTAATCACATCATCTTAAATTGTCTCTTCATCATCTCTCTTTTCCCCTCGTCCACAAAACAGAATTTGTTCTCTTCACTTCCAACATTCTCCTTCTCATTTAGGTATCATCTTTTGCATTCTTTATTCCTATTTTTCCTGTCTTTCTCGTCTCACCTCCAATCATGTTGTCTCCTCTATTCCCCATTTCCTGCACCAACTCCTCTCACCACTGCCTCCTCTTTTCTAAAACACTGCTTCTCTCCCTTTTCCATTATTTTACTCTCGTACATCACCCCATCACCAATATGTCCCCTTATCTTTCAGTCTTCTTCTCCACCAGAAGGGGGCATCTCACAGTCTCGTCCCCCTTTGCATGTAGAGAACGGAGGGGAGAAAAACAGGAGGAGGACCAGGAAATCAAACTGATCTATTTTGATCCCCTCTGTTTACAGGCAGGAAGTCTGGCAATCTATCCTAGACACACACACACACACACACACAGAGTTTCCACAGGGGTTGGGTAGCCTCCAATGACAAGATTGTTGAGGGGAGAAAAAGCAGAGGGATGAGGGATAAAAGACAAGAAAAGATTAAGCATGAAAGGCGAGGAGAATCTGCCATGGGGGCCCTGGAAGGGAAGGAAGCATGAGAGAAAGAAAAAAAAGGGGAGGAAGGAAAGTGAGGAGAGGAGAGGAGAGGAGAGGAGAGGAGGAGGAAAGAGGGGACGTGAAGGGGGTGAGATGAGGCGACAAAGGAGAGGGGGGGTTGGTGTGTGCAAGAGTAGAGATGAAGAATACAATAGGATGATGAAACAGACAACAGACGGCGAGAGTATATAATCATTCTCAATGATCATGACCGCAGCAGATGCTTTTGTCTTACATATGGAAGGGAAAATCATCTTTGTTCCGGTGCTTGTGTGTATTTTTGTATATACTTCTATGTAAATATAAAATAAACAATGCCTGTATACCACGCATGGCAACAGCACATTCTCTCCCAGTGTAAAATGCCACAGCAACAATGTCTACGCAGGCTCTATTGTGCAGGGCCAGATTAACTATCACGTGTACTGTGTTTAAAATCACTGGTTCTTTACACCCAAGTCGCCCATTTAGCCATGCTCGCAATTATATTCTGTTACATCTTCTCAAGAATAGAAAGGGTTTGTGAAGTGTTGCTTTGCCTCCTCAAACATGTTACATACAGTACTATAATAAAGGAATTCAGCTTGAAGGTCCCTTAAAAGGAATGAATCTCTGTCTCAGTGTTTGTGTGTGTTTTTTTTTATAGAAGCTAAAAAGGATTTTAAGCCTGAAGTTGACTGGAATATATATCTTTTTTTTTCACCAGGAGCGTTGTTGCCTCTGCTGCCATGGCCTTGCTTGACAACCAGCCATGTTTTTATTATTATTCCTATTACGTATATCCACTGCTACTATCATTATTGTTAGTCCCATTTCTATAATTTTTATGACTTTTGTGTTATCATTGTTGTTGCTATGTGTGTGTGAAAAATAAATAAAAATATATACATATATATATATATATATATATATATATATATATATATATGGATATATCTTTTTTTAATTACTCTTGACAAAAATATTATGGACTGGGCAGAACACTACAGCATGAAGAGTGGATACACTGCTGCTGTGAGCTAAGTGCTGAACACAAACACACACACACACACACACACATTGGATGAGAAGTGGAGGCCGGGGCAGGAGACTGTCGGCTGAACACCGTCACAGTTGGTGACACGGTGATGTGTGAGACAACTTTAGTGGGCATCATACATAGATGGACGTGCACATAGTGTACACACAAACGCCAGGACACACATATACACATTGTCTTTAAAATTGTACAACAATGTGCTGTACACATACACACATGTATGTACACACACACACACACCAACCCATCAACCCAGTGCCCTCTATTCACACACGTTTCAGAGCTATGGGGCGTAAATCAACACCAGTTTTGACCATCAGGCCTGATATTGAACTGGAAAGACAGGCCATCCCTCATAGAGACCACTGCTGTGTGTGTGTGTGTGTGTGTGTCTGTGTGTGTGTGTGTGTGTGTGTGTGTGTGCGTGTGTGAGAAAGAGAGAAAGCAGAATGACTCCTGTGGGTATAAAATAAACTGGTGTTTTGACTGGACTTAGAATTCAATGGAGATTGTTTTTGTGTGTGTGCTGGTGAACATGACTACCAAACCTCTTTGAGTTCAATGTCATAAGTTGATGGTGAAATAGAGGTCCAGAGCCTTTATTACAATATTTCCTCAACAAACTGTTGGACAATAAGTTATATTTGTGCCATTAGGTGTATTTGAATCCTTATTTCATCTCTGTAAAACGTGTTTACAAACTTAAAGCAGATATTCTTAATCAATTTGCCTCTGCTCAGCAGTGACTTTATGAATTTGTTCAGACGTGAATGAGTGGATATTTAGTGACAAGTTGATGAGAAAGGGTGATGAATAATCTATAAGACTTCCCCTGCGCAATTACAAGGTCAGGGTGATAATCGAGTTGGATACAAACAAATGTCATGTAAAGACTCCTCTCTTTCAAATTAGAGAGATCCTTTAAAATTCTTCATAAATTGTTAACCTTTTCCTGTCATCCACCTCAGAGGCCCACCAAATGGTGCATTAGGGTTGCAGATAACCTCCAAACTCATAAAACTACAACGAAAGCTATTATGGTTTCTAAAACTTTAACAGAAGGCTTTTAAATAGAAGTGTCCTTTAAAATACTACGGCAGCATCTCGAAGGAACAGTTTTACTGAGACAAACAGCACTACAGGGTGTATTTGCCAACCGGGCTCCACACATTTTCCAAGAATGGCCTTCTTGTATCACAACATTAAGACTCCACCCAAGGTTACAAGGAGAAAAACCTCTCATAGTCATTAAAAAAAATCGAGTGGAAAGAAAAAAATATAAAGATCACAAATTATATTTATATATATATATAAAAAAAAAAAATTCAACGATCATTCTGTAAAGTCCCCTTATTGCACACGAATAAAGAGAGAAATCAAAAGACAACATGAATAAGAGATCACACGGCGTGAGACATGAAATTAATTACAGGTTATGCAAGTGTGCTAACACATTCATTGGTTTTAGTAGCACAGAAGTCCCAATTCTGTACCAGCACCAACACCACAAGGAGAAGAAAGTATATTACAGCACATTAAAAAGTTTCAAATAGTTTCCCAGACCTTCAGCAACGGAGAATCACAATTATTTTGTGACACTATTGATTTTTTCAAACAATACATTATTTACATGCATTGCTTTTATGGGCTTCAGGGTCAACAGAAAATTAATCCCATCGCAGCTCAATGTCAGTAAGAAGCTTTACACGCTAGAGGTAAACGAAAAAGAAAAATGATACTCAACATGAACTATTGAAAGAAAATGTTTCAATGCTGGATCAGTTTAAAGGAAAATGGCTTTTCAGATTCTCTTTCAGATATTCCTTTTTCTATGCTTTGGGCCATTCTTTACAAGAGATCACATTTTTCAGGCTCTGATCCAGATCTGAGTCCATTATTATTTGGTATCTGGAAATATCAAGTCTGATCTGATACAAAGTTATTTATTTAAATGTTGATTAAGTGTGTGTCTAACACAGGCCCTGATTAGACAGAGCAAGTTCCAGCAGCCTGGGGCTGCGACTCTTTGCAGTTGTTTTTCCACTGAGAGAGAAATGTCTTGCATGCTGCGTTTGCGTTGCTGAGCGGCTCGCGTTTTCCCCCCTCTAGGTGTCTTGCGTTTTTGCAGGAGTGCTCTTAACGCTTCGGGTTGAAAATGTTTTCACTCAGAGCGGAACAGAACCCAACGACATTAGCGTTGTTTTTATCCTTGCGGTGACTTTAGCAGGATACCAACTGTAGTTACCACGAGCTGGACAGAACACACCAGGAGGCAAATTTGTTTGGTAGTTGAGATTTCGGGTGTACTATCAACTATTAGGTAGCGTACAGTTTATGGTTTGTGTTAAGCTAACATTAGCACCGATTCCGTGGTTGCCAAGCAACAATTGAAAATAAGACTTGGGTTTTGCTATCTGATCAGACCCTAAGATAACAGGTGACGCCTACTGTTTTTGGCACAACTTATTTTTCACAAGCTGTTAAACGGGAAGTCCTGGTTCAAAACTGTTACATCTATCTTATTGCTGTGAAGGAAAATGTAACTGAATGTGATTGGACATGACACTAGTGAGAAGACGTATCACCCTGTTGGAGAATTGAGAAATACAGCAACATCCGGTCCTCTCTGATTGTCCGATGAGTACGGACACGGAGAGGTCTTGTGTTAAAGTCTGTCCCTTGCTCTGTGGTTGTGGTTAGGGCTCAGGTTGAGCATCTCAAAATACGCCTGGTTGGGGGTAGGTGCAGAAACACATATTATTATGTTTATTATATTATTGTGGTGGCGGGGCGTGGTTTCGCTCAGCTGCGGAGTGGGGGGGGTGGGAGGAGAGTGGGGGACGACGAAGTGGCTCAGGGAACGGGGCCGGAGGAGGCTTAATTAGACTCAGCTGGTCTGGGTTTGGGCTGATTGTGCTTTCCCCCTTATATGAAGCCTAGTAGGGACGGAGGAGAGAGGGAAGGGAGCAGAGAATCTGCGAGAGCCGTGGATGTCCGAGGGAGCACCGAGAGCAAACCCAATAAAGTTGTTGCCACCTGACCAAAGCTGTGAAGCGTCTTCTGTGCTTGGGGGGGGGGAAACGCACGGGGTAACACTCATCGTGTTACAATTATATTTGTATCACACCGTATCTGGTCCACTGATCCACAGATGCCGACGCATGCTCTCTTCGAGTAACCAGCCACAAATGCACGTACTAAAACCTGTAAGATTTACATATTAATTATTATTAATTAATGTTATGGAAGGTAAGGCAATTAGTGATTTAAATCTAGTCACATTTCTGTACTCTATGGACTGACACCCAGTAGGCAGTCACTACATGTAAATGACACGGCATTAATGTCACACAAGTGTTACAACACAGCTATTAGAGAATATGCTTCTTTTTTAACCATGCAAGCAATTCAGTGAACTGGATGAAGGCTTTTACGGTGGAGAAGCACTGGTTTGTACCATTAAAGCGTGGTCCATTACTGCTGCCAAATTCTTTCACTCACACTGATTCATGCATTTTGGAGGCTCTGCAGCCTTCAACCCGATTCTTTTCTCTCTATTCTCTAAATTCATCTTACTCCCCTCATAGAAACTACCATGATTTATTTCCTAATGCACATTGTTTTCAATAGCATGTTGTTTATTTATTCATTGTTTAATCCATGCTGTAATTCATTTAGTATTATACATTTGACTGCACTAAATATGTTGTAGTGTTGCAATTGTCTGCCTTGTTATGTCTGATATCACCTCATTTGCTCTATTCTTATTTATAACCTGCTCTTTTCCTTTGCTGTATCTTATTTGCCGCTGCAGCGATCCAATTTCCCCACGGGGATCGTTAGAGTTTCATCTCCTCTGGAAATCATTTAATGCACAATGGAACACAGAATGGATCTTTTAACTCTTCATGGAATACATCTGATGTGTAATGGTTGTCCAAACAATAAAAAGACTCAAGCTCACTATAGGTTTCAGATTGCTTAATCTAAAGCCGGAGAGGTTATCCAGTGTCGATATATACGCGTAAAGAAAGACGTATACTGTTGGAGTGGACCGCTTAAAGAGTTTGCTGTTAAGAGATGCAGGTGCAACTCATTTGTCAGGTAGCACCCAGGCTATGTAAGTGACCTTGTGCAACATTAATACATATGTTTGAGTACCAAATCAGTGACTTTGGACAATCAGTAAATATCATGTGCTTAAGTTAAACTTGCATTACTGACAACCATTTCCCAATTAATGCAATTTGCAGAACATCTATTTCCATCTAGTTGGTAACCCTGGCATTGACCAATCCGGTATGCAAATCAACCGAGCTAACTACTGCACCACCGTGCCAACTTGCTGAAGACAGCCTATGTTGTCATGAAACACACATCCGCACTGGCTTTTCTTTTAACTTCATTTTTCGAGTTGTATTAGAATTAAAATCCCAGAGTGATGTATCAATTGTTCCTGGTGATGCATTGACATGCTGCTCCAAAAATAAGAATACTTTCCACTGAACGACCGCTGTGCCATACCAGTTTGAGCCAGAGTGTCCCGAGGAGGAAAAAGTGCAAGTGCAAGTCTGGGAAACGAAAGAGGGGCCACTGCTGCCTGCCACATCATGGCTTCAACCAAAACACTGGAACCAACCGGCGGCAGCAGGTGGTGGTGTGGTAACACAATCAACAACGTTGGTTTTGCTGCCATGAATGGGACATTTTGGAAGGCCTTAGAATGAAGCAACAATGAAGCCGACAGACTGGTTATCCCGTCCATAAAAATGAGTAAAAGATGTTTTACAAGCAAAATCATGATTACAGTGAGTTCTGAATGCAGACCTGTGTTTTTGTTCCGTGAAGCTCTGAACTTTAACGCGGGTCTGTCACCTGAAAACGTCTTTTTCAAAAGATAAATTTGCCAAAATATTACACGAGCTAAAATATGTCAGTATGCTTTGGAAAATAAATTACGGTGTAAGCAGACAGTAGTCCCCTGAAATGTAATTTTGATGAAAATTACATTTTTCACCGTGTAAAGGACATGCAAAAAAAGACTGAAAAACAGTAGTGGTCTGACATAGTGTTGTAAAATATATATATATACCTTCAGTTTTGGCAATCTACACCCATTACCAAGCTCACACAAACGTCCTCTGTTTTTTTTTTACCTGATCACAACATACAACCATTTCACATTTGTTATGGGTCACAGCAGAATGGAAGATTAAAGATGTTAGAGACTGATATAGTTCGCTGTTTCGCTGACTGAACTATTTACCTGGGCATTTTAGTTGAATCAGAGTAACAGCTGAATGCTTTGAACTGTAGGTCATCACTAAGCGGCTATTTGATGAAAGCCATAAGGTAGCCTCTGTGTGTAGCTTCGGTCAAAAGGCCATTACAGCACACATGTACTTAAGTGTTCAGACATTCCTGGTCTTCACTGCAATCATTATCTACATCAGTACCCCGATGTGAATGTGGAGAAAAAGAAGTTCACCACAGGATCATCTCGCCCTCTTTTCTCTTCTAATGGGTGACCACTCTTGCTTCATTTGCACCAACAAACACTCTTTTAGTCTTTTTTTTCCCATTTCAAAAGAAGCACAGAAGGAATCTGTAATACTTATAATGACCAGAGACAAGTGCAAACATGGAAACATGCACTTTAAATGTCCACGCAACAAAGAGGCCTACGCAGCAGGGATTGTACTGGGAGCGATTTGAGTTTCTTTGAGGCCTCATGTCTCATGAAACCTCAGTACATGAACTAACACACAAAAGGGAGCATATAAAAGCACCAGCAAACCCCCGTATCCCTAAAGACACTCACACAAACAAATGTTCCATTTGATCGTCTAAACACATACAGTATATATAGTGTTTGTTCCAATAGGAATACACGCGCGCACGCACGCACGCCATGCGCGCACGCACGCAAGCACGCACGCACGCACGCACGCACACACGCACACACACTCTGACTCCTTTAAGATGAGTGTGTGTTCATTATTTATCATTGTTTATATCTCTGATAGAGTGCCAGCGGAGATAACAAGGCTAAAACTGCTGACTGATGGATATTTTGCAGACACACTTACACGCTAGATGGAACAGCCCCTGCTACAGGCGCACACACACACACACACACACACACACACACACACACACACACACACACACACACACACACACACACACACACACACACACACAGACACAAAGCTTATAAAGATGTACAAACAATGGCATTGGGTCAGCTGTGTGTGTGTTGGTGTGTTTGTGTGTGGGTGTTCCTTATTCATCATTGTTTGACACATTGCCACTGGAAATAATGGGACTAAAGTGCTGACTGATTCAGATTTAGGTGTCACATATTTGCCCAGACACTACTTGGTTGTCTTACACACGCACAAGAGAATACCCTTGGGTCGATGCATAAAAATACACATCAAAGTGATTAAATGTTAAAGTTCTTGCCCCTCTTGTTGAGTTTAAACTGAAAATGTTGCTGACTCCATGAAAAAACATCTTTGTTTTGTGCAGAGAGAGATTTAAGGTGGTGATTGAAGAGACTGCTGTTTTTCCTTTTTTATTATCTTTTATTTTTTGTGACATACATTCATCGATGTGGTGGTTTTGGCCTGGCTTGGAGGACATTCAATTTAGAGGTAGACCTTGGGACTTTAACTGTGAAATTTTTTGGCTTGACGTTTCATACGTTGCACAGCCATGGGGCTTGACTAAGATGTTAGCCGACTGCCGCCCTTTGCAGTCAGTGAAAATGCATATTTTGTCACCTGTATCCTTCTGGAGACAAAACAAAATCATTATGGAGACTAGCTCATTAAGATGTTGCTCTTCTACTCCACCAGTGGTCAAAAAGCTTCACAGGTTAGTAAAGCAGAGACACCCTAGATTACTGCATATCAATGTCAATTATATTATTTTTGCAAGAGATGTTCACCTGTGTACTGGGCCGAAAAATAATACATTTGCTCCAAGCTCACAGTATAAACAAATATTGTTTTGGAGCCACAAATATATTTTTATTGATCCTACAAAAGCCAGAGCCAGATCTTACTCCACCTGAAAAATAGTAACATTTAAAAATATCTCAATACCTCTGGTACTTCTCATTTGTCTGGTCTCCAACGCCGTTGCAGGGATAATTACAGCGTCTGAATCTATTGAGGAAGCTACAGAACTAGTTAGTTATTAAACTTGTCGAGGAACTGACATCATACCAGCTAAGTTCAACAGGAGGCAAAGAGAAAATCTCTGGGCGGCTTAGTGTGTGAAAAGGGCGCATTAGGTAACAATCCAATGCTCCCGAGAGTATCGTACTGTACGTTCTTATACAAACATCATCCCACATGACCATTCTGCATTATTTTAAGCGGTTTGACATATTAGTCAGACATTACAGTCACCCTTTGTGGAGACATTTAATTGAAATATAAGCAGCTTAAGAGGTATGTAGCATGTGAAATGACAAGTGGACCCTACCCTTCTTATCATCGTTTAAGTACCATATGGATTCGGCTATAAAAATGTATCAAGGCATTATTAAGTCGTCAACCTTATGAACTGATCTTGGCATATATATATATAGATATATGTATATATCTATATATATATAGATATATACAATATTTTATATTGTCTCTTTACTGTGTGAGTGTGTCTGTGTGTGATTGTGTGTGTGTATGCACTGTCCATTCAAGCGATTAACATCAGGTGTGTCAGCACTCTCTAAGTCTGATGGATACGTCACATTAACCCCTTTGCACTGTGTGTGTGTGTGTGTGTGTGTGTGTGTGCACGTGTGTGCGTGTGTGCGTGTGTCTGTGTGTGTGTGTGTGTGTGGGTGTGCGTGTGTGTGCATGTGTGTACTAGAGGAGCGTGTGTGTGGTGTTCGTGTGACACAGGAGGACAGAGTATTTCACGCTGGACTCTCCCATTACCTGAGGTCAGCACTGTTACTGACAAAGTGAGAAAAATGTGTGTGTGTGTGTGTGAGATAAATTACACAGTGCAGGTGTGAACAGCCATAATGATGGTGGCTGGTCTAGACGAGGAGCTGAGTACAGCAGGTTTGGGAGCTCATACTGCATTCAACAGCACATTTTACCCTAACACACTCACACACACACACCCAAACACATGCATACCAGCATACACACATACTGTGCCAACCCTGTCTACAGCTAAATTACTTTCTAATCTGCATTCTTAATTATGTTTCGAGGGAAACATATTTTTACACGCTGTCAATTAAAAAAAAAAATAAACAAAACGAGACAGAAAAATACTTTTTCTTAAAATAAGTAATCAAAATTGTAGGCCGATTGCCACTACAAAGACCTTTATTTTGTGTTAATTTTGGCGAACAAAAGCGTTAGTGTTTCCGACGACCAGAGTCCGTTTAGAAAACCTCTCATTTTATTGAAATAGCCACTCTTCTTGCGCTGACTATGGTTACCAACGTATTTGTGATGCAACACAAACGCAGAAACACACACGTACTGAAAAAAACTGTATCAGTGACCTATCGCATAACAGCCATGCCCTGTGACATAATGCCTGCAGTGGAGGTGACATGCTTGGTTATATGAAATCTTTTATCAAGATGGATTTCATCTTTAAAACAGACATTACGGTATGGTTGCATTTATAATACAACTTTGACACTTGAATATACATGTATCAATGATATATATCATACGTTAGACCAATTAAAACACAAGTGAACCAACATATAGACACAACAAAACAACAGCTCAGATATAAGGTTTGAAGGGGCCCTGAACTAGAAGATAGTGAAGGTGACGGTACCTTGATGAACACTGTAACACTCACACAGACAAACATTAAACTCCACATTCCGCCCGTCTCTGCCAACCCTTCATCCACTCACTTCCACTCCATGAGGCAGTGAAACAGACACCTCTTCAAGTCCCCAAGGACCCCAGAGGCAGAGGACATGAGGGAGAAGCTGAGCGTGGATGATGGGACACTCTATTTAAACCACACACAAACACAGGCACACGCACACACACGCACACACACACACACACACACACACACACACACACACACACACACACACACACACACACACCTACACACACAAACACACGCACACACAATCCCATCACTCCTTCTCCCTCCTTTCCTCCTATCAGTCTTCTTTCACGCATCATTCACCATCCTCCATGCTCGCCTCCTTCACTACAATCTCTGTTTTCCTCTCTCTCTCTCTCTCTCTCTCTCTCTCTCTCTCTCTCTCTCTCTCTCTCTCTTCCACACTGATCTCTCAGATCAGTTTATTTGTAAGAGATAAAATGCAAAAACAAACAAAAAACAGCACACATATCTCTTAAACATAAATCACAAGAGCAGCTGTGACAGCGAAGAGCACACCTTCTGGTAATTGAGATCATGTACCTATCGCTCTATTTGCCTGAAGGAAATGACACATTCAAATTGTCTGCTAAACAGCTGTGAGTAAATGCTCATCACAGAGAAAGCTAGATCTTCCTCCTCGCTCTCTTCCATTTAATCTCCTTTGGGAATAAAACAGTACAATATTGTTATTTACAGCTCAGTTTAGGTATTATTTTTACTTGAAGAACACAGTGAGGTAGAAAGAGATGCACTGAATTAAATTGCCTTGACATTCTGACACATTTTATGGTAACAGATGTGTAAGTGTTTATTTTGAGTAATGAAATGTATAATGTTGAAGTTGTGTTGAGTTTTCAGTGAAAATTGACAGCAATTTAGTCTAATTTAATGTAGCATATTATGTTCTAAAAGTGTTTTTACATTCATAGATAATTAATTTAAACGATTAAAAGATGCAGTCAAAGTCAAAGAAAAGGCACATATGGAGGCAAACATGCACGCTCATTCTAGATGTCAAAGAAGTAATTAACTGAGAAGATGACAACAACTTAGGCTGAAGTTACATGTCAGAGTCTATTTGGGTCTGTGTGTTGTGGGTAACAGAGGAGCTGTTAAACACACCTACTCTCAACATGGTAACCTGGGGACCTGAGCATCAAGCAAACTGAATAGTTAATCCAGTGCACCGAGTGTAAGGACAGAAACAGGTTAATGAATAGTGTTTAATAGGAAGCTGTGTAATTTGAAACCTGTTGAACACTATTGTTAGCCTGCTGAAGGTTATGCTGTGATGTGATATTATAAATCACACTAGGTGTGGTGTGATGCTTGTAAAAAGTTCAGTTGATATGAAACATTGTAAAATTTAAAGTGGATTGAAGATCAAAATGAAACTATTGTTATTTTTTAAGAGAGACCTGTGAGATGTCATTAAGGAGACACTGACCTATAGTTCCTCTCGCCTCAGTTTTATGAGCTACTCATGAGATGATTTGTTTTTATGCCTGTTGAATTGCCTTGTTGCTTCCCTATGTCAGGCAGCCATAACCTCATTTCTAATTAATGTTGGCCATTTTATTGATTTTCCAATTGTTGTTTTATCATCTTTAAAGAGCCCTGCAATTCTTATCTCAAAAGAACCACAAGAATAAAGTTTAATTGTTCGCCCCCTCTGATTGGCCAGTCAGGATTTAAGAATATAAAAACACACCTCACACACTGCCAGTAAACATTTACAATTGCTGTCTGTGTGAGAGAATGCTAAAACAAATTAGAGTCCACTGGCAGTTTTATTGTTACTATTTTACCGCTCATCATTTTGATGTGGTAATTATCAGTTTGATGTAGTAAAAGTGGAATAAGTGAAGTTTAGAGGTTGCCATGAAGTCAGATTATTCTATTTCAACGTAAACATTGAGACATTTTGACGCACATATTGTGTTACTGGAGTTCATTATAGTGGAAATAAAATTCTGAATGTTGATGAATCACTTCGGGTTTATGACTTCAGTGGGCATGAGGAGCATTACACAAATGCTATGCACATAATGTAAGAGGTCATTATGCCAGAATGCAGAGAAGCACACTACAAACCGTGTTATGAAGAGACAAAACATTGTGGATTGAGCAGGTATTGAGATGATAAACGCACACTGCACAAACTGCACAATCTAACACACACACACACACACACACACACACACACACACACACACACACACACACACCATAGTCTAGTCCAGATCAGGAATTAGGCAGACTGATTGGTGAGTGACAACTGAAATTGAATTTCTCTGCAGTGAGAGCCCAGAGGACTCAGGGGAGGGTGCACACACACACACAAACACAAATGTGGGTATAGACGCGCACGCACAAGCGTGGAAAGGCGCACACACACACAAACACACAGACATCAGCATGAACAATTACTGAATAATTGCTGGCACAAAGACGTATACTTTCTCTCAGTGCCCCTCTCTCTTTCTGTCTTACACATACACACACACACACACACACACACACACCCACACACACGCACACCCACGTAAACTCCTATCCCCACAAGTCCCTCCTCTCCAATTTACTGGCAAAGCTGTCTCTTCAAAAAGCAAATCTCTTTTTTTCACCATTACAATGAGAATTGCATCTGGCAAGTCCAAACAAAACCAAAAGTTTGAGAAAGGCCTTCATTATATTGCAGCCGGTTAGACGTGATTTGAATGGTGATGAATGGAAATGGCAATCTTGGAGCCGGAGAAGCAGCAACTCCCTATAGCCGGATTTGAAATGAGAAATGATGAAGTGTTTGTGGCGCTCTTTGTCTTTAAAGACAAGATTTTACGCTGAATACGAAATTATGTGACCCTTATGAAACACATCACTGCTGGTGTCCATACTGACAGTGCTTACCAAATTCATAAAAATCATCATGTCGTAGCTGAAGATGGCGCAACACGCCATCTACCGTTTTAAAACAGCCCTAATCGTGCGAGGCCAATTTTGAGATGGAGTTGACCGCTTAATTAGACTAATCGACGTCATGAAGTAAAAGAACAAAAAATAAGTAGAACAGCGGGCCAGTGCCAGCTGAGTCTACCAACACCCCCCTACCCCCTCCGTCCGTAGGAGACTTCACTGGGAGTGGACAGCCACTCAGCCACTCTGGAGACGCAGGGCCTATCGTTTGCACTGGCGAAATTTGAGTTACAGCCATGACGATCCATCTCCAAAGCTGGAGACCTCCATCCCCCAGCGGCGGGGAGTGAGGCGGAAAGACAGCGGGTGCGCCATCTGGCCACCTCTTGTCTCATTTGTGGTCTGATAAACTGTAAATTCATCAAATTCACTGTCCCATATCATTATTTGTCAAGCTACTGTAGTTGTAAGCTTTAGACAAATGGAAGTGGGCGTGGTTTCATCTCTCAGCCCACACTTTTTTAGGATTTTTCAAAATGATGCAGTGGATGGACCAGACCTGAAGGTGTTGTTACACAGATATACAGCTGCACAGACACAGAGAGCAGCTGGGTGTTTCTGATAGAAATATGCTACACAAGGAGGCCGGTGCATCAGAGACCTGAAGGCAACAAGCTTTGCAACAGCAGAACATTGAGGTAAAAATGACTTTTTGCAAATGTCCTACGACGCATAAGAGTGACACCTCAGATGAAACAATTGCATTTGCACTGATTGCAAGCGCAAAGAAATCATAATTGCATCACAGTAAAAATAAAATCCCAGGCAGATCTGAATATCTCAATCATGTGCTGAGCACAAACATGCCCCCCTAAAAAGATACAGACAGTGAGAGTTAAAGGAGAGCGACAGTCTGGCTTTTTGTATTCGTATGTGAACGCTCCATCAGAGGTCGCCAAGGACCTTTGCTCAATTAATCATGTTGCTCAATACATAATAACAAGACCGGTGCTTTCAGTCTCCAGTAGTTTGCCCTGTTTTGTGCACATCATGAGACTGCAGATAAGAGTATGCTTTGCCCTTTCTCTTCTTAAAAGGTCACTGAATCATAACAAAACAAGGGAAAAGGACAAAAGAACCAAGTTGAAGTTTATTGCAATAATATAACAGATATGAACTCCTTGTTATTTCTTTTGTTTTATGTTCTGCTTGGACATGCTTTTTTTTGCTTTTAGGATAAATCATGCTAACCTGAGTTGTGATAACCTTGATAGCCTCAGAGCACACAGGTGGTGCTTAAGGAGGAAATTAATGTTGGCTCGACCAGCAATCATCGCACTTCAATGCAGCTATTAATAATTTGAGTTAAAACCGTGTTTCACAGTTCAAAATGTCTGCTGTGAAAAAAAGGTCCGTCCAACAATAAAAAGGACCTCTATTTCATTGTTTACTATCCACTGGGAATTCTAATAATGCCGATTGCTGATTAGCTGACACTTCACCACCTTCACCAACATGCCTCTGGTGATAACAGCAGTATTTGAGGGAATACTACTATTCTCACTCTTGTGATCTTTTATTTATTTATTTATTTGTTGTTTCTAGTTTACAGCTCAATGCAGTCAAAGGCAGCTGTAAACATTCTTTGAAATGCTAATACAGTTGTTATGTGACTTTTTTGATGAAGCTTCGACCAAAAATCCCCATATGTGGGAATGGAAAATGTACTGCAGGCTTGGTTTACAAGTGCAGCAGCCAGTGTGGGGTCACAGTACAGCAAAGGAATAGTACTTTTGGGTGGTAATAATGTTAACTTATCTTAACTGTGATGCATTAAAGCTCAAATGACCACTTGCGGCCTTTTGTCATATGATATATGGAGCACCTGATTTCCACCGTTATAGTAACTGTGGGAATTTGTGACATGTCGAGCTATAAAGGGAGATTGTTTCTCTCGTAAATACTCTAGATGCTCTACCTCATGTTGCCCACAAACACACTATACAGGTTTTATATTGAGGTATGCTTTGAGAAAATATTTTTGGGCGGATAAGCAGAAACTCGCAAACTCCAGACGGTCTCTGTCAGGTCATCATCATCCACTGCCTTCCCCTCTCAGAGGCAGTGAGAGAGACACCTCTCCAGGTCTCTGAGGACCTCTGAGGCAGAGGACAGGAGGGAGAAGCTCAGCCTGGATGTTCAGACACTATATTTAAACCACATGCAGACAGACACTTACTCAGTCCTATCAGCCCTCTCTGTTCTTCTCTATATTCATTACTCTCTTCTTCAACCCATCATCCCCACCCCATGGCATTCCTTTCTCCAGGCCTACCTAGCAATACAATCTTTGTCGATCTTTCTCACTGCTTATTTTTTGGGGGGGTTTGGTTTTGTAATGCTTTGTTTTTCCCTTCTCTGTCGACCATAGTGATCTTTACTGCGCCCGTCACTCTCTTTTTCAAACTTCTCCATGTACTGCTAGATTAATAGCCGGGTGGCTGAAGAGATGCTGTTGCAGGATGACACACAGGATATTAATCTGCACAATACTTATTTCAAGAGCAGCCTAAAGCCTGTCAGCTGTGAGAAAACAGGGCCCGAGAGACGTAATGTGCCTCTGTTTTTTTAAGAGTCATTGTGCCTTCTACAACATTGTGGTCTTTCTTTTTTGTTTGCCTTGAAGTCCATTTTTACTTATTTGTTTCTTTCTCACAAACTCAAATTTATTTCATTGCAACTCAAATGCACAGATATGTGTACATGCAACCTTTTTTTGCAAAAGCAAAAACCTGTTTTGGGGGAAAAGCAAAGCTTGTTTTATTGATTAAAGAATCAAAGAAAATAAAGTTTGCATTCCCTTATAATTTATCTGTCAAATGTTCACTTTCTGCATTTGAAAACATTTAACATTTGGTGAAAACCAGTTGATTAAAATTAGGAAAGCATTGTAGACAACATATCTAATAATAACAATGTTGAAGATGACTACAAGTATGAATGGGATGGAAACACTTTTAAACCCATAAATCACCCTGACCTGGACTCCTTTACTTATCACTGACTACATGTTACTGATGATTGTAATAAACTAATGAAACAGTTGAATATAAATATAATGCAAAGGAGACAGAATTGTTTATGCTTCACACAACAGGATTGAAGTTATTTGAGATCACCAGATTGGTGCATTTATAAAAAAAGCATAGGCCTTTTTTTCCTCATGTGTAGCTTTTTCTTTAGATTGTCATCACGCTCACGCATATAGATTAAAACAAAAACAATTTCTTTACATACTTACTTATTTGTATTCATGCATTTTTATCTTTTTATCTTCTTTTTTTTTTCTTTTTTTTACTTCCCCCCTGCCTTTATCACTCCTCACATCTCTTGGTCTCTCATACTGTCTCTGTTTTTCACACACAGTATATAGCCTTTGAAATATCCTCTGCTCTTCCATGCTTAGTGCTGGCTGCCTCCCCTCAGGCATATTTAGCTGTCTTTCCCCCATATTGTGAAGTCGCTTATTGAAACATAAAGTGTGATGTGGGGAGGCTTTACCGGAGGTTTGCAGAGGTCAAATCCTGCCTCATTTGCATATATGCTATCACAGTGTACTTCCTTGAGCCCCAAGGCAATGTGGGATATTGGATATTGGATGTATGGGCGCTGTAACCCCTAGATGACAGGAGATAAATAAACACATACAGACGCTAGCATGGACTAGACTTTTTGATGGCCTAAAAGTGCTGCTTGGTATTAGTTTGTGCTAGTGCTCAGTATCAGATCAAAAGAAATAACTAGTTTGTAACGCCTACAGTGGCTGTTTGTTTTTCACTGACGGGTCGCCCAATCAGTCAAGTCAAATGTACTTATCTCGCATTTTAAAAGCACAAAACCATTGGGTACCAAAGTGCTTTCCAAAAAGGTGCAAATAAAGCATTGAGGAAGGAGGCACAGCCTGGAAATCAAAAGCAATAATGAAACATAATGGAAATAAGGATGTAGTTAAAATTACAAGGTAAAAGCAATAGAGCATAAAGAAGCCAATGAATAAGAATGTGGACTGATTCAGCTGATTTCTGTGTTTCACTCCATCATTGCTGCCACTGCTATGTTAGGGTTTGATTAGGTTCAGGCAAAAAATGGAAGTTGTGAATCAAAAAATGAAGAAAAAAAAAGAAATCTCGACAGTCGGTGCGAAACAGAAAATGAAGAATTACCTTCCAAAGTTTTGAGGCCCTATAATATGTTACATTACTCTTGCCTTTGGTCTTGACAGACAGGGAGTAATTCACAGTAATCCACCAGAGGTCCATCTCAATTAAATGTAAACACAGGCTACACCCAGCAGGGGACCAATAAAGCTATGCTAAACCAAGACCACTGGAGACCCTAAGTGGTGGAGCAAAGCAGCCTGGCAGTATGAACAATGTGTAACATTCCCTTGTTGATCAAAGAGCTTTAGATGAATTTCATTTTCTAGAGCAAGTCTTAATTTGAACTAGACTCTACATATTATGTAAAGGGATTATATAAGCATGTACATTAACAAATTAGTGTTTCCAGAAACATGGTCTTGAATGGGTGCACATAAACAAATCCATGACAATGGCAACTTGAAGAATCTAAATAAATAAATAAAATAAATATGTATGACGCTACTGCTGAACAATTTACAGTTTAAGTTTCTTACTAATCAGCGTAGTAACATGTTAACTAACAGTAATGCAACTTCGTGTTTATAGTCGACGCCACTAATTGCATAAGATCGCGTTAAATAGAAGGACTACATCCATATGATATATTGGTGCAACTGCATGCAAAGTACACACACACACACACACACACACACACACACACACACACACCACTCCCGTTGAACCTCTCCTGATTTTATCATCACAATCGTGTTGCATTACATTACAGCAAACCTTTTAAACCACCTCTTTTACAGTAGCTTCCTCAAATGACGTCATACATAAAAACCAAACCCATATAACACCTTGGCATTTAAATGACACACACACACACACACACACACACACACACACACACACACACACACACACACACACACACACACACACACAAACACACAAATGTGCCTCTTACCGGAGTGAAGTTCATGACTTTGAGGATCCAGATGGTCAGCGCCAGGTTGACAATCATGGTGACGAGAAGGAGGAGGATGAAGAAGTACAAGCATCTTTTCCTCCAGCCGTAGATTCCCACTGCTGGGTAAACCTGGGCGCCGCACACCGACGCCCCCCGCTGGTGGAGCGGGTTGGGCTGCGCCGCGAGGATATACTGCTCCTGGGTCATCTGAAAGGGACACAAATATCAGACTTTTTTAGTAGTAGTAGTAGTAGTAGTAGTAGTTCATTATGATTTTTATCTGCACAGATACTAGACAAGCATCGCAGGAAAGATGTCAAGGAGAAAAAGTGAGAAAGAAGATAGAGATGGCATTTTTATGCCTCCCTTTTTTTTTCGTGGTTTTTTGTCGTGGCTTTGGGGAGGGTGGAAACATCATTAAACAAGAGGAAATGAAGAGGAAAAGCAGAGAAACATAGAAAGGTAGAGAGAGGTGTTAGAGGCAAAGCGTGAGACACCAAAAGAGTTTGGAAGTGAGAAAGCGTAAAAAAAGAGAAAGACCGAAGCATGATGAAAATTAGATAGAGGAGGAGCGGTGAAGTGGAGAGATAGCACGGCATCGAGTAGTAAGAGATAGAAAGGGAGGATGGAGGGAGAGAGAGAAGGGAGAGATAAGACGGCAGAAGAGGACAGAGTCCATTAGTTGTAGTGCAGCAGGAGGAGTCATTGGTGGTAAGAGATATGGACACTGGCTCCAAGGCACCACTATCTCTGTCCATCTCCGACTCTCTAACTCTCTCTCACTATGCTCTCTCTGCCTCAAATTCTCCCTCTCTCTCTCGCTCCCTAATTCACTTCCTATCTCGCTTCTGCACCTCTCTCCCTCTTTATCGGTCTCTCTCTCTCACACACACACACACACACACACATTATGTCTTTATTTGCTGAGGCTGCATGACCTTAACACCTCACTGACTGTTGTCCCCCCCGCCCCCTCGCCATGCTATTTCCTCCATATAGTCTCACATGATGATACCAACAAGCCTTGATGGGAAACAAAAAATGCTGACTATTGCTTTGCCTGCAGAAAGAAAGAAAATGCAGACTTGGCCTGTTCACTGGGTTTTCAGTGGAGGAGTCTCTGAAGCTAATATCAATCTGTAATCCATGTCTCCACATGGGTCCTGTTTCTTTCACAAAGAAAAGCAAAGCCAAAGGTCTTATTGATCTACTGTTGTTATGACGACTCATAAACACCTTAAAAACTTGAAAATGTCACCGTTGTTTGGAGTTTTGAGACTGAGGTGGGAATCTAATCTGACCACAAATACTGTAGGATTTTCCTGAACCATTACACTCTACCATCCAAATTGACTTTTAAAATATAGACTATTTAGTTCAATCAACTACGCCCCAGTCCCTTATCTATTTAAAAAAAAATATCTAACATAACATATCACTGAGCAGAAAACTGTTATAGGCAAACCAAGACTAACATATCCTAACTTTTCCTGTGAAAATCTTTAGAATATTCAACAACGAGCTAATAATACTAATCTGACCAGTCCCACAGCATGATGGCTTGTTACAGAATCTAACGCAGTGTTGTGTTTTTTTTTTACACTTCAGGAGCCATTTTCCACATGAATTAGCAGAGATACTGGGTGACTGAACTTTGATAAAGCGGAGCCAAAACACAACAAATCCAGGTGGAAATGCACCCACGATGCAATGAAGACTCAATCAACCAGAACATCTCTGCAGATACATATAAATATGTTTGGCTGCATTAACAATGAAGAGTGATAAGTAATAGATATTTGGTAAAAAAAAAAAATGGAGGGCAAGAAAATGGCATTTAATATCAGATTTAAAGGAGATGATGAAAGGATATATATATATGACAATCCTCCTTTTTGGCAAAGGAAAGATGGAGCTCCTTTTAATGTGCATACCAAATATGCATTTAATATTTGCAATCCAATTACTTTGTAACTACGCACAAGCTGGATATGAGACACATAGTAATGCCAACTGGAGAGGGCTCAACGTTTGTCAAGTGGGCAAATGGATTGATGTTGATTTCCCTTTTCACAGTGAAGACATTCTCCTGCTATGCTCTCAGCTGGTTCATCTGTTGCACTTTTTTGGTGCACCTGTTCCGTCTGTCCAGATACAATGCATATGAATCAATAGCGTTGCTGTGGAATAGAGCAATGGGCTGGTGATAATTGCATCTCAGTATTAAGCATTCACACCGAATCAATAGCAGCATGTGTGTGTGTGTGTGTATGTGTGTGTGTGTGTGTGTGTGTGTGTGTGTGTGTGTGTGTGTGTGTGTGTGTGTGTGTGCTGTTATGTTTGCTGTGTGTGTACTGAAGTTTTCTGTGGTGCCCTGGAATGCTAATCATTTTTCCTGCATGTATCAACAGTGGGAATCAATAGGTGCACAGATATATCTCTCTGTGTGTGTGTGTGTGTGTGTGTGTGTGTGTGTGTGTGTGTGTGTGTGTGTGTGTGTGTGTGTGTGTGCGTGTGTGTGTGTGTGTGTGTGTGTGTGTGTGTGTGTGTGCGTGTGTGTGTGTTTGTGTGTGGGTGGGTGGGTGTGTATGTGTGTGTGGGGGGAGGGGTGTAGGTGTATGTTTTTGCATGGATGTTTCTCAAGGGCAAGAATATTAATCAGCTATAAAAACCAATAAAGAACCAATGTCAGCTACGGAAAAAAAAAATATTCCTCGGTTTTATTTCGTTTTTTTTTGCTTCCAATTCAGAAACATTTTTATTGCCAGATAGGTTTGCACACTATACAAGTAATTTTGTATTGGTGTTTTGGTGCACAATGATACATACTGATAATCATCCACAATTGGCTTTGAAATACATAATTTGGCATCACTTGAAGATTATGTGTGGTCACTTTTTTCAATTACTCAATTACTCAATTACTCAGTGATTTGCATCCTCACAGGCTCTGTCACTGACTCATTCATCGTGTTGCGTAGGCATTTGTTTCGTGTGTCTCATTTTACTCACAGCTATGCATGGTTATCAATCTAACTCAGCATCTTGACAAAGTATTATTTTCTCCTCCCCCATAGTTCCCCAATTACGTGTATCGTATTCGTCATACTTTTGGCACCCTTTCCTTCCATCTCATTCCTTCCCTCGGCTCTTTCCTTGCTTTCTTCCTGTACCTTTATTCATCTTTCCTTCCATATGTATTTGCCATTATTATTTCTCTCTTTCTTTTAAGTCATTGCCTCCCCCCTTAATTTACATTTAGAGCATCTGTCATTGCTCTCGCTCTCCCCCTCACCCATTACACATCCGTCAATTTCTCTTATCTCAACTTCATACTTCTCTCCATCTCCACATTCTTTCTTCTCCGACTTTCCTCATTTGCCTCATTTAATTCTTCCTTTCAACCGTCTGTTCTTAACCAATCCATTTTATTCCCCCGTCTTTTCCTCCTTCCCTTCCTCTGTCCTCCACTCATCCCTCCTTCCCTCACTCTTCCAATGCATTTCTTAGATTGAACTGACAACAGAGTCATTAATCAATCCCATGGTGCACCACAGCCTGGAGGCCCTGCACAGCATGACCTAACTTTATCAAAGTCATAATGTCTTGACAGCCATAAAACAGCCGCTATTAGAGCCGTGTCACCATGGTTACCATTACAGTATACCGTCAACTGTGATCAAACAATGATTTCAGTAGAACCATACTCTAAATTAGACTTTATATTAGGTATTTAAATGGCATGATTTTTTATTTTTTGGCGATATGGTGGTACACGTAGAGGTCAGTAAACTGTGACTTCCACATCATAAGACGAATAAAAATAAAGAACAAATATCAATAACTCACAGGTTTTTCATAGCTTGCCTGACTATGTGCAACTCAGCAAAATGGAAAGTAGCACATTAAGGCACAAAAAAAGCCACTGAAACCCCATTTAGGACCAAAATGCAACATTTGTGAATGTATAAGGGTTTACCTTTCACTACATGGATTGGTTACAGTGACCATCAGGGTGACACATGAGCACTATTACATAAAAACAAATCTCAACATGTTGACGGGTTAAAGACATCAATATGACAAACCTACATGAGCAGACACTACAACATAGTGTCCCTGCGTGACACCAGACTGAAGCTGAGCTCTTCACTTTGAGCATTAGATGGTAAGAAGATGAGAGGGCATGAAAAAGACGAGAGGAGACGAAGAAGAGCAGGGAGAAGATGTAAGGGACAAATGAGAGAAATGAAGAAGAGAGGAATTTATATGACCGTGATCCATACACATAGAGGGGTATTCACCCCCGCAACGCCTCAAAATGAGAAGCACAAAATGAAAACATTACTCTGATAAGCGCTAATAACAGGAGATGAGAGGGCAGGATACATTACTTTAAAGTGTTTTTCATCTTTCAAGCAGCTCAATTTCACATAGAATTTAAAATGCATTATGAGAAACTAGTCATAAATTTACCCTCATATGACAAGTCACAGGAGTTCCTTGCAGTAAATAAAAAAAAAAACATGGTTTGGTTCAGGCTGAACGCAATATGACTAGGGATATCACTGTAATGATGGCAATGTAGAACTTCATTATGAATAGTGTTTCAGTTGCCTGCTGTGATTGTAGTCCCATTGGGCATTCCCTTTTTTGATGTTAGCTTAAGCTTCTCATCAATGAGACATTTCAGAAAAGTCGAACACTGATGCACAATGTCATCCTCTCTCATTATGCAACTGAATGAATGTTAATGCATGTGGGAAGTGAAGTACGTGCCAAGTCAGATTCGGCTTGGTGGACGTTGCGAAAAAGAGGCGAGCAGAGTTGGAGTAGACATACACAGGTGCTGTCTAATCATGTATGTGAAAGCAAGATACATAGGCATAAGTTGGTGGATATGGATGGATTTGACGTGGATAACGAATAAAAAAAAGGACGGATGGACTTGTAGTCAGGCTGCTTAAGGTTTCGCTTCACAGCTGAAATGCGTATCAAAGTGCAATCAGTATGCGCGCATGGCCGATGGGTGCTGCTGCAAAACGTGAAGCGCTGGGCCGACCCGATGTATCTGTCAGCATGTCGGCACCACACGGCCCAGATCTCCTCTCATCTGCTTATACTCAATCAATACCGGCGCTTCAACATCGCTCCACTTCTGAGGGCTTTGACATTCTCTCTCTGTTTCCCTTTCCATCGGCCTCTTTAATGCGAGCTTTGGGGGAGAGCATTAACTATGCATAGTTGAGTGGTGAAGATCAACCACAGTGGGTTTTCTTTCTGTAAGAGTGAACATGATATCTGTCGATACAAGGCGGAGAAACCAAAATGTTGCATCGATATCCACTAGCGTTTCTGAAATTTCTTCAGCAAGTTATAGAAAATGCAGGTATTATTGTTTTATTCACCCACAGCATTATGTGACACCACTTCAACATGTGCGATGGATCGGATAGGATCCATTATAGCTATTGGAACAATAATGTAATCAATTACGTGACAAATTACTGCAACTTAGGAGGGCTGGTTAAATAAAGTACAATGTAGCATCTCCACTAAAGTCCAATGCTACGTTGTAAAGTGTGTTTTGTTCTTTAACAAACAACATCCTCAACATGTTCCCACTCCAAACTCGTCAAATACCGACGCTTGGTCAGCTAAGCTATGACTTTCTAGGTACCCGTGGCTTGTAGCATCAGTTTTGGATGTGTCAAGAACATAAGCTCCTTACCAGCAAAGTGTCTTTTCAAAAAAAAACTCGCACCTTGAAAGGAAATTAGGTTTCCTCTGGGTAAGGAAAAGAGCATGGTTCACGTTAACTTGACTGACTAAGGGCTAACGTGATGACCTAGTGACTAACGAGGTACTAACAAGGGACTAAAAATATTAATAACCCAGCAAACTAACAACTGACGAGCAAAATACATTCTCATTGACCATCTATCTATAATCTATAATTATCAATAAGAATTTACAATTGATCATTTAGAATTATTATAGTAATATATAACTATTGATTATTCCTTCACTCTTAAATCAGGCAGTGACATAATCATTATATCAGTGTCTCTCAGATGAACGGACAATCATCCATTATCATTTTAATATAAATTGTAATGACAAAAATTAACCCTTTCATGAAAATATTTGCCTTTCTAATTACTAATTCCGCCTATTTCCTTTTGTTTGTGAGAGATATCGTGAAAATGTTTCATCATATTTTGGGAAATTCTATTTTAAAATGTGTTTCACATGATTCTGTGTAGAGGCAGAGTCAGATCTCTTGGTAAAAAGAATGTTAAGATACACAAATAAAAACAACACCTGCAACACTGTTCGGGGGCAGGTGTGCATATGTGTGACGAAAGGCTCAACAAGGGATTTCATGTCAAATACCTAAACATGAAACAAAGTGTTTGTGTTCCCACCCATTTACATTTGTGTGTGTGTGTGTGTGTGTGTGTGTGTGTGTGTGAGAGAGAGAGGGTGTGTTTGTGCCAGTGTGATAAACCACTAAGCCAACTGAATTGGGAGCGCTCTGTGTTGGCTGTAAGTTGTTGGTTTGGACAGCCTGCCATCCCTCTCTGTCACTGTGGGCACTCAGGTGTTCAGCCAGTGGATGGATCACACACATTCACACACTCACACACGTACACGTGCACACAGTCCAGGAAGCTCGAACACACACGTACACAAAACAAAATCCCCACAAGCAACAAGCAAACACAAGTATAGGCGGACAAAAATCACACTGCGGCTACATGCACCAGCAAACACACAGGGAAACCGTCAAACAAAGCATGCGTACACACTTGAACACACACCTGAACACACACACACACACACACACACACAAACAGGGCTCCTGTGCAGTGAGGCATTCACTATTCGAACAGATTTACGAGGTTCTGCTGCAGGCCTAGTGTAAAAAGAAAAGACTTAAAAGGATAACTCTTGCTCCCTCTCTCTCGCTCTCTCTCCCTCTCACATATCTATGCCAAAAGCACAACAGCTGTCGCCATAGAAAAAACCTAAAACAGACAGACAGAGAGGACAAAGGGATAGCAGCATTGGCGAGAAGGACAGAAACCAAGTCAAAAAAGGAGAAAAAGCTGTGACCTGAGCTATTGTATTTTGGGTGTGGTGGCCTTTGTGCCTAAGTGACCTTCAAAAGGGCAACCCATGCTACAGTAAAGTCCCAGCTTTTTAAAGTAAACAATACTGGCCCAAGACTACATTAAATGTATCCCAAAACTAAAGTAATTTATCCATCCATTATCCGAACTGCTTATCCTTTTTAGGGTCGCGGGGCGCTGGAGCGGATCCCAGCTGACATTGGGCGAAGGCGGGGTTCACCCTGGACAGGTTGCCAGTTCATCGCAGGGCAGACATATAGAGACAGACAACCATTCACACCTATGGGGAATTTAGAATCCAATTAACCTGAGCTGCATGTCTTTGGACTGTGGGAGGAGGCCAGTGAACCCGGAGGGAACCCACGCTGCCACGGGGAGAACATGCAAACTCCACACAGAAGGACCGCCCAGACCGGGAGACGAACCCAGACACCTCTTGCTGTGAGGTGACAGTGCTAGCCACTACACCACCGTGCAGCCCCTAAAGTAATTTATGAAAATATATAAAAATAAAAAACATAGACAACAGTATGCACAAAAACTGAACTATGCTTGTTTTTTGTCTGACAAGATATGGGTAGTTTTTATGTTGCTGGTTTCAAGATATAATTCCTAAACATAAAGCCTTATTTCAAGATGATGGCATAGCATGTCCTAAATCCAAGCACATTTTTCAACATATTAAGACAATACATCTTATAAATGTTCTTGTTGTTTTAGTGTAGTTGGACTGGTACTGAGATATAAGATATATTTTGAAAAATCTTGACAAGTCAAATTTTCCTGTTTTGTTGGCAGATACTTTTTTCAAGAAGTTGGAAAAAAAAAGTCAAGAGATATCTTTCGTCTTTTCAGGACCCACAAGACTAATTAGAGGATGATGGAAATGGAGAGAGAAAACCATCGAGGCCAGATGAGAGAGACACAGTGTAAAGATTGGAGAAAAAAGAAAAAAAGTTAAAGCAAAGGAAAGATAGAGATCCTGGTGTTGTTTGATTGGCAGGTTCATTGCCCACATTGGTCCCAAACCTGGCAGGAAAGCTTCCTCACTATGAACCAGTTGTCATCTCATTGTATTATCCAGTCACATGCTGCTATGAACGGTATTTCGCTTAGCGGGCAGTTGGAGGATGAATGGGTTTTTAAACTGCTTGGTTGCTCAAAATTGATTGAAAATCGATGCCATATTTTGCCACTTTCCAATAGCAGAAGTGGATGCATATTAGCAGGCGGAGAATTATAACTACTATTGGATGGAAACCTTTAGCAAGCTTTAACAACACAATAGATGGACAAGATAGCTATAGCTATATGTTTTTAGACTACATTTTTGTTTCATTATAGAGGTAGTGCTAAGCAAGACAAAAACTGAGTTTCCCACTAACTCATATCGTATTTTCTTCTTACTTGAAAGGATGTAGAATTTCTGTCAAAATAATAATCACTACATGTACAGCCCTACAATTAGAGTCCATAAAGTCTGTGCTGAAGTGTCACCTGCCTGTAAAGTATTAAGGAATTATAGAACTGCTAGCAGAAACATAGTGTGACTGATGGCTAGAGTCAGTAACTACAGTATCTGGATGGGCTGTGGCTACGAATTGTAGTTCAGGAGGTATGCAATTCATCATGCTTCTCTCTTGTTCGTTTGTAGCTAACGCTCAGTGGTTTCCCCACACGCTCAAGGCCTATTCATCAAGAAACACCATGACATTTCTACTGTTGAACATTCATAGTAATATTCTCTAAGTGTATATCTTCTCTTTCTGTAATTATGTTAGATAACCGTATACACCAGTAACAAAAAAAAGAAAGGAGTGTTATGGTGGTGTCTTGAGAATCGGTTCAGAATGAGTAAAATAAGCATATAATAAGTTACACTATGTCTTCATTAAAAAAAAAAAAGCTCAAACTAAAATATGAATTGTGGTCTCTTTGATTGCTTTGGGGTGTATTAATTTGTGGCACTTGTTTAAACGGTGCATGAAGTCGCAATGATAAATTCAGCATAACATAACCAGCGCTGGTTCACAGCAGTATTTCAGAACCATGGACAGCTCCGACATCTACACAGTGCTGGGCGAGAAGGAGTTCTTCGTCGAGCTGAAACAACGTCTGCTCTTCTAATAGTGAGGATTTTTTTTCCGCGTGTCACAACAATGTGACAGATCTGCAGAAACAAAAACTCGTTCATGAGGTTTTTTGAGGCTCAGTGCTGTATTGCAGTCAGCTCTTTGTCGTACAACAGCTACGCAAAGACCCGTGGCCACCCAGAGTCTCTGGTTGCAAACACATGGTCTGATGCATACCTTCATCACGCAGAGGCATGAAACAACACAATGGAATACATTGGCACGGGGGCCACAAATCCAGGTGTTCATGTACACATGCAGTGCGATGTGACTGCAAAATACTGGCACAGTCTGCTTGTCATTACGTGGGCCTTTTTGAGTACGATCTGCAGAGTTACAATGCTGTTAAGTGCTGCCTGTCGATGTATGACCTCACTGGGGTTAGCGGTTTCTCACTCTCTCCTCTCGCTTTCTGTATCGCTCTCTGTCATCATGTTTATTTGTCTCTCTTCCCTTCAATTCAGTTTCAGGCCCATTCTTGATCTTCCAATATCGCTGACTTCTTTTTCTCAGCCCTTTCTCCCCTCCCCCCCTCCCTATCCCACCTCTCTGGCATGCTGCCTCCTGCTGAGTCAGTATGTGTCAATCAAAAAGCTGCCACTGTTAAACACCACCAACAACAAAAACAGAGTGGAGCTGGAGTATTTCCTCCTCTTGAAGAGATAGATAGAACACATCGTGGAAAGATAGTTTGCTGGCCTTGTTGCCTGCTTTTTGCAACTCTTTCAAACTGACAACAGAGGCTGATGAGTGAGTCTGCCGTTTCCTGGTGTGGTGTGCAGGCGGTACCACATCAGAATACACAACATAAAGCTGATGATTATTTCATACTACAATAATCTGGGTATTGCTCATCAAATAAGTAGTTCACAATAAAAAAAAATCAACGCATGATTCATAACCATCGGAAGTTGTCGCACATGATTAGTCCCAATTATAGCAAATAGGAAAATAGGAATATGAAATTCTGACTTCATTATCACTGCGGGAGTCAATTATCACTGATTAACATAATGGTGCATTGTATAATATGCCATAGGCGATGGCGAACACTCAATATCATATAATGTTCCAGACGAGGAATGGCTTTCAAGGAACTAAAATAATAATTTCTAAAATATATAATTTACCTTAAAGAAATTCACCTCACACTATCTACTACTTCATTTTAGACATGTAACCTGCTTGGAAGGTTCCTTGAAAAATCCTCGAAACACACAGGCCTATGTATCTGAGTCATGCAACCCATTTTCAACCACAGAAACACGTCAACTCATCGCTCCACTGTCACACAAAGTCAACTGTTGTATTGAAAGCTATTACAAAGAAGAAGTCTTCACTCTACTAAATCACTGTGGCAATACAGCGAGTGATGTGGTTCCAACAGGGGATGTCATACTTCAGTTACAGACCCAGTAACATGATGATGGGCAGAAAGTGAGAGCGAGAACAGAAGTAGCACTGAGGAATGCGTGTGGGGGTTGTTACAGTGGCGAAGATAAGTGCAGTGACTTTGAAAAAAGAAGGAAAAAAATGACTCTCTATCCCCTACTGTGTTTGCTCTTAGAGGGGGTAGAACAATGGTATAGACGCCTGCGTGAGTTTATGGGTGTGTGTGTGTGTGTGTGCGAGATAGTGACACTTAAGAGAGGGAAATACAGGGAGGAATCACACAGAGAGTGGGGAGAAAAGACGTTTTCCAAGGGCAGGCATGCTGTGAGAGATGTGATGGACGCCTGCTGTAAGTGCGTCACATGATTGAGCGTATATGTGTGAGTAAATCTTTCCCGGTGACAGAATCAGCACACAGGCTTTATGACCCTGCTCAGTGAGTTGGCCTCTTCCATCATTGCCACGCACACACGCACACGCACAAACACACTAACACTCGCACACGCACACACACACACACAATGTTTAAATGCATTACTGTAAAAGTTTTCCAAGCTTGTACTTTAACACTGTCAGTTAAAAGGAGAATCTAAGCGTGCTGGTGTCATAGAGGTTAACATAGATAGCTTTTAAATTGGACCTCATGATCCTCTCTCTTCATCTCCCCTCCCTCCCTTCCTCCCTCCTTCTACCTCCGTTGGCATCATTCACTCTACTTGCATTTCTTTCTGACTTCTAATTGAGTTGTGTGTTGTCAGCCCAGCAGCCCTACTCAAAGCTCCCTTTCATGGCTTTGACCAAAGAGTGTATGTGTGAGTGATGTGTGTGATGTATGTCCAGCAGTCACTCATGTCCAAGTCCCTCTATGGAGCACTCATATATCAACCCCTGGGCCCTGCACAATATAATGGAAGGAGCGGAGACTGGCTGGCAAAGAGAGAGAGAGAGAGAGAGAGAGAGAGAGAGAGAGAGAGAGAGAAAAGTGCTGGGAGATAAAGAAATTAGTGAGAGTGAGAGAGATTATTTGCTGCATGTGACTCGAGGTATCCAGGTATCTCTCTCTCTTTCATTTATTCATTCATTCATTCATCTTTCTTTCTGCCATCGTTTTCTTCCTAAATGTGTTTGCTTTAAAATGGCTCCTCCAACCACTTCAGTCAAATGTCATAAAGAGAAACCTCCACACACACAAACTTAAAATTCTTGAAGCTCATATAACCTTTAGATTGATCTGATGTTTACCTTTTCAATCCAACATTGACCTGCTTTTGAAAAGGCTCTCTCTCTCTCTCTCTCTTTCTCGCTCTCTCTCTCGCTCTCACTCTCTCTCTCTCTCTCTCTCCATACTGCTTCAATCTAATTTTAATATTGCGGCTTTTCATTAAATTCCAGGGACAGTTCCCATAACAATAACAGTTCATTTAAAAACCATCCCCAAAACAAACACAGACGTAATGTATGCATTGCAAGGAGAGTAATGTATCAAACAAAATGCTGTACTACAAAATGCAACATTTAACTCACAGCATGCACTGTCCCTCATCCAATCTCAACTACGTGGGTGTATCAGCAGTCCACTTTCCAAAACACAGACTTTAACTTTGTAATACTTTATCAACACTTAAATGTACATCTTCTATGTTTGGTGAAAAACACCATTAAATTCAAAGTGTGAAAGAACATCAATTACATATTTATTTATTTCCTTCTCTGTAGATAATGAGGAAAACAAACAAACGTTGCTGTATGTGCTTGTGTGCAGCTTCGAGGATGTGTTTCCGTGTTTTGACTGACAGTATGTAGTACATCAGGTTAGAAGGATATGGGCGTTACAGACAAACCCACACACACACGCAGTCAAACGCATATTGATGAATGGCGTTGCTGAAAACTCAATTGCTGGATGCACACATTACATGGGTTGCTAGTGTGTGTGTCAGCAAAGCGGTCCGAGCTGAGTTGCTGGTTTAAAAGCTGATATGGGGCTGTGGCCAGATGGATGGGAATAAATGAGCTAAAACAGAGGTCAGGAGGAACCACCAATGTGTCATTTCCATCAAATGTAGTTATACACAAAAAAGACACACAACTTAGTGAATCTAGCAATATCTGAGTAATTTCGCTAAAAGGAGCTAGAAGCATTTAGCACAATATTCCACTTAAGCATAACATGTTCAGAAGACAGATTATCTGGTGATCCCCTGGCATCATTATCTTCAATGCTCTATGCTAATATGTTAGCATGTGTGGTATATGGAACAAAAGAGCTATTTGCATTATCCAAAGTGAGATTATTCAACTTTTACACTGTAGCTTTTGTCTGATCTATATTGATTTAGCTAAACATAAAGTAGTCATTAAATAGCCAAGCAAGGTTTATGTAAGAGCATCCACTCTGCAGCTTTATACATCTGTCTTTTATAAACAACTGCCCTTAGCATGATAACAATCTAATTTTCTCACATTATAGCAATACTTTTGTCTACTGCAGTATCATTTAGGGCTGCAACTAGCAATTATTTTCATCATCAATTCATCCGAGGATTGTTTTCTCAACTGCTCAAATAATGTTTTGGTCTGAAAAACACGAGAAAACTTTAAAAAAAATAAATAAAATAAAATAAAAACACGGGAAAACTATAAGAAATGCACATCACAATTCCCCAGATACCAAGGTGATGCCATCAAATATCTTGTTTTGTCAAGTCAACAGTCAAAAACACAAGATATATTTAGTTTACAAATGTTTTAAAATAAGTAAAAGAGGCAAATGTTCATGTTTCAGAAGGAGGAACCAACACATGTTGGGCATTTTTGCTGTAAAAATTACTGAAACCATGAATGTATTATCATAATAGTTGCTGATCTTTAGAGCCCACTATTAATTATCAAAATTGCACATGAAGAGAGAAGCAGTTCGCTTCTAGCAAGAATGACAATTGACCAGGGGCACGTGAATGAGTCTGTTTTTGGTTACTCCATTTTACGCTTTAACCACAGGTGACACCAGCTTAATTAAGTGTGACCAAGTGTGTTTAAATTGCTGTGCGTTTCTACCTACATCCAAAACATTTTTTTTTCAAACACACACACACACACACACACACACACCCACACACACACACACACACACACACACACACACACACACACAAATACACTTAATTCTAAAAACAACAAACAGATGCCTCTTTCCCAGCATGCAGCATTGACCTGTGCCTGCTGTTACTGTGGCGATATGATTTATTAATTAGTCTGCTGTTTGATTGTCTTGTTAAAGGACAAATCTAATGAGGTACTTGTAGATGAGAGAGGTGGAAGTGATTTATCACCGACACCAATCACCTTACCAACACACACAGATGAGAGGGAGTGACAAGTGGCTGTGGATGTGAACGCACACAAAGCAACACTAAGCAACACATGCAACGCTGAAGATAACATTGTACTTCAACAGTATTGACCCTGTCTATCCCACTAGCTGGCCACCACTGCTGTCGCTTGGCACTGAGCCCATGCAGCGGTCACCACCGATAACACTGTCCTGATCCACAGTCCATTGCAGCGCCCACTCTCCCCTCAGGTAAACCCCGTTAGCTCTTCCAACGCCGTTGCCGTTGTTAGCACTGTTAGCGCCGTTAGCACAGTTAGCTGCTGGCCGTGGCTCAGCCGTGGCCATGTTCAGAAGTTGTTGCATCATGGGAAATGCAGGTTCATGGTGTTGATGTCGCAGCTACAGTGGTTAAAAAAAAATGGATTGTTTTCAGCTTTGTGAAAATTAATATTTAAGATAATCCCTTGGGTTTTAGAATGGTTTAATTTGCTTAAGAAGTTCATAAGCCAGTCTATCACAAATAATTGCTGATTGCGGCGACATAGTGACCTTAGAATGTATTAGGCATATCAAGCTGCTATTGCTGTTGTTTCTTAATTAATTAAATGTCAATCATTTGTGCGATAGACTGTTGTAAATGGCCGAGCTTGCTCATTGGCATCTGTGGTGGATGACAATAAATCCTGTTCAAAACTGTATCAATGCACTGGAAGTGATTCATCTCACAACACATTTGCAATTTCAAATATCAAAATCAAACGAAAACACACACATTTCATTCACTTGAAAGCATTAAAAGAAGTACATCCATTATCAACTCATTTTATTATGTCAATAGCTGAAACCGGTACATAAATCGTATCTTGCTTTCATAAAAATGTCTACAAATCTTCATCTTTTCTGTGGTTTTTCCTTTTGCAGTTTGAATAGAAAATTGGAAATGAGTAAGGAGATGAAGGTTAAAGAGCCAATCTGTTAGCATTCAAATGTTCCTGAGTTACTTCACATTCCTTTGCTACTCGACTCTTTATCCCCTATATACTCCCTCTTTGACCTCCTCAAACAGCGGGATACGTTCTCTTTTTCTTCATTACCACATACAAAAGCACATTCCCGCTGCCTCACACACATGTATGATACATACAGATACATACAGTACAAACACACACGCACACACACTCAATGTGAATACCCATGCTGCCTTTTGAGTATCAAAGCCAAGGAAATGCTGATTTCAATAAATGGCTGTTGAATCTTAATAGGTTTTTGGTGTTTTTTTCCTCCTTCTCTCTAGAGGCCAGAGAGACATGTTGGGATTTGGTCAAATTAATATAAATAAAAAAAAAAAACTTCTGACATGGTTTTGTTCTCTCTCAGCCTCCCACTGAGAGAACGTGTGGTTTGTGTGTAGGCGAGTGTGAATACACTTTCTGTGTGCCAGCCATTGACCAGATACACGGGATTGGTGTATGTGTTAGGGTACACAAATATGCATGTGGGGGTGTATTTGTACATCTGTGTATATGTGAATCTCTACTTGTATGTGTGTATACGGTAGGAGGTTGTGTGAATGTGTTTTGCGGAGAGAATGTATGTGTGTGTGTGTGTGTGTGTGTGTGTGTGTGTGTGTGTGTGTGTGTGTGTGTGTGTGTGTGTGTGTGTGTGCGCGTTATGTCTGCCAAGGCTCATTGTCAGTTATTTTAATTAAACTGGTCCCCAACTGAGAGGAGAAATGGAGGAGAAGGAAGGGAAAAGACATCGGTCGAGGGTAAAAGAAAAGGCAGGGCGGAAAGAGACACAAGGAGAAAAGAGGAAGAGGGCACAAATACGTTGTGAAAAGCTGGAGAGTGACAGAAAAACAAAGAATAAAGAAAGGGAGAAGGTAAGTGGCAGGTAGGGGATGAACTAAAAGCGGAACAATGAAAAAATGTATTGAGATGGGGATCGAGAAGAGAAGAAAGGAATGAAGTCAAGTGGAAAGGAGAAGCCTAAAGGAGACGACGCGAGAGGGGAGGAGACAAGAAGAGAGCACACACGATGACACAAGAGGAGACAAGAAGAGATCACACACCGAAGTTAAAGAGTTGGAAGGGAAAACAAAATGGGTAAAAGAAAAAAAAATTGAGAATCGAAAAAAGACTGTAAAGTAAAAGATGAGTACCAACTTCAGTGCTACTTCAGCACTGTCAGTGTGTGTGTGTGTGTGTGTGTGTGTGTGTGTGTGTGTGTGTGTGTGTGTGTGTGTGTGTGTGTGCGTGTATGTTTGTGTGTGTGTGTGTGTGTATGTGTGTGTGTGTGTGACAACCATGTGATCTAAGGTCTTCAGTGTCACTACACTGCCTGTGCTGTGATAGCAACCCATTCATCATCTGAGCATCTGGTGCCCTTGCAGCAATGCACGCACGTGCGCATACAAACACAAGCACGCACATACGCACACACACACATACACACAAAAGATAAACTACATCCTGAATTTGTTATCTTTGCCTCCCCACTACCTTTGTGCCCTCTATCCTTGCAACCTTTCTTTGTTGATCATCTATTTCTTGTTTTGTTTTGCTTGTTTTACTCGCTTTTTCCCCCCTTTCCATTTCCTTCTCTCATCTTGATGCTCTCCAGTCCCCTTTTACTCCATCAAGCTCAATCCATTCACACTTCCCCTTCTAGCCTTGCTCTCCATCTTACCTGCCTGCTTCTCCCCTTCTCTTCATCAGTAATCTCATGATGGAGCACAATATGCATTGTCATGTAAATTCATTGACACACTACGACAGACACACTCCTGGCTCGCAAACATGGAACGCAAAAAAAAGTGCAAAGCAAATATTTCCAAGAAAGTATTATTATTAAATCAATAACAACAATACCATCAATAGTAACCATCATCATCATCATCATCATCGTCGTCAATCATCATCATCATCATCACCAATGTGCCCTATTTCCATGAGAAACACTACTAAGCTGTAAGCGGTGAGAAAGCATGATGCCAGAGGTGGAAATGTGGAAAGGCCAAACCTCTCATAGAGCACTCACAGTCTGATCAACATGTCAATGTGCACCACCACATAGGGCACATCAGGTGCTAACTGACATCAATCTAAGAGGAAACCGGTGTGAGAGCTGCTGTCCAAGGGTGTGCTGGTATCAAAGGAAGATGAGAAGCTCTCAGCTGACAGAGATGTTTTTACGAAATTGACCTCGGCGAATGAGAGGCTGAACTAACGCTGCAAAGAGAAGTTCCACCGTGTTGTTACTGCTGCCTGGACGTAACAAGTTGGAGACTCAGTGTCAGCCCGAAGAAGAGACACTCGCAATAGGGCACATCTGGATTCAACCCCCACAACCTGATCCTACGGGGGAGGAGAGGATTAAGAGGAATGAAAATCGCAAGATTTGGCGTGCTGGGAGGAGATGCCAGAATACCAGATTCAATAGTAAATGAGTCAAATACAGAAAAAATAAATGGAATATAAAGCATCTGACTACAGATCTGAACATTCGAAGTTGAACTTTTGTCTAGCTTGTACAATTCTTGAACTTCTAAATTGCTTGCTGCTAGCTTCCAAAGTTCCTGCTCTACTAACTATTGAAACAAGTAAATGTACAGCTGCAGAAAGGCCGAATGATGCGTAAGCTGCCTTTTATCACAAAAAAACACTCTGTCAACAAAGTACAGTATAGTATAGTGTTAGTATGCTGTGTTGTGGTCGCAGCAACCCCAGTTCAAATACAGGTCACGGCAGCATGTATGAGTTGTGCGTGGGTTAAGCTATTGTTGTTGTAATGTACTCTAGCATGTGTCTCATTTCACATAGTTTCAAACTTGACAGCTTAAGCCAAGTTTGCTGCGTGAAGCCCGATGCTTTCCGACCACAGCAGACACTGTACCGGAGTTCTCCACGCGGGTCTACAAATAAAAACAACACGCGTTTGCATGAAATGCTCGCATTTCCCACAATGCACCACTGACAAAAAGATGGAATAATGCAAGGTACGGGATGTGTGTGAACGCTACACACACATGCAGTTCTGTACTGTATGAGTGTACTAAAATCCTCCAAAATGTATCTCATTATGAAACTTTTTTCGTCTTGTTTTCTTGATCAAAACTCATTTGCTGTATTTCAAGAAAAATCTTAAAACAGCAGTAGAAACAACTTGAGTTTTATAGAGACGGAAGACTATGTCATCATTACTCAGTAAATACATTGTTGAGTAGATTTCCCCGTGTGTGCAGGTCATTCCAGTTCAGGCTAAACACTGCATGGGCAAACCGTTTGAAGCAGTCTTAATAACTTCAAGATCATCACCTTTTAATTAAAAACTGTATCCTTTTCAACATTTTGAGGCAAGTAAAAACACCGGAGTGATCTGTTGAACCCGGTGAGGCAACGACACAAAATGTTTCCCATTCCTACTAATGTTTTTACTTGGATTATACATTGTTTAGGAGATTCATCATTAATACACATTGGTATATGGGTGATTAAGAATGCAGCAACCGTACAATTTTAAGGACCTTTGCGTACCACTGGTAACACTGGGATAATTACATGGTCCCAGTGTGCACTGTGGATGGATATAGCAACCTCCTGTGTACTAATGATAAACGGCTTTTATCCAAACACATATTTCTATGAACAATATGAACTAAAACGGGAGTGTCAGCTGGAGTAATGGTTCAACAGGTTTTGCCTAATGTTATTTATTGCTAGAACCATATTGCAACATACATTGTTCCACCAACGGATAAGGATATAAGTAAACAGTTATGGGCATATTTGGAAAGCACTATGTAAAATACTACATGATAAATACATGAAATAGCCATAACTTAAGCCCAAATTAAAAACTTCAGTTCAGAAATGATTTGCCGATATTTTTATACTTATGTGCATCATCTTTGGCTTCTTCCAGCAGACTGATGCTACGTATAAATCATATGGGAATAACTGTCAGAATGACTTGACAGTAAAATAAATAAATGAATACGGCATAGGAATGGTCAATATTTTTAGCTTATTTTAAGGTCCCCCAATATGACTGAAGTACTTAGTTAAAAGAGTTTTTTTTATTCATGGTTAGGTGCGCAGTTACACATTTCAAAGACATCCACTTAGTGAGTCATGTTCCACAGAAAACCAAATGCTACAACTTTAATCACAAATGAAAAATCCATTAGGTAGCAGTCATGCTATCGTATTTTAAGAGCAGAGACCGCAAAATAAATTTAAATGTTATTTACTTTTGAGATTTTTATTGAAAATAACTTTTTGTTAATTTTGCCCTTGCAGCTGAATTATATGTCTTTGACTCTGGAAGAAAACACAGAGAACACTTAGCTTAGCACAAAACTGAACCTCAAACATTGTTTACTGTGTATCTGAAATGACAAAGTAAAAAAAAAATTGGAAAGATACCAAATTGGTGGAAGACCACAGTGTTGTGAGAACTTTTGAGGATCAAATTCTAAGATACAAAATTGGATAATTTCATCCTTTGATAATACTACTTCTTTACTCAATTTTAAATGAAGCAAATAGTAAATTGCTACTGTTAAATAAAAGAAGTCCTGGATCTTCATGAGCTAATGTATTGGTTGATAGAACACAAAATCTGCTGTTCTGCCTCAGTGGCCATCTGTTATGATGGTGTTAATTATGGCCCTTTCATACGCATGTTATTTTAATGAAAACAAATATGCCTCCATCAGTGTGCATTCATGAAGTGCATTTTCATAAGTATATGCGTTTGTGTCCTTGCATGTGTGATGTATCAGTGTGCACAGCAGCAACCACGAGGTAGATATGAACAAAAAGCTGGGTTGGACAAAAATGAATGAAAACCCAGAGAGAGCTGGTAAAGACACACACATAGAATTGATTGAGTGCTGAGAGGGCTACTGGCACAACACCAGAGAGGAGAACAAAACGACAGAGAGACCAAAGGGAGGGAAGGAGTGATTTGCTGTCCTTAGAAGGGGCATTTATCACACAACTTGCAAACACACACCCGTGCACACAAAAACCTTAAAAAGGACCACAGATGTTGTGTACATTAAGTGCCTACAGTGGAGGACAGTCCAACTATCACCACGTAGAGAGACGGAGACGGCAAAGATGCGAGCTGGACCTTAAAAAAAAACACACTGTGAAGCTTTACAAGGAACTTATATGACCCATATTATAAAACACAGCCCCTTTTCACCAAAGTGAACCTATTGTAATAAAGACAGAAACTTCTCCAAGGATCTATTTTAAAACGTCCCTTTAACCGACAAGCCTCTGAAGGGTTCAAGCTGGTGCATGTGTTTGACTGGCAGCTATGCCAGCAGGGGTATGGAGATACAACATACAGCTAAGAGACTCACTCTATAGTAACTGGGTTACAAGACAAGGAACAGACAGTGTAATGTCTGCAGTACGACTGAAAAGATCACACAATTTGCATTACATCTGTGAAATCTTGGCATTTGCGTCCCCTGGTGTCCGCTTCTTTCCCTGCCCATTCAGCATGCCAAGAAACAGGATATGTGTCCATGCTGGAAAAATGTTTGCTGCACACAGTGTGAGGCACGTTTTGTGTCTCTGTGACAGTTTGCCGTCATGCCACCGGTAAACCGGTAGTGGTAACAGCTTTATAGGAAGACAGTGGGGCTGCACCATATATATCATTACAGCACCAACATTGCGATGTCACACCGCAGGGTCCTCCCAGGGTTCTCATGTGCCACAATTAGTCCAGTGTTTCCCATTATTGCCATGCTGTCTAGGGAGGCCTGCCACTATTTTATAATGAACCACATAGAATGTTACATGTTACACGTTCTGCACACAGGATTCAACTTGGCGACTCATAAGCGACTATTTAGTGCAATTAAGTTTATGTAGATGAATACCAAAGTTGCACCCCAATTTGCATCAACACAGAAAGCAGGAACTTTCATGGCATATGTCACAGAGCAATTAAATGTTCTCTGATTTATCATTTACATATGGGGATCACTTTCCAAGTTGCATGCATTGCCTCAGGGTTAAACTCTACAGCCAGCTTTTCCTCATCTAGTATGAATTAAGTTACATCCCAAAGACATATCGTGTGTCTTTTTGTCTTTCTAAATAAATTAAATATGAGTCATAAAGATTTCCTCTGATGAAAAGGAAAGCAGTGCTAATGATGATGAAGATTACTCGTTACATTCCCTTATAATTTCATGTCGGCAGGGAACCTCATGGTGTGCCCCCGTTGATAAGCGATATTTATGTGTCTGACGCTGAATAATACCTTGTTTTACAGAAATAATGTCCTCCTGTGATTTGTAATCCATGAAATGAGGCTTATTAGGTATGTTGGCCAAATGCAGCATGACAAGCTCCATGAGATACCTTCACTGAAGGGACAGGTTTACTTAAAGGTTCATAATATGCACGGCTCAGCAGCATGCAGCCAAAGGTCCATAATCACCCAAGTCATTGGCTTAATTAACATGGGTGAGATGGCTGTAATGAAAATGATGTTCTATGCCAGTCCCTGAGATCACTGAAGTGCCAAATTAATTATGTAGAGTATCTGAACATGCAAAGCAATATCAAACGCGTTGCCTTCATTGTATGAATCCTCATCATCAGTCTCTGTCATGAGAGCAACTCGTTCTGGTGATGACTCTTTCCTCCATCTCGGTTTGTTTTGTGCACTTGAAGACAGGACTTCATAATCCCCAATATTAATATTCACGTTCCCATGAAAGAGCTTCGGCTGAAACAATTTGTGACACAAAGCTATGTCGTATTAAAACTGAGCCGTATTTTAAAACTAAAGATAATACAAAGAACTACTGGGTTGTGTTGCTACTGATGGAGACCAGCTTTGCTTGGAGACACCTGACTAAACAGAAATACTCCCATATCATTACTCACAAAAAAAAAAGGCTTCTTGGCTGTGAATAAGAAAGATAATGTCCAGTTCCGCTGCCCAAGTGCCCTGCTCCACATAAACATTGCTATTAGAGAGGTTAAACACGGCGCCATTGTCCTGGTGTCTTTTTGCCTATGAAAGAACTTGAAACACCCTCTTTTTAACTCAAAATGAATTATTGGTTTGCAGCCAAATGGCTGTTATCCGAACAAAGTGACACGCTCGACTCAGGACAGTGTCCGCCCGTTATAGCTCAGCTCTCTCTCATCAGATACCAGCACGGCAGAGGGATTGCTACACTGCAAGAGATGGATATTGCGGTGCAGAACAACAAGCAGTGCTTTGAAAGCTGAGAATATGAAATGAAGGCAGGGAAGGGAAGGGATGAGGCCTGGATCAGGACAGAGATGTAGAATACGTGACACGCGCACGCACACACACACACACACACACACACACACACACAGTAGTCCAATGTTCCAGCTCATTTCAGCACAACATCATCTGACAACAGAGAAGCTTCAGAAGTGTCTGGTCTCACACGGTTCACAGCCATGGGAAACAAAATCAAAAAGCCAATTTTCTTGCAACTCTGGCCCAAAACACAAACTTTTCTCTGTGTGCGGGGAATAAAAAAAAAAAAGACAGCCACCCCATAATCAAAGCAATGACCTCTTACCTGGTTAAGGTAAGAGGTAAGGTGGACAAGTATGCCCATCAGTTTTAATTTGCCTTTCATGTTTTATTTGTGTGTGTATGTACATAATTTGACACACATAATCTTACAGATGCAGATTCTTACAGAGGAAATTTTATGAGCAACTATTTTCATCGAGGGTGACTTCAGTGGGATCGTAACCTCAAACATTTTCAGTGTTAGTGTCGACGAAGCTACGGCATTTTTTTGCACAGAGTGTGACTTATTGCTTGCTGTATACTTAATTGTGCACGTTTGATACCTCGCTGCGACTGGTGTATGTTTCTGGGTGTTTCATTTGAGCTGAACGTCCCTCACCCCTTTTTTTCCTGGCTAGCAAAGAGCTGGCCACCTCTGTCCCCATCCCTCAGTATGAATCTACTTTCTGTCTGTCTATGCGACTGTTTCCTAAACAGCTGCCATTATTTCAATTTGCATCAAACAAATCTACAGTATGGGGTCAAGACTTCTTTTAAACTAATCGTAGACTCTTTTCAGCCCCTTGTTAGAGATACATCCTGGACTTGGCCGAGCCTCTTGGCTAAGAGTTTATTCTTTCAGTAGAAAGATCAATAAGACACGTTTCCCCCCTGAGGAAATGTCCCTTGTGTATTTTTTGTGTTACTGGTAAAATCTTTACAATGTTACAATTACAATATTTCATATATATGTATGTATATATATATATTGGAGTACTTTCTATTTAAGCCCAACACTGTTTTGGTCTGTCACCCAGGGGTCTGTATCAGTCTGCATCATAATGCTTTTGTAAGAACCTGTGTTCAGTAAGAACATCTTTGTTTTCTCTTATGGCTAACACAGTTGATTTTGGTGTGATGGATCAGTGAAAAGCAGCTTCCCTGCTTATCAAAAACCTATCTCATATTGCTGAAGGCACAAACAAAATCCTCAGTGGAAGTGTAAATGGAGCTACTTCTGTTCAGTTTTATCTTCCCTTTGACAAAATACCAAAAAGTTGGAATTAATCGACACATTTCTGCTGTATTAGATCTAAATTGGATAATTAACGATCAGTGAATCAGCTTAAAGCTGGGGAAATGAGAAAATTGGCTTGTATTAGGTTATTTTGCAGTAGAGTTCTGCAAATTCTCTGCCTGCAAGTGCAGCCTCCTGCTGTGACTGCTTCAGCTAACTCACAAACACCATGCTCTTTGGTAAAGATAAAATACTCTGTATCAGGGGTGCAATTAGCAATCACTTCCCTCCCATAGATACAATGTATGTTGTATATAAGAGCTATGATGGAGTAACAATGAGTAATTACAATGAGTGAGACTTTAAAGTGAACATGTGTATATTTATATATATATATATATATATATATTGCTCTTTTTGAGAGAGCATTTCAGTTAAATTGTTCAACTGAAATTGTTTTTTGTAGTTGTCCGCCACAGCACACAATATATCCTGTTCCCCCTTTAATTATATTTTACTTCTTTTCTCGGTTCAAGACAACAGACTCCTGTTAAGTATCGGTCTACGTAGAGGGATACCTTATTTGGATACAGCCGATCAAATGTTGCTCCACAACACGATAGCCACAGACTCTGAACAACAACCCACATTAGCTTTTCCTTCTAAAGTCTCCTTCTTATCAAACTTACAAACAAGAACACGCATCTTGTTCTGCACCTTAACAAGCAACCAAACAAATACATTTAACGTTAACGTCAGTCTGCAGGCCAAGTAGCTAATGTCAACGCACATGCAAATGTCACTTTGTTCCGGTTAAAGCTGGTATGGTCGTTACTCTTCCGAATCACCAACAACACGCTGTCTGCCCACGACACGACAAGCTTCTTTACTTTTGTCTCCCGTTCACTACTCTGTCCATCAAACGCAGACACCGACAGGGCCCTCCAGCCGGCTTAGGCGAAAAAGACTATTTTTGATATATCCCCAAAGACTTTTATCTGCCTTCTGATGATAAAACAAATAATTATTTTTAGCTATGAAAAAGGGACGACTCAGTGTGATTTCAGATGGACTTTAAATCATTGACACTTCTGTTTCTGTTCTTCATCGTGATGTCACCAACATGTTATCTTGCTCACGGCAAACCCATGCACTAAGCCCTTGTTTTGTCCCCTTTCATTTAAAAGAGCATATCCTTTTGTCATCGCCCTCGGTCTGTGCTGCTTCACTCAATATACGTTGGAACCGTGTATCTTAATTCTCATTCCAAAGTTTTACAATCGCACTACCGCTGGGTCCCTTTAGTGTTAACATGGAGCTTTTCACACGAGTATTTGGTGTCGCCAAATGGAAATTTGATCTTTGATTCATTTGCCTCCCCTCCCTTTTGAGCCATCCCTCCTCTCTCCCTGTTCCTCTATCTCTGATTAGAAAAAAAGACCCAACGCTTGGCACAGAGGAGAGGAGGTAGGGCTGCGGGGGTCGCAGCTGGTACCCTGGATGAGGACCTGGCACGAGACAACAAAAAAGAGCAGAGAAAAGAGGAGATTGAGAAAGAACTGAATATAGGAGATGGACAGATGGAGGGTAAAATGAAATAGAGGGCTGGAGGGAGGGAGAGAAAGGGATAATGATGATGAGACTTCTGCTGGGCAGAATAGAGCTATTGGCTGGATAAAAGTGAAACTGATTGGGCTGAGAGAGTTATGGAGGGTGAAAAGAGAGAGAGAGAGAGAGAGAGAGAGATGGATAGAGGGGATGGGCAGCAGATGGGTAGACCCCTGTTACTCGCTGCTGACCGCTCGTTTTTCCTCAAAGTAGGATTCTTAGGCACAAAACTGGGGCAGAGATGGACAAAGGCAGGAGGCAATTATCTTGCACCTTTCTTGCTTATTTCTCTCTTCTCTCTGATTTTGTTGGGACCTCTGGCTGCAGCCTTTCTCTTCCCATCCATCCACCCCCTGGATATTCCTCTCCTGTACTTAATAGATTTGTTGGGCCACTTTGAAGCAGCACAAAAAAAAGTCATACAATATTAACATATTATCACCTAGGCTAGTGCTGGTAGGCAATCGGATTGTATATTGATTTTTTTTTTTTTCGTTTGCTATTATTAGTATTACTTTCAGAAGTAAGACGTTATAAAAATAATGTCTAGATTCTGTGCCCTACTGTGCATTTGGAGCTGTTTCTGGTGGAGTGGCATATTCACCCGCTGAGCACCGTCAATCAGCGACGGGTGAATTTTAAATCATCAATTACAAATCAGTTTGCCGTCTCTTGTTCATGGATCTGACACCCTGCATCTCCATTTTCAATATGCCTGCTCACCAAGACTTTGCTCTGCACTCAATAAGACTAGTCAACGTTATGTATCGAGTGTCAGTTTGTACACTCAAAGCTTCTATTAAAGGTTTTTGACTGAGGCTTCAAATCTCAGTAGTTGTATTCTATGATGTCTTAACGCGCACAAAAAAATGGAAACATTATTTTATAAATTGCAGAGAGCTGAAGGGTTCAATACTTCTCAAGCTTCTGCTTGTGCAGTCACTACATTTACGTACATGTATTCATTCATGCCGGGCTGAGATCACGGTGATGTGTGTTACTGAAAAGGAGGACACTACTGAGAGTCTTCCGTTAATGTTGTCTTCA